>LPNX011021800.1:59533-122790 GCA_001517045.1 Pseudotsuga menziesii
TGGAGAAGAAATCACAGAATGTTGAGACCCGTAAATCCAAAAGTTATGTACTAAAGAAAGGGACAATTTTGAAGGTGAAGTAGATTAGAGTGCCTATATTTTCCACATATGTAGGTCATTGACATTGAATGGATCCACGCCACTTGAATCCAAATGCATAATTGGAATTTTTTATTGTATAAATGTGAAAGATTGCAAATTGTCCTAGATTCCTTGAGACACACAATAATAATGAGAAGAATTTAAAACCTACAAAGTAAGTCAGACCCTTAAAACGGGCCCTATAGGAAAATTTATTCAATATTTCCACCTTGAAAGCATCAAAGAGATGACAAATCATATATTGATCCATTTTCGATCAATTTTTCAAGAATCATAAATATTTTCAGAGGACTATTTCCAATTATTCATATATTTATATTCATTTTTAAGGTTTAAAACAATATTATTCTATGTTATACACATTAATATGGAGGTTGTATCTTAGTCTAATAGTGTGATCTCCCCATGCACTATTAGTGTAGGAACTAGGTACATTAGGTTACATGTGTGTCAATCTAAGCTCTTCAAATTCCTTGTTCTTGGCTTGGTTTCCTAAGATTCACTCATCAAGGCATCTCTATGTAGAATTGACATGCTTATGCTTTTTAGGCCCTTTCTCAATCTTAGTCACATTCCTATGTCTCCTATTTAGGTTTTTTAATGTAGGTCTTGAAATTTGTGGGTTTGTGGTAATATGAGTGTTTTTTAAATGTCATATATACTTTCAATTGAACTATAAATGAAAATTCATATAACTTAAAATGTTTATATCATAATGTAATGTGACATAATTCTTTATTTAGAAAATCCAATCCAACATTATTATTTCCCTAGATAATCTCAGGATTTTGCGGAAAAATCTGTGTTATATCTTGTTTTATGTGATAATCCATTGAAGTATGCAATATCCTACAAAGATTTATGGGATTGTGTTCCCTCAGTTAATTGATTGCAGTTCCCTTTGCTTGGGGAATTGTCTTTGTTGGTCCAAAATTGGGCATGATCGGTTACTTGGACTACTACATGTCTCTTGAATGGATCCTTTTGGTCTTTCCATTGTTAAGTTGTGTTGGCTTCGACCTTGTAGCAATCATTGTCAGAACATGGTTCAAATTCCACTATTGCTCCAAATCCTTTCACAACAAACAAATTATAGCATACTTGAGGTCAAAACAAATGTGGCCTTTAGACTTATGGCATTGGGAAGTATACAATTTGGATGGAATTTCTACCACCCTTTCTCTATAACCTCTACATACAAACAACCATGAGACAATTGAACAACATTTAAAATAAGTTAAAATTTTAAAATAAACTTTAATATATGCTCTGAAATTACATTAGAACTCAATGATATGATCTTTTAGGATTCTTATTATGATGTGCATTGTTGGAATTTTTATCTAGGAAAATATTCCTATGCACTATTTTAGCAAAGATTGATACCCTAAAACACGTGAGGATGATCAAACTATGTGGCATTTTTGTTTCATAGGCCGACGAACTCCACTATTCTCCAAGAGTTTTTTAGTTAACTATGTGATTTGCCTCAATGTGGTGTGAACTTACTCATTTTTAGATTAAAAAGAGGTGGTATTGGATTTTCTATGTGATGCGCCTCAATGTGGTATGGACTTGCTCATTTTTCTACTAAAAAGAGGTAGTCTTCAAAAAAACAATCTTCAATTGGTTCTATATTATTCCTTCAAGACATTCCACTCCCATGCCCCCTTCTCCATGGGGTTGGCCAACAATGTGACCATCAATGTTACAAAGCAATGTTGTAGTTTGATATTTTGTTCTATAAATTGTAGGGATGCTTCTTGTTAACCCAAAAATCCCCCACTTAGCTCTCAATGGCCTACACCACCCAAAGACACCATCTCACGACCCTCGTATCACTCCATTAGACCCCCACACCCTCAAAATAGCCTAAGGATGAAGAAAAGGAATTAAAAACCCCAAAAAGGAGCCCAAAATACTCTCCTAGGAGCTAAAGCCTCCAAAAAGGGGCTAAAACCTTAAAAGGAGCTAAAGTTAGGGCGGAAGGGGCTAAAAGCACAAAAAAGGGGTTAAAGCGCTGACCAGGGGATTAAAACCCTAAAACCCCTTGAAAAATCTATAAAAGGAGGGTGGGGGGTCATTCTCAAAACACTTCTCCCTTGCATATTGTTATGCTGCCCGGGGATGCCTTGAGACACATTTGCCTCTCAAGCCACCCACACTCCCTCTCCTCCATTTCCATTGAGCCATAAGCTCCCCCATCCAAGAGAGGTGCTTCCACAAGCTAGGGCATGGTGGCCCATTTCCACCAGAGAAGGTATAGCTTGTCATTCTTGTTTTGTTCATTTGCTTTCTTTGCTTGCTAACCCATGATTTCATTTGCAGGTTTATTTCTTAGCATTGTTTTGCAGTTATTTTGGTTTATTGTAGCTTAGGATTTGTTTGCAAGTATTTGGAAGCGAAACCCTAACCTTTGTTTACAGAGGGGTTCATCATTGCTTCTCTTCTTTCTATTCTTTGTTTAATTTCTGTCCATTTACATTTTGTTTTTCCATTTTTACAGTATTTGTCCATGCAGGAACCTAACCTTCTATCCTATAGATAGTGGGGAGCCATTCCTGCCCCTGTAGCAAGGAGAAATCCCTACTACAGAACTAGCGACCATACTAGGTCAATCTCACAGGATACCTACGCCAAATTTTTAAAATTTCAAGTTTTTCAAGTTTTACCCTAGTTTTTAAAATTTCCTGTTAAATTCAGTTTAAATTTAGTTTATTTCCAGTTATTAGTATTGCCGAAGCCTCTACTAGGAAAAAACGAGTTAGTTTGGCCACAGTACAAGTTACTGTCGGTCGGATTTGACTCTGGATCACAAAAAACCCCAAATTCAGGACAGGTCACTCTTATCAGGCTTGAACATGAAGTGAGGGCGCACTTAATGACCAAACAGGAGTGCGCAGGGTGCACTTAATCCCTCGATAAGTGTGACTTCACTTAGAAACACAAACCGAAACTGTCTGTGGATTCTGTGCAACCCCCTCGCCTGTTTCTGAAAAAATCTTGCAGCCCCCTCACCAAATTTGATCAGAAATGTGTGATCTGTCAAACAAAGTTTAAATTTCAGTTTAATAGGAGTTAAATTTCAGTTTTATAAGGACTGTCAATGTGGCTCAACGGCTTCTGTCCAGCACTATAAGTCAATTTCAGTTTCAGTTTCTATTTTCTGCAATTTCTTTTACAAACAATGTGTAAATTCCTAAGTAAATTTTAATGGCTTAATCAAATGAATGTAGGTTAACTAAATCAACCTAAAAATAACTGTCTTTCTTACCCTTCCTCCTCTACCCAGTCATCACTCTCTGGGGTATTCTAGGATACGACGAAGGGAAAGCTCGTATAGATATAGGCCCTTCATTGAACATTATTCCAAACCATTAAAACCGGATGACCTGGAAGGTAGAGGGGGTAGAGAAGGAGGGGTTCTCATGGCACTAAGTGCCCTCCCTGTTGACCAACCCTACATCTGGGAGGTGACCTGAGGATATATGGATGGGCTTAGTCCCATTGTGTTGAGATCCCAATACCTTCTCTTGGTTGAAGAGGAATATCAATGTGAGGTAGTCATCTAGTTAGGTCATCAACATTCAGGGTTAAAAAATGTATTTGTTCACAATTTCTGATTATTCAATCCTTGCATACACAACCACATTATGATGAATTCATAAACCATTTGCAGCTACCAAATCCCAGAAAGACAAACAAACAAATACAGCATACCAACTAATTAACCCAACTCAGTTCATGATGTTGAGAGAGCTTCAAAATATACCAATTTACACTAAGTTCAAACAATATGCAGTCTTTGAGGACATAAGTCCCTGACTACTTCAACTATGGGAAGTACTTGGGCTCTACCCAGAAACTCATTGTGAGGAGTACCACAGGAACCCCAAAGTAGTTGGCCACTGAGAGGAATTGCCAAGCGAAACGGGCAACGACCCCTTCCGATTGAGTAGAAACACCTGTGAGGAAAAATCCAAGTGTTGTCCTCTGGCAGTCTTGGTGGTCGAGTGACCACCTACAGCCAATAGGAAGCCATTGAAACTGGGGTCCAAACATCATTCCCATCAATTTCATACATAAAATCTAACACAATTGATCCTCCATGCTCTTCCTCATGCCTGAGAGGTGAACCACCACCATTTGGAACACTCAATCGACATCGTCGAAGCCATTCTCAGTGATCTCCCACACCATCAAAAGGCCACACAGCCTCTGATTCTGATTCAGACCCATATCAATCTGAACCAGACCTCCATACTGCACCATCAAGCCCCATGGCTGGTGCCAACCCGGATCCATTTTTTGGCATAACCTTAGCAAGTGGACCCATGTCCACATCACAACCTGGCAAGTGGCCCAAGCACAGTCATGCAAACTGTCATCAGTCAGCTGCCACCACCTAAAGTGACCACCCAAGCTGGCCCACTTACAGCACACGGGGGCAGTGGCCCTTCCACACACACTGCCCCTCCTGCCAGACAGGGGGCAGTGGACCGTCCACTTACATTGCCCCTACTGTCATACATGGGGGAAATGTCCCCGCCACTCATACTATCCCACCCGCAACACTTGGGGGCATTGGCCCATCCGTAATGGTGCCACCAAAAGCATCCCCAACTGTGCAGATGCATTATGCACCTGCAAACCCCGCCACCATCGCAACCCCATCCCACATCAACCTGGGGTCAAATCTTCCTTTCATGGCTCATCTTATCTTTCCTGATTTGGCTAGATTAACAAATGACCCCATTCGCCATCAATATTTTTGGCCTACAATGCCAACTAAGCTACCATCAGACATCTCCAAGTTTGAAGGCAACGCAGGGGAATGTCCCCAAAGTCACATTATGACATTCCATCTATGGTGCTCATCCAACAGCATCGTAGATGATTCCATCAGACTGAGGCTATTCCAACGCACCCTTATAGGTGCTGCAGCCAAATGGTACATTGAGCTACCGCAGGCCAAATACTTGGACTTCAACTCCCTAGCCTTCATGTTCCTACAGTATTTCCAACTCCCCGTCAGATATGACGAAGGGGTGGAAATCCTGTTATCCTATCGGCAAAGCACTGCCACTCATATAACTGACCATATCCATGAGTGGTGGTGATGTCGCAGCTTATGTAAAATCCAACTTGATGACAGGATCTTCTTGGATTGGTTCCTTAAGACCTTGCTCCCACCCATAGCAAAGGACGTCACATCTGAACATCCTCAATCCAAATAAGAGGCCATACTGAAAGCTCAATAGTTTGACCTGATCTATGCCCAGTCTGGACACCTGTACACCATCATTCTAGATGCTCCCCGTCTGAGCACCTCATACCATGATGCACCAGGGGCATCCCATGCTGCAGATGGCATCATAGGATCGGTCTTCCAATAGCCACAGTAGTGACCGACACCACCTGCCATTATACCACAACCAAGCAACACTGCTAGTGTTGCTTACCAAAACCAAGCTCCAGGATACGCAAGAATGATGTCCCAATCTGGAGCAACAACTTCTTATGCACAACCTGCTCCACTGCAGTAGACTCAGGCCATGGCTTAGCCAACACAACAGTATGTGGGGAAAATGCCCACATTTGTGGCACCGCCACCCCCACAAATATACTATGCACCGCATGTGCAAATAGTTTAAGCCCCCACCCCTGCTCCACCCACTCCATTGGGACAAGTGTTCGCACAGCAAAATCATCCCAACCAGCGTGCCCCCAACAATCAACAAGGGAAAGCTAGAAATAACGAAATAACCGGCCCCGCAACCAAGGCAATAACCAACTGCAGGGAGGTGGTCAACAACCAAACCCTCCCAACAATGCTGCGGCAAAACGACCAGCCCAAAACCCCCCATGACAAAATGCACCAAGACGCAACGCCCCATTGTGCATAAACCAGTCGTGCAAACTTTGTGATGTTTATGGGCACTACACATTTGAGTGTCCCCTTATGGGTCGAGCTAAGTACGCCATTCAAAACCAGGCCCAACAGGCTGCCAACGCGACCAATCAAGCCCAACCCAACCCCGCAGCACAAGGACCTCCCCCCATGGTGCTTCAAAACCCGCTACTAGTCCAAGGGTTGGTAGCAACTGCACCCCCTCCCCAAGCCAATTCCAATGCTTTGTGGCACCTCCCACGACCAAAACAGGTGTTCACCACCTGCTAGCCATGACGACTAAAGAGGTCAACTTACAAACTAGACGAAATCAATACGGATCCAACACCGAACCTGCTAACTCATCAGCAACATCCACGTCTAAGACAGTTAACCTACCTCTTCAGTTACCCCTGTTCCCATGCCCCCCCATACTCTGAGTTGCTAATAATGCCATAGCTAGAGCTACAATCAGCTATAGCATTGTGGATGATTTGGCCCAAACGCCAACCGCCATGTCTGCTCTTGAGGTACTTAAAACGTGCCCAACGCAACGAAAATCCTTACTAGCCACCCTTGGGGTAGTAGACCCCTCCGATTCCAAGTTGATCACCTTTGACATGGAGAACAGGGAACTGTGCATGCCCTCGACCATCGCCTTCCAAATCCCGGTGACCATCTAGAATTTGGTTATGCATCGGTGCATAGTGGATGAGGGGGCATCCACGTGCATTATGTCTACCTTGGTTTGGTAGAAAATTGGATCACCAATTCTACAACCATCCTCCATAACTCTGCGGGCTTATGATGGACATCCCACTAAAGCCCAAGGAATCCTCCCCCATGTCCCCATCACATTAGCCGGGAAGACAGTGCTGATCAACATAGAGGTCGTCAACGCTCAACTGGACTATAACCTTCTCCTTGGGAGAAGTTATATGTATGCCATGAGAGTAGTCGCATCAACTGTCTTCCATCTCATGATGTCCCCCCACGAAGGGAAGATTGTGACAGTTGATCAGCTCACTTATCATGATCCCCAAGGGTTAATGGCACCTGCCAATGTTATCCCTACCATCACCACCATTGAGCCACAAGGGGCGTCCACAAATGCTAATGTCGTCCTTGTAATCAACACTATGGTTGAAAACACACTAGCCTCCCCACCGTTGAATGTGGGCCCTAGGTTGTTTACCGATCCTACCATGACGAATCCTTTCCCGTTAGTGTCACCACCACCGACACAAAATGAAACTGCAGATTTGTGCATGGTCTCATCTAGCACCACTACACTCAAACAACAACTGCAGCCGTAGCCCCAACCACAACCACAACATCGTCCACAGCCGCAACACCAACAACAGCCACAACACCAACAGCAGCCGCAACATCACTCGCAGCAGCAACATTACGCGCAACCACAACCACAACTACATCCCCACATGCAACCAACTGGGAGTTATCTGGGCTCATCTCTAGTCCATATGACTCCCTTCCTCTTTCCCCCACCTGGTGTCATGAGCAAGTCGGTCATGGCCACCTTAAGCCTACCCAACTTTACATTGGTAATTTCGGTGTGGTATCTTGATCCACTAGCTCAGCTAGCAATGCCCCAGGTTGTGTTGACCTTGGTGCAACCCATCATGGTCGAGTCTCACCCTCCACCCGGCCTGCAAAATCCAACCGTTGCACCCACACCTGCACTGCCCCAACCCAAAAGAGCCAGGGGCAAGAACGCCAAAGCCACCGCAGAGCCACGACAAGTCCCACCTTGCATCGTCTGCGAGCAACAGGGCCATCCAACTCAGAATTTCCCTAAAATCTTAGTGATCAATGCACATTTAGATGCCATGGATACAAATTAAAACATCCCCATGGTTGAACTCCCAACCGTGCCAATAGTCAAGAACAAGGCATTGAGGACAAATCATGCTTGTGCCCTTTGCGGCTTGTATGGACATTACTCCCACCATTACCAAGACCTGCCCGAATTTTGAATGGCTCTTGCTGACCTCCGTCAACATTCCCTTGAGTCTGAGATCACCTTGATCAAAGAAGTTCACCCACCACCTCCTTATTCAGACACCATGTCCATTTACATGATGTCCAGTTCCATTGACCCGCTCATCTCCACCTCCAACGACAGTCCATCAAACCTGTGTCTTCGTTGCTTCCGCAATGATGAGGAGATACTTAAAGCTCTAACCACCACAGAATACCCATGGGACGACATGCACCATCCGTAGTTGCAACTCCATCCGCAGCCGCAACCCCAACCATAGCCACAACCTCAGTTGCAATCTCAACCTCAATTACCAGGGAAACATTGGGGTTCATTCCCACTCAACATGATCCTTTTACTTTTCCTTTTCCCACCATCCAAGATCATGAGTAAGTCTGTCTTGGAAACCCGTAATATATAGGATTTCACGCTGGGAGATCCTGTGTGGTACCTTGAACCACCCACCCTACCTCTAATGCCCCAGGATGTGTTGACTCATGTCCATCCAGTTGATATTATGTTGCACCTACCTCTAGGTCCTTCAAAGACTCCTCCCGTCTCTAGGCCTACCCGTCTTCCTCCAACAGAGACTAGGGGGCAAGGCAACCAAAGCCACAACCAATACCATTTACATGGTCTCTAGCACCAATTGCCCTTCCGTCTCGTCGGTCGTGGAAGATCCACCTGATCTATCCCGACACCACTTACGTGATGATGGAGAGATCTATAAGACCACCTCTAGTTTTACCCCATTCCCTTTAAACCATAGTGTGGAATCGGTTCTTCCCATAAAAGACCAAATTCTGTCACCTTGCCTTGCCAATGACCTTTGTCTTGGCAAGGGGGCATACCTCTTCGCTGGCTCAAATGGACAACTCTTGGAGAACCCCCACAACGGGCTCTACCTCAAGAGATTTTACCCTTAACATCACCAATGAGTTGTTTCATTTTCCTTTTCTTGTTTTTCAACGTTTTATAGCACAAGTCAGGAGCAGCACCATCAGCTGCTAATCCAAAGTCATTTGGAACCAGTTAGAGACACCTCTCACACCTCCGGGCTCAAATTTTTATTTCCTTATGAGACCATTGTGTCCTATTTAATAAATCAATTTCGAGACCATTTCCCACCAGTCACCTCGATTTACGAGCCATGACATGACGATGCAAGTGTCTACGGACCTGTACTTGTATCAAACTTTTCAATCGCTACTCATGCGAGCTTTCGGGCCACCGCCCGTTAAGGAATGCTATTTTTTTACTTTTATTTTGTCTTTTAACACATAGTTGTCTTTTCTATTTCACCGCACTGTACGCGGACCTCTGGACCACTGTCCACAAAACGATTTCTTTTTCTTGCATGTATTTGGCATATAAGTGCCCCGGTTGCACTCACGTCGCATGTAGTCAAGTCTGTCCACCGCAACACACACACGCTCTCCTGACCTCTATCTGAGAGCCACCTCGGTTTGCATGCCTCTGCCTCACCGACTCGCGAGCCTCTGCCGTGATCTATCCCATGCAGGTATTGGTATGTTTGAGAGCTTTCTTCTTCGTCCATACTATGTGGATGACCTTTGGACCTCTGTCCACCGTCCTGACATGGGGCACCACCTGTGCCACTGCAATTGGTTGATCATATTGGAGTTTCGTTTAAGCTCTTTTCTGACTCCTTAAAACAATGAAAATATTGCCGATCGCAGCTGCTTCCTTTCCCGCTCTCTAAAGTATAGGAAATGGAATCTACATTGTCTCGTTTACCTCCTTTTGTGGACTATGTAGACCATCAATTGAAAAGGACGTCCTTGGCACACTCAAGCTAATACTGTTCCCCTTTGCATACTTTTATGCTTTCTCGGGCAGAGGGGCCGCACTTTATGAAAAATCTCACCACGGGTTTTCGTTAAGCTCTTTTCCAGCCTTCTCAACAAGAAAATATTGCTGAGCAAACTTGGTTTCATTCATGCTCGTAAAAGTATTTGAATGACCATCTAGTCAGTATAGGTTTAACCTTTTCCAGCTTGATTGGACTACTAATGGTAAAGAAGTCTCTCATCCCCTCCAGGATGGGAGAGCTATCCTATGTATAATTTTATCCTTTTTCGGGCATAGGAGACTACCAACAAAAAAGGGCCCCCACTGGAGTCTTCTTCGTGCTTTCAGAATATCGAAAAGTGAAAGCACCATCGAGCATTTACCCTCTCGGGCTCACTAAAAATCCATGAGATCGTACAATAATGGTGTCCCTAGACACCACCCCTCAGAAAATAGTTTGACAGCATTCCCACATTGGGTCACCTTTTTTCAGAGTACTCTGCAATGTTTCTTCCTTGGATCCCATCAATATCAAAACTGTCTACCTCCTCTAAGTATTTCCCATCTGCAATGAAATCCCTGGTATTACGGCTATGATCCCATTCCCATGAGTTAAGTTTCATTTGCTACCTGGTCTGCTTTGCTGTCATACTCTGAACAAAGGAAGTTTGAGTCCTTAGCGCCTCTCGGGATGGTTGTTTCTCAAGTGCTCGGCTTCAACTACATCATCACACCGTTGAGATTCGTACAGGGTTTTGGTCCACACAGTACTTGGTCAAAGACCACAGATGTCACCTGAATCTAGCAAATTAGTGATTCTACCCAAGAGACCTAAACAGGTTCATGTCCCTTATGATTTTCGGGTTGTGTTGGAGACAGTGATCAGAAGCCCCAGCAGTGCTTCGATATACCTTTCTGATTGATGCAACATACTTGTACCACAGAGACTCTGACTCTCAATCAGCGAGTCCATACAGCTATGTACTATTCCAGATCCAGCAGACCATCGGTCATGAAGATATAACATTCCTTGAGAATGCCATGGGTCCAATGTACCAGATCAGCATTGTATTCAGCCACACATGGAGGCAACCATTATTGTAACATCGATTGTATATGATCGGCTCTTGTATTTTAGAGCTTAGATCAAATTATTCTTTTGACATTGTCACAAGCATGGGGATGCTCACCTCGTCCATATACATGTCACACATTATTTTTATCTCACCCATTGATGGGAACCATATTAATACAAAAACCAAAAGCCACCATGCCCCAGCCCCGGAAGCACCACCTCTATGCAGCAAATCCTATGATTTCCGTCAGCCATACATTGAGCTCCCGCCCTCACACATCAGGGGGAAATCTGTTAACCCAAAAATCCCCCACTCAGCTCTTAATGGCCTACACCACCCAAATACACCATCTCACAACCCTCGTATCACTCCATTAGACCCCCACACCCTCAAAATAGCCTAAGGATGAAGAAAAGGACTTATAAACCCCAAAAAGGAGCCCAAAATACTCTCCTAGGAGCTAAAGCCCACAAAAAGGGGCTAAAACCCTAAAAGGAGCTAAAGTTAGGGCAAAAGGGGCTAAAAACCCAAAAAAGGAGCTAAAGCCCTGCCCAGGGACTTAAAACCCTAAAAACCCTTGAAAAAACTATAAAAGGAGGGTGGTGGGTCACTCTCAAAACACTTCTCCCTTGCATACTATTATGCTTCCCGTGGATGCCTTGAGACACATTTGCCTCTCAAGCCACCCACACTCCCTCTCCTCCATTTCCATTGAGCCATAAGCTCCCCCATCCAAGAGAGGTGCTTCCACAAGCTAGGGCATGGTGGCCCATTTCCACCAGAGAAGGTATAGCTTGTCATTCTTGTTTTGTTCATTTGCTTTCTTTGCTTGCTAACCCATGATTTCATTTGTAGGTTTATTTCTTAACATTGTTTTGCAGGTATTTCGGTTTATTGTAGCTTAGGATTTTTTTGCAGGTCTTTGGAAGCGGAACCCTAACCTTTGTTTGCAGAGGGGTTCATCATTGCTTCTCTTCTTTCTGTTCTTTGTTTAATTTCTATCCATTTACATTCTGTTTTTCCATTTTTATAGTCTTTATCCATGTAGGAACCTACCCTTCTGTCCTATAGACAGAAGGGAGCCATTCCTGCCCCTGTAGCAAGGAGAAATCCCTGCTACACTTCTAATACTAATGAAATACAACAATGCATAGCTTTTTCTTTTATTTTTTCCACGTTGTTACATTAAATGAGATGTATTTGTGGAATCAAATCTAATTAGACTTCTAGATATCTACTATAATGAACATGAATTAGAAGAAAAACTATGATATCAATTTATCTCTTATTCCAAATAAATAATTGAAAATTCCTAAATTCATCAAATAAATCAAGTAGCAACAATATCACGCTCAAGGAGGGATATAAAAATCTTATGAAAATGGTGACGCACGGAATGGAACATAATTGGTGGAGGAAAAAGATTTGGGAATTCAATTGTCCAATGAAATCAAAAATCTTTTATGGTTTATACTATCCAATAAATCCCTTACATGGGACCATTTGCAAAGTAGAAGTTGGGATAGACCAAACATATGTTGTTTATGTAGATCAAAGGCAGAATCAAACAATCATATAACTTTAGACTGCATATTCATGAAGAAAGTTTGGATGGAAATGGAGATTCTGGATAATATTAAACATTGTTTGTCATGAGATAGCGTGGTAAAATTCCTATGCACCCGATGTTGTAACAGTTTAACTGAAAATTACAGAGTTGTATTGGTGATTATGATTTGGAATGTCTAGAAAACAAGAAAGAGGAGCCTATTTGAGGAAGTAGAGGAATCAACTTTCCTATGTGCAGTCAAAAGTTTATAAACCCTATCCTTCTTCCCAAAAAAAAAAGAGAGATATCATTATCAAAGATAGGGAAACCGTAGAGTACCCTCACGTATTTTGATGGAGCAGCCATGGAAAATAGAGGATTATGTGGAGATGGACTCTGGAGGAATTATTCACCTAGCATAAAAAAGAAAATAACCTTCAAATCTTGATTGGGTAATGGTACAAATAATTATGTATAGCTTTCAACCCTTTGGTTGTTGCTAAGAATAGCTGAAAGAAATGATATATCTAAGATAAAAGTATTCGGGTACTCTTAGTTAGTAATAAATTGGATGAACAATGAAAGAATATGTTACAATTTGCAGCTTCAAACACTAGTGGAGGAACTTAAAAGTATTAGAAATATTTTTGAAGAAATCATTTTTGTTCATATATTTAGAGAAGTCAATATGGAGGCGGATGAACTGTCAAAAGAAGGAATTCTAACGCAGAAAGGAAAATGGAACATAGAACAAAAAGGAGAATCGGTACAAGGGAAGTTTTAATTGACAAGACTTGGAGAATTGTCAAAACAAAATTTTGAACAATGTAAACATGAATTGAAAATATACAACATAATGATCAAATCTGATGTATTGAAGATTATCAGTAGCAGTAAAAGAACTATGAATGCTTGTATGTTTACTTGAGAAGTAAATTTTAAGCTCCGGGTGATGAATGTTATAAGCATACGAAAAATGCAATATCTTTCAATATGAATATATTATGAATTTGTTTTCTTAGAAAAAAGTAGCAACAATACAAATTGTTTGGTCCCTTATGAATTATCAAATGTAATCTTCTTTCAATAAGTATTTGGCGAATGGTTCTTCAATAAAAATGAGTGAAAATTATCTTCTAAATTGGTAAGTATTGTTCCATAAATTATATTGGAACAAATCCTTTTTATGTCTAGTCATTTTTTGGGTTAAGTTCATGTTTAGCTATGATAACTAACACATTGAGATATACTAGAAGAAATTATTTTTATGTGCATAGTCATTTTGGGGGTTAACTTCATAACAATGATGACTAGCACATTGAGATATACTATAAGAAATCCCTTTTATGTCCATAGCCTTTTTACGTTAATTTCATGTTTAGTTGTGATGACTAACATGGTTAAGATAACCCCTATATATCAGTAAACTGATAGCCTGCCATGACTACACAAAGTTGGAAGAGTTGAAAGATTAAAATAGCACATATCCACCATAACTCACAAAACCTGTATGCAAATATCCAAAAGGAGATATCCATACAGAAGGCATTATAGGCTTCAAATATTTCCATATTTTCTTATTTGATTTTGGCTTCTCAAGACTAAGAAACTAAAATGGAAACATAGCTTAGAAACTTCCAACAATCCTAGTGCTCCATGAAATTTAATGTTATGGAGTACATAAACTCTTTGAAGAAAGACAAGGGAGGAAGGAAGGGAATTTAAGCCTATGACCTCATCACTATGGCAACCTTCAAGTACCATCAAATCTCAAAACTAGGTGGGTCGTCTACCAAAACACCCATATGGTTAAACCATCCCAAAAATACATTGCATGGACATAATTGAGAGTCCATGGTACAACAAATATGGTGTCTTTAGTCCCAAGCATAAACAAAAAGTCATCAAGTTGTGCCACATCGGGTGGAAGATCATCATGCGATTGTGTTAGGATTATTAATTAATCCTCCCTTTGACCATCATAGTCTAATTGTATTTTCCTAGCTTAGGATATTATTGTCACTTCATTAGTGCATGGGGGAATCACTAGAGGTCCTCCTAACACTAAATGTGCCAGTCTGCATGATTTTAGGAGCTCCAGGGATCAATCCCTATAATTTAGGAACCCACTCTGAGTGCAACCAACAGTGTCCAGCAGTTGACCCTCGTCGGTGTTTAGTTATGTTCAATTATTCTCTGATTCCCATCAGTTAGATCACTCCCAACCATCCTAGCGCCACTTTGCATGATTTGAGGAAAGTAGGGTGCCTTTTCTCACCTAACTCAGTCAGTTAATTGGTTGTGAACTGATTCAGTGATCTGAAGTTGCATTAGTGAGATCTAGTGGTGATTTTCCCACACCAAGTTAGCTCTGGAGTCAGCCCAGGTTGGTAGATTCAAATCCTATCTTAAGCATTAAAATTATCATATTTGTAACACTATTGTATTACATATTATTCAGTTATTAATGGATGTAATGATATTATTCCAATTTTTTCTCCATGTGTGTGCAATTTTTCCATGAGTAATTGATCAGTCTCTACTAAATTCTTCTCTCTCTTCTGAAACCTTCTTTTCTCATTGACTTCATACAGGACTGAAGATCCTATGCTTCATTAAATTTAACATGGTATTAAAGTAGGTATTCAGGCAAACTTCAAATCTCATAAACTTCCATTGATGCACCAGAAGTAATAGGGTTCTGCATAAATATGGGTATTCTTGCAATGCTCCCTATGGATTCTCTCCAGAGAAGTCTAGTCAGGTGTGATGCACCCAGAGAAAGTGCACATGTCAAAGTGGAGAGTGTTTGAATTAGTTTGATTCAAATTGAAGTGTTTTTGCAGGTAAATTGAAGATTTTCTAAAGGCCTAGTTGTTTCTTGAAGCTATAAGACGGATAATTCAACAGCTTTGACATCCATAATCCTCACTCCCTTCAATTATCTTGATTGGAGGGCTCACATATAGATTTCCTTGCGCAACAAGGGTCTGTATAGGGTCACCATGGGAAGAGAGTTCAAACCCTAGCAACATCTTGAAAAATCAAAGTATCTAAACAAGCTTAATGAAGCATTTGGCTTCGTGTGCATCCACATCTCCAGAGAGTTACTCTTTCACCTTGAGGGATTAAGAACACCAAAAGAAGTATGGGATAATCTTGAATCCTTGTTTGGAAAACAAGATGAGTTAAGGGGCCATGTCCTAGAGAATTAGCTGATAGCACTATAGCCCAACAACTTCGAAACTATACAACAATTTTTCTCAAAATTCAAATCATTGGTCATGCAATGCAAGTAGTGCGAGATTGAAAAGAAGGATGAGCAATTGGTGCTCTATATTCTTAGAAAACTTGGCCCATAATTCTCTGTGTTCATATCTACCTTTCACTCTGGGAGACTGACTACTCCTAATTGGTGAATGCCATCCCTTGATGCCTTTATAGAGTCTCTAATACAGGAACAAGACAAGTCGATAACAATGGGAGCTCTCAGGGTCTCTCCAAATCAAGCTATCTTGGATGGTGAGACAAAGAATGTGTAAGCAAGGAGGAAGCATAAAGGCAAAGAAAAAAGGAACACTGAATTCGAACCGAAGGAAGAGTTTGATCCAACAGATGAAGCCTCAGGCTCTAAGAAGGACAAACATCAGAGGTTTGACAAGGGCAAGTGCTTCTATTGCAATAAAGGAAACCATACAAAGAAATATTATATGAAGAAGACCATAGATTAGATGCCAAAACTCCTTGAGCAACACAATATTTCCCTCCCTGAAGGCACAAGGAAGGTTGACTTTGGAGACAAGGTTGAAGATCATGATGAAAGATTGCATGCACTAAAGACTAGTTTTTCAAAATCGCATGCATTCCTCATTGATGCAGGAGCCTCTAATCACATTGTTGCATCCAAAGAATCATTCTCTTCATTACAACTTACTGATGGGCCAAGTATTCACATGGGAGATGATACTCAAATCCAAGATGAAGAAAAGGGTTTAATCAAGTTAGAGCACAGAGTGTTGAAGAATGTACTCTATGTGCCCTCCTTAGCTACAAATGTGTTGTATGTATACCAGACGAGTCATACAGGCTCACCAAAATGAGTTGTATTTGGTCCTGACTCATTAGAGATCTCATATATCTCAACTGGGAAGCTTATAACGAAAGGTGTTGCAAACCATGCCTCCAAGGCATATGAATTCTCACACTTTTTGCCATACTTAGATCTAGTGCAATCTCAGTTGCCATTTGAAAGGGAAGGTAAAACCATTTTATCTAAACCTTTTGCATATGATAATGTTTACATTAATGTTTCGGATTCATACTCCGAAGCAAAGGACCAAGTTGAATTATTTCTTGGAATTGAAGATGAAGTTCAATCAGATCCAGTCCCTACTCCCATTCCTAGGCCTAAATGGGCTCAAAAGGCTTGAGGTTGTTGGGAACATGACTGGAGAGTCATCTAACATGAGGAGAACACGATCTCAGTTTCAGAAAGAGAGCCTTGCACTATGTCAAGCAAATCAACTTCTCCTAGAGAGGTGCTACAAAATCCCAGAGAGATGATTCATGATGGGAAGGTCTGATCAACAATTCTACTCATTGAAGAACAAATTGGATCGTGTCACTCTTCCTCTAGAAAGAAGAGACAAAGGAAAAATTTATTCTCCTATCTGTCAATAGATTGGAAGAAGGTGGAAAGGTTCATATGCACAGTACCATGAAACTAGTGCACACAAGGACCATCACATTGCATTACTTCTCCATGGAGATGTAGATTGCAGAAATATTTTCACAATTTTTTTATTCAAGAAGAATTTTTCTCTTAATGCGAAAGCTTGATCGTGGATCCACTGCTTATTTTGAGTGGGGGGGGGGGGGNACTATCACTTCACTAGTGCATGGGGGTCTCCCTTGAGGGCCACCTAACACTAAATGCATCAGTCTGCATGAGTTTAAGAGCTTCAGGGATCAATACATATAATTTAGGAACCCATTATGAGTGCCACCAGTAGTGTCCAACAATTGACCCTAGTCAGTGTTCAATTATGTTCAATTATGGTCTGATTCCCATTAGTTAGATCACTCCCAGTCATCGTAGCGCCACTTTGCATGATTTGAGGAAAGTATGGCACCTTTGCTCACCTAACTCAGTCAGTTAACTAGTTGTGAACTGATTCAGTGATCCAGAGTTGCATAAGTAAGCTTTAATGACGATTTTTTCACACCGAGCTAGTTCTAGAGTCAATTCATGTTGGTAGATTTGAATCCTATCATAGGCATTCAAATTCTCCTATTTGTAACACTATTGCATTACACATTATTCATAAATTAATGGATGTAATGATTTTCTTTCAATTTTGTCTCCATGTGTGTGCCATTTTGCCATGAGTAATTGATGAATCTCTACTAAATTCTTTCCCTCTTGTACAACCTTATTTTCTCATTAAATTCATGCAAGTCTAAAGATCATATGCTTCATTAAATTTAACAAATTGGATCCAAACATTATACCAATTAATATTCATAAAAATATACTACTCTCTTTTTCACTTATTTTTCACTTCAAAAATATACTACTCTCTTTTTCACTTCATCACATATAGTGTACCTTTTTTTTTCTCTATTTAATCTTTATTTTACATTTTTTCCTGCCCCTACGCTATTTTACGCCAATGAGTATATTTATTTCATATAAAAGACTCGTTATCCCAAACTACTCCTACCATAGAAATAGCAGAGTATATTTAACAAATATAAAATACATTTATCAGACTCGTTATCCCAAGCTACTCCCACCTATGCCACAGAATACTCTATCGTGGCAAGTGCAAGCATGCAGTTGTCAGCGCCAGCTCCTGCTACCACTCTTCATTACCAACCTTGTTCTACATCTTTTCTAAAACATACCAGTAATGCCAACATTGCCGTATTTAATTTGTTGCAACAGATGTGTCGAAACATTGAAACCGTTGGTCAAGTTCATGCCTACATGATCAAGACTGAACTCAACCAACACACATTTTATGCTAATAAAATCTTGAGCCTGTACGCTCAGTGTGGCAGTATGCTTAACGCTCATCTTCTCTTCGACGAAATATGGCACCGAAATGCATTTTCATGGAATGTAATGATCAGAGGGTATGCCGCCAATGGGGAGTTTGCCGTGGCTCTGAAACTGTATCACCAAATGCTGTTTGAAGGTATAAATCCTGACAAGTTCACCTTTCCCTTAGTGCTCAAGGCCTGCGCAGGCTTATCGGCTTTGCAAGAGGGCAAAGAGATTCACGGCCACATAATCAGATTCGGGTTTGAATGCGATGTTTATGTGGGGAATGCCCTTGTAACTATGTATGCAAAGTCTGGTGTTATTGAGGTTGCACGCCAGGTGTTTGACAAAATGTGCGAGAGAGATGTTGTCACATGGACTGCAATGATCGCTGGTTATGCTCAGAATGGAGATACCAAGGAATCCTTGAGGCTTTTTCATCAAATGCAGCTCGCAAACGTGAAACCCAACTCTGTTACCATGGCAACTGCGCTCCGAGCTTGTGCCCAGTTAGCGGCCCTGCTACATGCTAAGTGCATCCATGGAAATATAATAAAGAACGGACTGGAATCAGATGTTGTTGTAAAGACTGCCCTTATAGATATGTATGCGAAATGTGGGATTGTAGAGATTGCAGGCCAAATGTTTAACAAAATGTGCACCAGAAATGTGGTTTCCTGGACTTCGATGATTGCTGGGTATGCTCGGAATGGGTACCCTGAAAAGGCATTGATGCTTTTTCATCAAATGCAACTGTCTGACGTTTCAACGGATTCGGCAACCATGGTGAATATCCTCCCGGCGTGTGCCAATTTAGCGGCTCTACAATGTTGTATGCACATTCACTGTTACATAATTGTAAGGGGTTTTGAGTCAGATGTTCGTGTGGGAAATACCCTAATAGATGCCTACGCTAAATGCGGAAGTTTACGGCCTGCACGCCAGTTGTTTGATAAAATGTCCAAGAGAGATGTTGTTTCATGGAATGCCATGATTGCAGGATATGGTATGCACGGTTGTGGTGAGGCTGCCATTGCCCTCTTTAAACAAATGCAGCAGACATGCATGGAGCCAGATGAAATTACCTTTATTGGTCTCTTATCTGCTTGTAGTTATGCAGGGTTGGTGGACGAAGGTCGTCGATATTTCAACTGCATGCGACAAGATTATGCCATCCCACCCACGCTAGAGCACTATGCATCCATGGCTGATCTTCTTGGCCGCGCAGGGCTGCTGGATGAGGCACGAGACTTGATTGAAACCATGCCCATCGAACCTGATGCTACTGTGTGGGGGGCCTTGCTTGGCGCCTGCAGAATTCATGGCAATGTTGAGTTAGGAAAACGAGTGGCCGAATGCCTTTTTGAATTGGACCCTGGAAATGCTGGATGTTATATCCTATTGTCAAATATTTATGCTGCATCTTCTCAATGGGAGGATGCAAGAAAAGTGAGAGTAATGATGAAAGAGAGGGGGGTGAAAAAGCCAACAGGATGCAGTTTGATCGAGATAAATTACATGATTCATAAATTCATTGCGGGAGACAGATCGCACCCTCAGTCTGAGAACATATATGCAACATTGGAGACTTTAGCTGAGCAGATCAAGGAGGCAGGTTATGTGACTCAGACAAATTTTGTGTTGCACGATGTGGAGGAGGAAGTTAAGGAACACATGCTTTGCAGTCATAGTGAGAAATTGGCAATTGCTTTTGGAATTATCAACACAGGGCATGGAACTTCAATTCGGATTACTAAAAACCTTCGTGTGTGTGGTGACTGTCACAGTGCCACCAAATTTATCTCCAAGATTGTCAGGCGAGAAATTACTGTAAGGGATGGAAGCCGTTTCCATTGTTTCAAGGATGGGCAGTGTTCTTGCAGGGATTACTGGTGATGCTAATTCATACAGAACAAGCGTAGGCATGTATGTCTACAAACCCGTGCTTATTATTTCCTTTAAGTTGGCATACTATGTCTCGTTATTATTCTGGTTTCTCAGATGTCGTCAGTTAGGTTTAGTTAACAGACAATAAGGATAGAGTCATGTGTCAATTAGATCTACCTTGGGTGGTTAAGAGAAGTTGTTATTCTCTCCAGTCTTGTGACATGTGTGCCCCTTGTAGGCCAGTTGGGGTTGGCAAGATCCCAGTGAGCTCATTCACATTCACACTTAAGTCAAGCCCCCAGGTTTGCTCCCTCTGTTGCATGTCTCACTCAATGTCTTTACTAATGTCTTTACTAGGTCAGGCTCCATAATCAAAGGCAACTGGTTTACACTAGATACCATACTGGAAATAAGGGAAATTGCCAGGCTCCATAATCAATGGCAACTGGTTTACACTAGGTACCATACTGGAAATAAGGGAAATTGCCTGGGTTTCCCAGGGGTTTCCTTTGAAAAAAAACAAAAACAAACCTTTATAGTCATGTATTTCAGCATATTAGTTTCTCTGAAGAACTCACAAAAAAGGAGCACCAATTTATCATACCAAACTGTTCCTTGATAGAATCAGCAATGAAGATTTTTTACAAAATGAACATATTCAAAAATCAGAATATCATCCGATAAATGTCGTTTATATAAATGAAATGGAATCAGATAATGCTTCAGGGTGACTGAATGATGCACGGTTCAGGGAAGAGGCTCATGTATTACAGGAACTATTCAGAACCATTGCTAGATGGTCATTGTTTTGCCCGTCCCACAGCTAGCCTATATATAGACCATGTTGTCCTAACTACAGACAATCATATGCAATCAACAGTATTGAGTAACCACATATCAGGTCATCAAGCAAACACAAAACACAAGCATACGCCAGGTTGAAAGTGAACATATATATACCTTCTAAACAGTCAGAAATATATAATACAGCGATCAAAACACACTGGGCTCTCACAAAACATGTATATTTGAGCCATGGCATACACGTACACTAGCATTAAATAAAATTAAATATTATAGCATCCTGAATCTGAAGCGCTTCATCTTCTAGTACTTTTTTTCTTCCATTTGATTCATCTTTTATCCTGTGAAAATTGGAATGCAGGGTGCAAAATCTTTCCTGCATACTGCCTATTCTGAATCTCCCATTGTGGCGCCCTTCTGTCAACAAATTGACTTTGCAGCTTCTTTCTGTCTCGCAACCTAGTTTTGCAGGTGTCTTTTGATCTGCAACCAAGCATTGTGGTTATTCTAGGTTTCACAGCCTATCATTATGAAACCACAAAGCTGTCAACTGGATCACAACCAAAACTTGCGGGTTCTTCACTAGTTGTGCCATGGTTTGTCTGCAACCTAGCTTTGCAGATCCAAATTACCCCACAACATCAGCCAACCCTTAACTGACCAAATTTTTCCACGAATCCGGGATCATTATCGATCCCTACTGTTTTGAAGTTTGCTAGCAATTGAATCTGCTTGATAAATGCCACAGTCAGAGCTGTTCGAAGATACAGAGTGAGTGAATGTTGGTGAAGAATGGGGATGACTAACTATTGCTCTGTTGAGGGTCTTGGGAGTCCTGATATGGGATCTGTTATGACTTTTCTACTTGGGAAGTCTGTTATCTGATGCGTTTTATTGGCTGCTAGGAGATGTTTAGAAATCCAACCACTTCTGGGCCTTCATACTTTAACAGCTCCAGCCATCGAGGTAAAGATGTTCATTACATTAGAAATACTTTATGATGCTGGTGAAGGCAATATTGTCTTGATAAAATGCAACACCACTGCGGAAGCAGTGCCTATAGTTCCTAGTCCTAAGAACAGTGCGTCAAAACCTCCACACAAGGCCGTGGATTCCATTACCTCGATACATAGTATCCATTGCTACAAACGGTCGGTCTGAACGAATGTTCGGACTTGAGGAGAAAAGATCGGAGGTCTGTGTCATCATTATCCTTGCTGCAAATTGCCAACTCTAATGAAGGTGATGACAAGTCCAAAGAGGTGTTGCGTCGACATATCCTGTATGAAGGAATTAGTCCCCGTAGAAGAAACAGACAAGAATGGCAAGCCCATCAAGGATTTAATATTGTTGATAAATGGGGCTGTCTTCTCCAGGTCTGCGCAAATAACAGTGTTACCAGGAGATAAAGATACCGGGTAGGAAGCTAAACAAAGAAAGAACATAAACCTTCCTGCCAGCTACGAACACAAACGGAACATATTAACGAACACCGAATGAGTCAGTAGAAAGCCGTTAAGGGTGCTCCGAGCCATCATTGTCACGTTAAGCGAGCCTGATCTACTAGTCGTCGCATTACCTGTTTTATCTAGCATGCTTAATATTCCTTATTTCTTGTTTTGTGTAAAAATCATGGCGAATGCGCCACTTCACAACTATCGAAATGTACGATGCTAATTCGGGATTGATTCCCCCATTTTGTATCCTAATTCGGCTCTGTTTCGAGGATGGTATCGGGAGCCATAGTATTATAAATATAACCTCCTCAGAGGAGGATAGGGGTTGATTGGACTTTCATATTTTTAAGGTCTCTGCGCCGGAGTTGTATCTCTGCAAACATTTTTGGGAGTAATAATGAAAATGCTTCTTTGAGTTTATGAGATTCATCACGGTGTCTGTATTTTGTTTGTGTTGTATGGTTATGTCATTTTCCATGTGTTAATTCCTGCTAAATGCTTTCTAGTTGTATGTGAGGAATTAGTTTCATTAAGTGCTCCTTTCATCAGATGTAGCATTTGTTATGTGTCTATAATGGTTGTTATGGAATTCATCCTTGTTAGATGCTCCATTTCTATCATTTCCCTCATCATGTTATTCTGCTAAAGGTGTTCGCGAGGGATTTCTCCATAGAGAGGTGCCCCTTGTTGCACTGGGCTTTCCTCCTTTCTTCTACCATCAGTTGAAGATATTTGGTTGAATATTGCACTTGCTTTGCCTCATAATACAGAAGAGAAAATCATGGTTCATTATTTGCTGTAATGTCCTTAAATGGTTTAGACTGTGATTCCATTGCCCAATGGTTTTGATATATGTCTGTCTTTCAATTTTTGTTTACAAACAAAACTGTTACCATCAGAAGTCTAGCCTTCTGTGTGCCTATTAAATCTATATGTATATGTGAAATGTTCTCGTGACAATGAGAGAGCCCAATCTGACTACATTTGCTAGAATACAATCTAATGCTTGGTTTGAAATGTGTACCCCCGTGACTTCCTACCACAACCATGGGAAAATTATAGGGTGCTAACATCTTGGCGTCGTTGCAGAGGACCTAGTTACTACTATCTCCTCGAGAAAAACGACATGGTTTCAGCTCTATGACCTGGTTGAGCAGCTGCTCCTAGACACATATTGGTTGTATATGCTCTGGCGACTCCACTCAAAGCCTTGGAAGGTGACTCCGCTAGGAATATCGACCACCCATAAGATTTTTTTTTTAAAGCGCCTATGGCGACCCTACTGGAAAGAAGGGGCTAAATATAATAGACCTGGAAAGGCATGGTGAGAAATGAGGTACTCCACTGTAAATCTCCTTCAAGACATCTTGTCCTCTCTAGTAAGTCTTTTCTTGTCCTTCCTCAGGCTGGTTAAGGTAGTTTTCAATTGTTTATTATGCTCAGGACAAGACCATGAGTGCACCCCTGTATATCCTTCTTTAAGGACTGGAAATATCCCTGCGCCTTGCACACGTGACTTTGATTAAGAATGTCTTCCACTCCCCTCTGAAGCAACCTCACCTAACTATGCTGCCATCGCCTTATCTCCCACCACTTCAGAGTTTGAGCAACCTTCATCACTCAGTTTTACAGTTCTTCATGGCTCTATAGTCCCTCACGACAGATTGTTGTTGTCTTTCACACCGCCTTCAATCCCTCTTAAAAACCCCACCAAAACCTCAAGGAAAGCTAAAAGGTTCGCCTCTATAATCCTCCCTGCAGTTCTTCACGACCTTCCCTAGGGGTACACCCAAAGACTCGAACAATTTAATGGGGAAAAGGGGTACTCAATTGAAGAGCACTTGAGGTGGTTTGCAAACTGGACTGACCTAGAAGAAGTAGACCGTGAAGACATTTGTTGCCGCCTTTCACACACCTAGGGGGGAATGTGGTAGAAATCTTCAAGCCACTCGGTGTGCCCTTGGGGGCAAGTCTTGAGTCAAGGATGTCACCTTGTTCTTGACTCCTCCGTTTAGGCAAACTCCTAACGAAGCCAACGGAGGTAGACCCTACAAGTTACTAAGGCTGGTTACTTAGATGATGATGGTATTAAATGAGTAAGTTTTTTAGGAGTTTTGATTTAACAATTGTAAACAATAGATAACATGATGAGACAATCACAAATAAGCACGATACGACACCCAATCACGCATAGATTGAAAGAAATAAACAGTTGACTAGTGCCTTAAATGGAGCCGAAAATAATTAAGAGTGCTTGTAAGTGTTGGAGTGAATGTTGTGCAATTGTATTTTGGTACGTTTTAAATTAATGTGAAAAAATGAGTGAATTAAATTAGGCGGGAGGGACTCCAGATATACCCGGGGGGTACTTGGAGTATGTCCAAAAGTAACAACCGCTAAGGCTACTCGCAAGGAATGTGTGGGTTGGATGGAGTCTCTGAGACTATGTTCGTAATACACCCGCTAGGATGTAACAGAGATCGACGCCTCGAGGTCACTGTCCAGTAGTTCCCACTTCCTTTGGGTATTTCGCTATCGTTTACGATTTAAATCGAGGCATTGGATTTTCTCCCATGGTGGTTAATTGGGAAAGTGAATCCTAATTATTTTAGTCATTCACATTGCTTTTGATGCAACTTGACTGATTAGACAAACCGCAGCCAAGTGCAGAGCATACACACCGGAGTCTTGTAAATTTTAGTAAATTTTAAAGAACGTGTTCTTGTTAAAAAAAAGACCCTCCAGGAATCTCTTTCGTTCCAAGTGGACCTCAATTGGGAAATCAAAGAGGGGTTAATTTTACTATTTGCTTGTGAAAAATAACAATGAAAATAGAAGCAAAAACACACACCACATGTTTTCTAATTAATCCTACCACGATCCTCTTTCACCTTTCGGTTCAATCGGGGATTCGTGGGGTAAGTATTAGTATTACTTTGATTTCAAAATATGGAATAATAACAAATATGATCAAAGTATACAATCCTACATGACAAGATTAAGATAGAGCAAAAAGCGGGAAAAAATGCAAAAAAGTGAAATGGACGCAGATCCCCCCCCCCCCCAGGGGGGATGGGAGTGGGCTCGAAAGAGCCTACTTGAAGTGATTCTTTATTATTAAATGTTACAATATCAACAAATTAACTACACTTTGGTCTTTGTTATTTGGGATCCAAAGGATTACAACAAGCTTACAACAAGCCTACAATAAGCATAGCAGTGGGAGAAGCCTCCGTGAAGCTCCGGTTCACCCAAGAGTCGGAAAATGGGCAGAGTCTCCTTCTATTTTTTGTTAAATCTGCTAAAAACCAACAAGCTATTAAAATCAAATGTGCCCAAAAACACTTTAAAAGTGTTTTGGGTCACCACACTAATTACCAAAAAAAAAGACTAAGTTAAAAATTGTTAAAAAGGAACAATGTAGTTTTGTAAAAAGGAACCAAGGAAAGCAAGTTTTCCTTGGGATCTTGGCTTGCCTTTTGGGAAGCCAATATGATGTGCACTTTCTTGCAGAATTTAAATATTTAAAGAACGAAAAAAAAGAAACTACCTTATGAGCAAGCTTTGGATCTATGATTAGCTACTTGCAAAAATAAATTTCTTCACCTAGATCTATCTTTAAAATATGATATTCTTTATGAAATTTTAGATCTAAGCAACAAGACTCTTAGGAACTAGATCTAACAATGTATAAGCAATTTATAGAAGTAGATCTGATCATAAGAGGATGAACAAGTAACTGGAAGATTGATTTTAATAAAATGGAGGAAGAGAAGGGGAAGGCTTGTTGCTGGATAGATCTGCAAGGGAAACTTGTTAGTGGAATGCAGAGGGGCAATGCCTCCACAAAAATGTCGGATGTACATTGGAGTCAAACTAGATCCACAGCTCGTCCAATCCTTGCCCCCTGAAAGCTAAACACACAACCTTGCACAAAACCTTATGAGATATATATATATATATATATATATATATATGAAAAAAATAGACAAGAATTACATGCAAATAAGCTTATTAAACATGTAATCTTACTTCTCGAACTACACTCCTATTGATTCCGCTGAATCATTCAAGCAAGACAAGGTTCAGATGCAGAAATTGAGAGGAAAATCGACAATATCAATAGTCGCAAGACAATGCTTATTCCACACACATGAGAGCATTACACCATTTAGCCTCCAAAGGTTCTTTATTCCAACAATGAAAAGATTACAACAATATTACAATAGCAAGCCTATTCTCTCCAACTCGAACTCACTTCAAGAAGAGAATGGCAGCCTCACTTTATAGCAAAAACAAGCCCACTGGCCCAAAGGGGGCGCAAATCTTGATTGGGAGAGGAGCTGGGAGATGATCTGCAATGAACTGGGTGAGATCTGAAGTGAATCAGGCAGCCTGGGTGTGCCACCTCTCACCTGAGGGGCCACCACACCACCTATCAGCTCACCCAACTCATCCTGAATGGACAACACATCACAATTCGCCCCATGAGGGAGAGAGACGCCCTCCAAACCCCAGTGAACTCACAGAGGAGCTGAGAGAGACTGAAACTGATGCCTCGATCAAAGGAAAGTCCCAACAAAAATCAGGGAGGCCGATAGAATTTGATTTCAGTCAAATCGGCTGAGAATCCACTGATTTAGGAACTTGGATTTGCTCCATTATTTAATTAATTTTTAATTAAATTAATTAATATTTGATTCTTTTGGATTTTCTTACTTGAGTGATGGAAAAATCACCCAAAACTTAGGAAAAGTGGGTTTATGGGTTTACCGAGTGCTCCGAGTTAGAAAATGAGCACCCCCATAACTGAAACTGACTTTTAACCCCACTTTTATTACAAGACCAATTTTTCCATTTAGACTATTAAAAAATAGCCTAAGTTTTATGGAAAAATTAAAATTAAAAAAAAAAAACAAAAACAAAACGTAGGGGACTTAGCACATGTTCATATGACTCGACCATAATGCCTAGCATGTTTATACATTGACACACAGACTCTAATAACTTCAATAGGCCTAAATGTCAAGCCGACCACCCCAACTTTGGAGGTATTGAGTGAAAAACTCAAAAATTATTAGTCGTTTATTTAACAACCAATAATAACCAAGGGAAAAAACACTTTGGGCTGATCAGATTGACAAATGAGTCCAGGAGACTGAATCTTTTACATACACTACCATGCTAGAACATTTTATTACAACTCCCCCAAGGGGGTATGGACATGTGGTAGATAAAAAAACACTTCCCAGAAGCAAGTCTGAAGGTCTTCTGAAGTTCGAACAAATCATCTTTGTCTGGTTCATCAGGCTCACTTGATAACACAGACTAAGTATGACTTAGTAGGTAACAACATTAAAGTCAGATTGTTTTTCCAAAGCCTTGCTGGAGGGGCAAGAAGGTAGTTCACCAGTCTTCCAGACAACTACATCCTGGGATATCAAGCTTTTGATGATGCTTTCAAGAGCCAATGGGTAGAGAAAGAGGACCCCAGGAAGTGTTTGTCCAAGCCTTCCATTCCATGAAGAGGAGGGAGAATGACTCTGTCCAAGAATTTTCTGCCAGGGTTATGAAAGTGTATCATGCTATCCCTTCCCAGTTCAAGCCTCCCCTTGGTTCTGCTCAGCTGCAATATGTTGATGCTTTTGACAGTGAGTTCACCCTATGGCTAAGTGAAATAAAGTCAATCTCCCTGGCTGATATGATGAAAGATGACATAGAGGTAGAAATCAACCTAACCACGACTAGGGAGAGAAGGAGCGAGGAGGTAGAGAAAGGGAAGGATCGAGAGCCCATACATCCTTCTTCCTCTATTGCACAGAAGGCCAAGATAGACACGATAATGAGAGCTATGGAAAGACTGATGGAGAGACTCACTATGGACCACAGCCCACCTCCCATAGAAAAGAAAGGGTACCGGAGTAGGAATCGAGATTTTAGGGGATCCCTCCTTTCCCCAAAGTATCAAGCAATCCCTGGAACTCCTCTGCGTTTTGAATTGGAGGAATCAGATTCAGAGTCAGTTGCTGAAGAAGGACCCTTGTGGGTGTAGCAAGCTCAAGATGCACTTGTAGATTTGCAGGAACATACGAAGCCTTCTCTACTGGTGGAAGAAGGGAATGATAAACAACTTAGAGTTTGCCCCACCTTTCAATCTTGCGCTTCATAAAGATTACAATCAAAAGGAGGAAGGTAACTGTTTGCCATTATGCTTTGCCTCATTTGATTTTTTGAAACAAAGATTAAAAGTTTCTAATCAAACACAGAAAACAGAGCTTAGGAATAATGTCATGGCCATTGTGGGAATGGAAAATGAAGAGGGTGAGCAACTAGGATCCACTCCGCATTCTAATATTTATCTTTATGAGTGGGAGGATGATCAGCCTAGTGTTATTCAGGAGAAGTGTTATGATTTGTTTAATGAAAGATACCCTTAGCCTGTTATGAACTTTGTCTCTGGTGGTTTTAAAGAAATATCCAGTCCACCCATATATGATAACTATGAGGATGACTATTTGGAAGATGAAGGTCCTAGATGGGATGTCTCCTCTTGTTCTTCCAGTGTAGAATATTTACGCCTAGAAGAGCTTAGTCCCCTTGATTTTACTGAAGACATTCTCCAGGAAATGCATGAAAAGAATCAAGTTCTAAGCTCTGGCATTTTAAATGGAGTAGTTGATGCCTCACTCACAGGTTGTCATAAACCTCCCTTGCATGTTTATTTTGAAGAACAGGTAGACAGTGTGCAAAGGCGAATACAGTGGGAACAATAGTACTGGGACAAGCGAATGCCAGGAATGTTGGAAGACAGCCCTGGATTTTATGATCTAGTGGCTAAATATATGGAGCAGCCGTGTCATGGCATGTGCATAGAGGATTTTTCTGGCGATGGTTATGACTCAGTGGCTAGATATGTGGAGAATTTTTACAGTGTGAATGGATGGTTATGGCTTTGCAACAGAGATCAAGTTCCCTATCACAACCTTATGCCATTTGGTCATTCAGTACTGTTTTTTATCGAGCATGAGGATAAATTTTGCATATGGAATCATTTGCTTGATTGGCTTCACTGGAAGTCAGAAGGTACTTGACTGGGCATTGATTCTCAGTAGGTAGGGTAGGTAGAGATGAATAAGCTCGGCATAACAAGCATTTCCTTTAAACATTTATTTTCAGTTTATTTTTCAACATCCTTTCAGTTTTTGTTTTCAGAAGCATAACAAGGAATTTCAAGAGATGATTAGGATCAGCCCAATGGATCAGGCATGTGGTATACATGATTCTTTGCTACCTCACAGGGAGGATAGCATCCCACAGTTTGAGCCGTTGTTAGCACTTGTGCTAATTTTTGGAAATCTCTACATAGGTAATTACATCGTTTTCCCTGCAAAGGTCTAGATTAAAGAAGCTGAAGGAGGTGTAAGCAAAAACTTTTCATATCTTGCGATTTGGGGGTGTTTGGGAAGCTTGTCCTTAGCCTGGAGTTATAACCTTGTATTCGAGATCAAATATGAAGATCCACTCATAGTTCTCCAATGGTGAAGATGGACGGCATGGGTCCAGGACGAAGAAAATCCACGATTGAAAGAGACGTGCAGGATCCATTGTCGGATGAAAGGGTGGTGCAGATCGACGGTTGTTAAGGATTTCACTGGGAAAAGATGTGCAAAGAAATGAGTTGTGGAGACGCGCGAAATCAATTAAGCTTCCCATTTTTCAATGGTCGAGATTGGACGACATCCAAGATCGACGACGGAGGGGGATTTCGCACAACCAACTTGCAATGGGGATAACATATGTCATGACTGTCAAAACTTATAGGGTCTGCCTATCCCAACGATCACAATCTTGGGTGGGCTAGATCTGTGGTGGAGATGCATTTCACAGTGGGAAGGTGCACGGAAGATAAGATGACGAGGTGATGTGAAGTCCTGTAGGGCCTACACCCTCGGACGGCGGAGATATGGCGGACGTTAGATCGATGGTCCATGATAGTTTCGCAATGGAGACATGCACAACGGTTAGCAAGCAGGTAGATCGTGAAACATGGTAGGGGCCATATAGTTGAACAGTCGAGACCCCTCGTGGATGATATCTACGGTTGTGGTCTATTTTGCAGTCCAAAGATGCTAGGTGAGATAAGGAGGAAAGGGGTTGCGAAATGGAGATCAAGGAAGGTAATATCGATAGTGTAGATTACATCGCGGGGTGATCAATGGTCAAGGAAGGTCGCGGCCTTGGACGGTGTAGATCGCATCTTGGAATCCTGAGATTTGCTGCCTAATGCACGTAATAATGATGAACACCATAATGATTAGGAAATAGAAGGTACGTATGGCCTTTACACGCAGTATGGTAAGGAAGCAGGGCACTAAAAACCAAGGTGTATCAATATCATCACAATGAGGGATCGATGAAGTGACAAATGTCAAATCCACACACCATGAGATAACCTGAGGCTGATTACAGGTGAGGTCGAAGGTCACTTCTACTAATGATATCATGAGGTCACAACAGAAAGGGGCAGCGTAGTTGGCATCTCCACATAAGTTATCGGATCAAGAGCCCACGTGATCATTTGTGTTGTCATCATGCCACTTGATGATGGCATGTGTGAATATTTGACAGACTCATGGTTGAACTCAAACACTAGTGATGATTCAGCAACTGCCCAACTCGTTATAATTCCACAATTGGGGTCGTTCCAAGATACAGAGTGAGTGAATGTCGTTGAATAACATGGATGACTAACTATTGCTCTGTTGAGGGTTGTGGGAGTCTTGATATGGGATCTGTCATGACTTTTCTTCTTGAGAAATCTGTTATCCGATGGGTTTTATTGGCCGCTAGGTGCTATTTAGAAATCCAGCCACTTCTGGGCCTTCATACATTAACAACTCCAACCATCGAGGTAAAGATTTTGATTACATTAGAAATACTTTCTGATGTTGGTAAAGTCAACACTGTCATGATAAAATAAAATAGCACTGTAGAAGCAGTTCCTAGAGTTCATGGTCCTAAGAACATCCCGTCAAAACCTCTAGACAAGGTCGTGGACTCCATTACCGCAATACATAGTATCCATTGCTAGGAATGGTCGGTTTGAGCGAATGTTCGCACATGGGGAGAAAATATTGGAGGTTTGTGTCATCATTATCCTTGCTGCGAATTGCCAACTCTACTGAAGGTGATGGCAAGTCCAAAGAGGTGTTGCATTGGCATATCTTGTAGGAAGGATGTAATCCCCAGAGAAGAAGCAGACAATAATGACAAGCCCATTAAGTATTTAGTTCTATTGAAAAATGGGGTTGTCTTATCCAGGACTGCGCAAATAATAGTGTTACCAGGAGATATAGATACCGGGGAGAAAGCCAAACACAGAAAGAACATAAACCTTCCCGCCAACTGTGAACACAAACATAACATATTACCGAACACAAAATGAACATAAAAGTCAAAAGCAGAAGGAGAAACAAGTCAAGATGAGTCAGCAAAAAGTTGTTAAGGGTGCTCCGAGCCATCATTGTCACGTCAAGCGAGCTTGATCTACTAGCCGTCGCATTACCTGTTTTATCTAGCATGCATAATATTCATTATTTCCTGTTTTGTGTAAAAATCCTGGCGAATGCACCACTTCACAGTTGTTGGAATGTATGACGTTGATTCGGGATTGATTCCCCCATTTTGTAACCTAATTAGGCTCTATTTCGAGGTTGGTCTCGGGAGCCATAGCATTATAAATATAACATCCCCAGAGGAGGATAGGGGTTGATTGGACTTTCGTATTTTTGAGGCCTCTGTGCCGGAGTTGTAGCGCTGCAAACATTTTTGGGAGTAATAATGAAAATTATTCTCCTAGTTTATGAGATTCATCACGGTGTCTGTATTTAGTTTGTGTTATATGTTTATGTCATTTTTCATATGTGTTAATTCCTGCTAAATGTTTTTTAGTTGTATGTGAGGAATTTGTTTCATTAAGCGCTCCTTTCATCAGATGTAGCATTTGTTATGTATCTGTAATGGTTGTTATGGAATTCATCCTTCTTAGATGCTCCATTTCTGTCATTTCCCTCATCATGTTATTCTGCTAAAGGTGTTCGCAAGGGATTCATCTATAGATAGGTGCCCCTTGCTGCATTGGGCTTTCCTCCTTTCTTCTACCATCACTTGAAGATATTTGGCTGAATATTGCACTTACTTTGCCTCATAATACATAAGAGAAAATCATGGTTCATTATTTGTTGTAATGTCCTTGAATGGTTCAGACTTTGACTCCATCTTCCAATGGTTTTGATATATGTCTATCTTTCAGTCTTTGTTTACAAACAAACATGTTACCATCAGAAGTCTAGCCTTCTGTGTGCATGTTAAAGCTATATGTATGTGTGAAGTGTTCTCGTGATAATGAGAGATTTCTCTATGACTATATTGGATAGAATACAATCTAAAGCTTGGTTTGAAATGGTTACCTTTGAGACTGTAATGTCCCTTTTTGAAATTTTATTAAATGACCAATTTTTTCACTTTTCCCCCAATTTTGACCTTAACTAGTTTTGATGTCTAGACCTCCAAATTGGCCCAAATGCTCCCAAATTTTCTCTGAAGGTACATAAATAATATTAGAACTTAAATATGATGTTCAGAGATGTTTAAGGACCCCTCAATTACTTCTGCAAACTTGTTTAATGTTCTCTTCAAAGTAGGATTCTTTACTAGCAAATTGGGGCTCCAATTCCCTCTGGGTAATTGGCGGAAATGGCTTCACAAATGATCCCAAATTCACTTGAATTTATGAACAGAGGTTGGGTATGTGTAAGGGAACTTTTCAAAGTCTCATATGCATCATGGTTTAGTTTATACAGGTTGTTATGACTCTTTCCAAAACAACTCCCAAGTCACAATTTTGACCCTTGGGGAAAATACACCAAATCTTCTCTCAATGCAACAACAATGAGTAAAATGGCTTCCAATGCTTAAGTACTTAACATGAGACTTGAAATACACATTAATGACAGTCCATCCATCATACATTTATCATATATACATTCCTCCATTCGAAATAATAAGCATTACCATGGCATATATCAAAATAGAGTGGAAATGGTCATTGTTTGCTCATTAAAAGTCATTTTGAATACAACTCTTGGGAATTTCGACTTGAAACTTTCTGAGAATGAAGAACATAGCATATTGAATTGATTACAATAAAAAATGGACAATGAAAGGCTCTCTCAATTCAAAATCATCAACATTACAATGGTTCACAACAAGGTAGTGGGGAAATGACACTATTTCTTCATTGTTCAACATTTTTACATGAATTCTTTTGGGAATTTTGACCTAAGAGTATTCTCAACATGAAATAATGAGTATATACATGATAAAATAAGATAATAGACATTAGAATCTTCCCCAAAGAGATCAATAGCTCACCCAAAGCGCAATCCCTCCATTGGCATGAATACAGTGTGAAAATTGGAAATAGTTGAGAGAGAGTGTTGCAATGGAAGAATCCACATGATTTCCTGTAGCTTACACCTGGAAATAAGACCCCATTAAATCTTCATGAAAGACCTGAGTGGCCTCTCCAAACACCAACTTGGATGAGAATCTTTCACCCTTGAAATTGGCTAAGGCAAGAAAACTAGTCATCCCTCAGAATTCACAAATGACAATTTATCAAATGATCAAAATCTATTCTCTTGGTTGCTTCATGTATTTTATAAACTTCCTTAGCCTTCTAAGGTTCCCAATCCATCCACAAACTCAATCCAAGTCGAATTAGGGTGTGTGCTCATGAATTGACATGTGTCCCCTCTTTCATAGCCTTCCACCTTCCCCAATTTTGAGTAGTATCCCATTGAGCTTTCCAAACTCACATGAGAGCTCTCTTGGATGGTATATTTCGACCTGACATGTCATATATGTCAGCTTTCAGCTTTTATATATGATTTGTGTCATATGTGTCATAGCATCTTCATCATTGTTGTCATACAGCTAGGGAATCTAGTCCAAGTGTCTCAGTAGCTCCAAAATGACTCTTAATTTCTCAGGTAAGTTACATTTCATCCCAAATTTGACCTATGATGCATATGGCCAAGTGTATTAGCGATCTAACTCATCCAATAACCTTTATTCTTCCCATGGATTCGAAATTGCAAGAGGGGGATGCCATGTGGCACCGATTTTCTAGCTTGTGTGGGCCCCATAGTCTCCATGTGTCTCCATGCTCCATTGTCACTTCAATTTTCTCTTGTATTTATTTAATAAGCTACATTATTAAATATTTATCCCATTCTAATGTCTTAATATCATTTATTCCCCCCTTATTCCAAATCCCACAGCTTTCACCCCCAACCTAGGAAACTGGTAATTTCCCACCTTGGCAATTGTTTGACCCTTAGCATCAATTTGACAAACTCTCATGAATATGGAAAATGTGATTAGGCCATTGTGACCCAATGCAAAATTTGGGACATGACAAATCCTCCCTTCCCAATATTGTTTGTCTTCAAGCAATTTCAAACATGGGTGTTGAAGAACCTACTTTCTAACCTACTTTCTATATGATTCTTTGAAGTTGGCACTGAGTTTCCCAACTTTGAGTCTTTGAGATTCCATGAATATTTTAGAGAGGAACCACCATGCTTACTGCTGCACTACTTTGATTAAAATCACTTTATTAAGTGGGGAATCCATCTCCCATAGTGCTTGTTTCCCCAAAAACTTGAAATCAATGGGTAGTAAGAACTATCCCAAGGTCCCATTTCTTGTATTGCACTCCAACAATTAAGAGTGCTCTCCAACCCATACCATTAGGAAAGAGAATTTCGGTATCCCATTTTCTTGTATGCATTCTTCCAAACATCATGAGTACATAATATATATCATCAAAGTACATAACAACATAATAAGAATGTACATCAATGAAGTGCCTCATCAGAAAATCATGAAAGTGCTTATACCTCCAAGTAAGTAGACCACCATTTGCCAAGTGCATACAAGCTTCACGTGACCAATCAAATCTGCTCCAATGACATAGGTGAGGACCCCATGTTCTATAATGATGCTCCAAAAGGATGTGATATGCATCAAAATATTCAGCCATGTATTCTTTCATCTAAGAAGTGAATGAAGAATCTCCACTCAAATCTAAACCAAATAGTGAACAAAAGAAACAAGGAGACTTCAAATGACTCAAATAAGTCTCACCCATACATTCATGAATGAGAGAATCATAAAGATATAACAAAGTATGTGGCTGGTAACAAAAATGTTCTCCAATCATAAATCTATTCACCCAAGTATTGGATGAAGTTCCTCCAACATCAAATGAACCAAGTGTGGAGCAAGAAAAACCATGAGTCTTCAAGTGACTCAAATGCATATCATAGGTGCATCCATGTAGATTTGCATTATCATAAAGTAACAAAGGATGTTGCTACAAATGTGAATAAGAGTGTGCTCCAACCATGTCATCATAAAAAGTAAATCTAGGAGTTCCATACTCCTCATGTGGAACCATAAAAAAGAACCCTTTCACCCATACTTCATTGAGACTAATGCTACAAAACATGGAATTATAGGATGTAGGAGAATGAACTAAATCACCCAAATGATAAAAAAGTGTAGAAGTTTCATCATGGGAAGGATCCATATGGGTAGTATCATGTAGCTCTTTAAAAAATGTGAAACCTTTGTCATAGATTGGTTCCAATGTAGAGGAATCATGCTCTTCTTTAAAAATTGCATAACCTTCATCAAGAGGCAATTCAAGTTCCTCTTCCACCACATCAAGTGTTTGGATCTCTTCAAGTTCATCTTCAAACACATCAAGCACATTCAAATTTCCACATTTCTCATGATCCACCATGTCATGAGAATCCTCCAAACAATCTACCATTTGACAATCGGAAACATAGGAGGAAAAACAAGTGTCTTGCAACTTTTTAAGAAGTTGCTCATTTTGAATTGTGAGCTTATGATTATCCTCATTATTCTTCAAGTATACATCATGTAACAATTCATTAAGCTCAACCAAATTTTTTCTATCAAAAATCAAAGACATGAAATTACCTTCAATGTTGCACATTGCTCTTTGAATCTTCTCCATGTCTTCAAGGAAGGATGGATCCTCCAATGAAGAAATTTTCCAACAAGAATTTGACACCAACGCTTTAGTGTCATGTAGTATTCTAGGGGCCTCTTGGATCTTCTTTTCATTCATCTTTAAGGAAACTTCAAGAAAATGAGGGTCTTGCAAATGAACCTCCTCATCTTCTTCCTTCTTGCTTAGACCAACTTCATGAAGCTCAAATGGTGATGGGGAAGTTGATCTTGTTTCTTCTTCATGTAACACCCCGGTTTTGACCCCAATGCATTATTACACATGATATATATATATATATATATATATATATATATATATATATATACATTGTAAATAATCATGGTGCAGAGCTAAAGGAAAAAGCCCCACCATCGATTTGGTTATGTTATGTTTTGGTGATTGGAATTGTTACCGATAGTATATCGAGATATACGACACATATGAAGTGTGGCATCATGGAACTATGCATTTTAATTAAATAACCCCAACCAGCTATGTCAATGCAACTAAATTGAAAAGGGCATGATTTCCTAAGGTTAAGGGGGGAGGGGGATTGCTAAACTTGGACCCCATGGGGAAAAGCCATGTGTCAGCCACTTAAACCCCTATTTTAGTTGAGGAAATTAATGCTGGGTAGTGGTGGGTGGCAGGCTTGCCCCCACGCACTCTCCACCAGCTGGTTAAGTCACACGCACAGGCTGTGACTAGTTCCCTCATGCGTTGTTGGGATACTAATCATTCTGCCCACTCTCGCTGATGGGGGGGGGTGTTCATTTTTCCCTCATGCCGAGTTGAGATAAAAGGATCCATGATTCTGTGTTTGGGGGTTCGTTCTCCTTTCTCTCACCGACTGCTGGCCTATGAATCGGTTCTTCCTCCTGTTCACGTAGAGAGTTTGTGTTTACCCCACCATTGTAGGACTATGAAATGTTGCCGTTGTTTCCTTTGTGAGATGTTTTTCCACTTGTCTATGTTGAGGATCGGTTTTTCCTGCTTTTGTTCTTGTTTGGACTGGGTAGTTGTCCAAAATTTTGACTGTTGATCGTGGACTGTGGTTTTCATTTGTTGTTCGTTGGCTGTGGCTTCTTTTCCATGTTTGAGCTGATGTAGGCTATTGATTGAATCGTTTTGGCCACGATAGGACCAAGAACGATTCAGGTGTTGGTTTCCCCTGCCCAAGTTGTGAATGGATTTTCTGGCTGCATGCATGTAGTGATCAGTCTTAGGACTGCATTGGAGTGGTGATGAGGGCCTAATGTGCTTGATAAACCTGGTATGTTTGGGAACCACACAGACTTAACTAGAGGACTGGTTTTCTTCTCCACAACCCCTGAATAGCACTGGAAGGGAGATCAGGGTTTGAGGGACTGCATCGCAGAGAAAGGACTGATTTCCTTGTGTTGGGTGTGTGTGGGTGTCCTAGAATTCAGGCTAGTTTTGGTGTAGGTGTCCTTCTCTCTTCAATGAGCTCACCAGCTTAGCATTTAGCCTTTCCCAGCTCCTAGATGGCCTGATAAACCCAACTGTCTTGGCTTGGCTGATCCGTTGTTCTCTTGATAAACCCAACTGTGTTGGCTTGGCTGAACTGTGTATCTTTGTGGTGTTGTTATACTTGGCTATGTGTAAGCATGCCAGTTCCTTGTTCCTTGGGGAATCATGCCCGGCTCGGGGGTGGCAGCGTTGCTGAGAGATTAAAGAACACGCGGGCTTATGGTTGGGTAAAACGTTGTAGCTGGTTGCGGGATAGTTCTCATAAGATAAGTATTCTTGACTAATCTAGTTTGTAATCGTATTTACTGTTAATGAATTATGATGATAGACATGTTGAATGCTGGATTGTATATGAATGAGTGTTGCTTGCTTCCGCTATGTATATGAAAAATTATGCATCGTAGTATGTTTTATGTTTTCAAGTATCTTGTTTCAGCATTATATGTATGATCATGTTCATGGGGCTAGATTCCTGTATGTTTGCTGTATGGTAGCATCCTTTTTGCCGGTCAGAGGGTCGGGGACGTTACAGTGTGGTATCAGAGCCAAAGGTTGCAGCATGGGCCTGAATGGGCCGCGAAGATGCAGTGACAGAGCCCTAGTTGCAGCATGGGCCTAAATGGGCCATGAAAGATCATCTAGCAGAGGCAGGTTGCCTTCTGCCCAACAAAAATCAAGAAGACTCTAAAATTCAAAAATAAATTTTTGCTTAAGTGCTGGAACCATCGGCTCATCGGAAGACTAAGTGTGAAACTCTTCCGATGCAGCGGCTCACATAGTCGGAATATCACTCGACGACGGAAGAAAATTGCAATTTTTTTTCTAAGTGCCAGAAATGTCAGCTCATCGAAAAACTTAGTGAGAAGTTCTTCCGATGCAGCGAAAGAGTTAGTATGAAGACCACCCGATGGAGGACGTCGGAAAAAAATTTCACAAAATTTCTCTAAGGTTCGTCGGCCATCGACGGAGGATAGAGGATGTGGGAGCCGTAGTTTCGGCGGAGATCAACCGAAGACTGCGGAAACGTCGGCTCCCCTTAGCTGAAAGATCCTCCAATGTTGAGTGTCGGCGATCGACGAAGAATAGAAGACGGTTGAGCCGATGAAGCGACAGAAGAAGGTTAAAGAAGAAATTTGGAAATTTTTTCTAAGTCACAGACTGTTGGTGCATCGGAAGACTTAGTGGGAAGCCTTTCCAATGTAGCGGACAGCTAGTTGCAAATCCGCCCGATACAGACTCGACCGTCGGTGAAGCTTAGTCCATTGGATCGGTGACAATTAGCGGATGGAGTAGCCGCAACGTCGGTGGAAGAGATAAGATAACAGAGGGTTGAACCGTCGACAACGACGGAGGAGAGAAAAATTCTGGAAAATTTTCTAAGTCGTGAGATCATCGATGATCGGCGATGATTAGTTGATTGCATCATCAATGCTTAGATGATCAAGTTGTCGATGACACGTCAGCAGAGGGAAGAGAAAGTTCGGCGACATTAGTTGATTCCATCGCCGACGACTAGATGATGGAACCACTGATGAACTACGTCGGATAAAATTAGTTGATTGTGCGTCCACCGTTGTGGATGGCTAGTGGACTATCCTTCCAATGGATAGAGTCCCCGACCGTCGATGCTGCAGAGGAGAGTTGTTCCGAAAGCCGATGCGGCAGAAGACAAGCAGAAGATTTCAAAATTTTTTCTAAGGCACGAAATCATCAGCGATTGGAAAAGTTTAGTTGTTGGGATCGTCGATGACTAGAGGATGGGATCGCCGACGAATAGAATATGAAGCTGCCAAGGCTAGTGAAGTGGATCGGTGATCATTAGTTGAAGGAAGAGTCGATGCAAAGAAGAACTTTCAAAGAATTATCTAAGTGTCGAACCCATCGACGATCGGCGAATGATAGATGATTAGAGCACCGATCGGCCGAAGATAGTTGATCAAGCATCCGCCGTTGCGGCTGTTTAGTAGATTATCCCTCCGACGGACAGTTGTTCCAACCGCCAATCAAAAAATTATAGTTGAAGTATTCACCAACACCATAGGAGAAGTTAGTGGTTTGGTCCGTCGAAGGGCATCGAAAAAGTTTAGCTGATTACGCGTCCGCTGCTACAGCAGTCTAAAGGACTATTCGCCCAATGTATAATGCATTTGATCGCCGACGCCGCAGTTGCTAAATGTTTCGATCACTGATATGCTTGTGGCAGCGGAAGACACAGAGAGATCGTTGACCACCGTTGCGGAAGCCTTGAGGACTAGCCGCCCGAGGCACAGTGTGCCCAACCGCCGATGCAATGAATTAGTTGGTTTCCCTGGATAATTACAGACCCGATACAGCGGAGGAAATTAGACAAGCGGATCGCCGATGAGCCGCGGAGAAGTTAGTGGTTTTGACCACTGAAAGGAAATAGACAAACAAATCGTCGATGCAGATCGGAAGCTTAGACAGCTGAAGACCTGAAACGACAGAAGATGTTAGCCGTTTGACTGCCGATGAACAGTCCGTGGCATCACCGATGCAACACAAGGCTTAATGGTTCTAATCGCTGATAAAGTTCAGAAGGTTAGATGACTACGGACCCGATACAACAGAGGAAATTAGATGAACAGACCGCCGATGAGCAGCGGGGAAAATTAGTGGTTCTGGCTGCTGAAACGTCAAAACATTAGTTGGGATGAGACCCAATCCTGTACAAGAAAATTGGGATTTTTCAAAGTGATTTTTCTCAGTAGTTTCCATCTATTTTTCAGCAGATTACAGGGTTGAACAAGAAGAGAGAAAATTTTGTATTTTAGCAAAATTGTTATTTTATGAATTTCCAAAAGAGGAAGGTAAGTAGTTCTGATTTATATTAATGATATGCATCTAACAGTTTGCTGCTAACACGTTTGCAAAATTATAGACACTTCTAAGAGCAGTATTCCAGGTAGAATAGTGTGGTAAAGCAAGAGGTGGTTTAGTCATGAGAACCCATGATGGATATGATGCTCGAGATTCTTATGAGCGTGCAGGAGATGCCATGGGAGAAAATGTCCATAATGGAAATGAGGACATAGAGTCTAATGGAAGGAGATTCCAAGAGACACCATCAGATATTGCAGCCACCATGAGAAGCTTGATTAAAGCCCAGGAAGAGTAGCATTAGTTGAATGCTGTCATGTTGCAGAGTTTGACAGAATTGCAGAGAAAGATAGACTTTGGACGAGGTACAATAGGACCAGAAGGCAGTAAGAGCAGTACTAGGAGAAATAGAAGGAATTCTAGTGGATTATCTGACTCTGAAGAATCTAGTGGAGATATAAGCTCATCTTCTTGTAAAATGAAAAGAAGAAGACACCATAGGGATCGCTCTTGGGATGAATTTAAGAAAGCTAAACCTCCTACACTTGATGGTGAAGTAAAGACTGGACAAGAGGTGGATGCTTGGCTTCTTGGGATAAAGAAGTACTTTGAAGTGCAGGATTATTTGGGAAACATGAAGGCAAGAGTTGCCATATTCAATCTAAATGGAAGAGCATCCATTTGGTGGGAACACTTCAAGCAGGTAAAGAAGATCAGTGAAAGGAAACTAAAGTGGAAACAGTTCAAGAAGTATTTCAAGCAGAAATACCTCTCTGACTAGTATTATGATGACAAGATTAAGGAGTTCCATGAGCTGAGATTGGGACAGCAGACCATGGATGAATATGCAAATAAGTTCTTCGAATTGTTGAGGTATGTCCGGTACATCAAAGATGAAAAAATGAAGGTCCAGCGGTTCTTGAGTGGATTGCTTCAGTATTACAAAGATAGATTTGAGTTTTATGAACTGAGAACTCTGGAAGAGGCCATAAGGAAGGATAAATATTGCTATGAGCAAAGCAAGGGTAAACTGGATTACCATAAGGCATGGAAGGACAAGAAGAATGAGAAGTTTGATAAAAAAAAGAAATGTTTCAAACCTTCTAGATTCTGGAATTAGTAGAAGCAGCCATCCCAAGCAATGAGTAATCCAGTTGGAGTGACAGGTGGAAAGCCTAAAGATCCACCACAGAATAAAGGTCCACTCAAATGTTGGAATGTGAAGGACCCCACTTGCGCAGATATTGTCCGCTTGAGAATGAAAGTGCAATACTAGCTTATAACCTTCAAGAAGCAGAAACAATGGGGAAAGCAGCAAGGGCAGTCCCTAGAATTTATGCAGCACTGGAGGACCGCCAGGCAGATCACCAGTCAACTGTGGTTGAAGTTGCAGGTAAGATTGTTGAACAATCCGTTTCTATTTTTATTGACCCTGGTTCGACTCACAGTTATATTACTCCTAGAGTAGTGGAGATTTGTGCTTTTAAGAAAGTAAAGCATAGGAAATCTTGGTTAGTTCAGCTAGCCACTGGGACTAAGAGAAATATCAGTGAAGTGGCAGAGAAATGTCCATTGGTCATGAATGGATTGGTCATATATGTGGATCTGAATGTTCTGCTGCTTGGTTCCTATGATGTTCTCATTGGAATGGATTGGTTAGAGGCTCACAGAGTGAAGCTTGACTGTTACAACAAGACTTTAAAGGTATTCCAAAGGTAATTTCAGTAAGGCAGGTTTTCGCAATGCAGTTGAAGAAGTTCTGTAGGAAGGGTTGCTAGTTGTATGCGAATCATATTCTGGAACCAAAAGGAGAGGAAACTCCTAGGTTGGAAGACTATTAGGTGTTACAAGAATTCAAGGATGTGTTTTTTGATGAGATTCCAAGGCTTCCTCCAAAGAGGGACATTTATTTCACCATTGAACTTGTGCCAGGAGCAGCACCAGTTTCCAAGACACCCTACAGGATGAGTACATCAGAGATGCTAGAGTTGAAGATGCAACTGCAAGAGTTGTTGGAAAAGAAGTATATCCGGCCGAGTGTGTCTCCTTGGGGAGCACTAGTTCTGTTTGTAAAGAAGAAAGATGGTACACTCAGGTTATGCATTGATTACAGACAGTTGAACAATGTTACTATGAAGAATAAATATCCTTTGCCTAGGATTGATGACCTCTTTGATCAAATGAGAGGAGCAAAGGTATTTTCCAAGATTGACTTGAGGTCTGGTTACCATCAGGTGAGAATCAAGGATGAAGACATTCATAAGACAACCTTCAGGACAAGGTATGGGTATTACGAGTTTGTAGTGGTACCATTTCGTTTCACAAATGCACCAGCTACATTTATGTGCCTTATGAATAGTGTCTTCAGTAAGTATTTGGATAAGTTTGTTCTTATTTTCCTTGATGACATTCTTGTTTATTCTAAGAATGAGGAAGAGCACGAAGAGCATTTGAGATTGACATTGCAATTGCTCAGGGAGCATCAGCTATATGAAAAATTGAGCAAGTGTGACTTCTATAGAGATAGAATTCAGTATTTGGGTCACATTATCTCAAAAGATGGTATATTTGTGGACCTTGAGAAGATTGAAGCCATTATGAATTGGCCTACCCCAAGAAATGTGACGGATGTAAGATCTTTTATGGGACTTGCAGGATACTATAGGAGATTCATTGAAGGATTTTCCAAGGTTGCACGTGCCATCATTTCTTTGCAAAAGAAGGAGATAAAGTTCAAATGGACTTCAAAGTGTGAAGAAAGATTCCAGTGGTTGAAGAATCTTCTCACCAGTGCACCAGTGTTGAAGGTTGCAGATCCAAAAAAAGATTTTGTCGTATGTACCAATGCATGCAGACAAGGGCTTAGAGGAGTCCTTATGTAGGAAAACCACGTGATATGTTATGAGTCAAGAAAGCTGAAGGAGCATGAGAAGAACTATGCCCCTCATGATCTAGAGCTTGCAGCCGTAGTACATGCTTTCAAGATGTGGAGGCATTACTTGATGGGTAGAAGATTTGAACTCAGGACAGACCAATGTGGTCTGAAGTATTTATTTGATCAGCCTACTCTGACTGCTAGGCAAGCGAGATGGCTGGAATTTTTATGTGAGTTTGATTTTGAAATCAAGCACATAAAGGGAAAAGAAAATAAGGTAGCTGATGCACTCAGCAGGAAGGTACAGGAAATGCATGTGGCATCTCTTAGTATTTTCCAATCAGATTTGAGGCAGCAGATTGTTAATCATGTTGCCGGAGATGAATTGTATGAGCAGATAATAGACAAATTGCAGCAGCAAAGTATTGAGAATAAGTACGAGGGATATAAATTGGAAAAATATGGACTTCTCACTTATAAAGGCAGGATTTATATTCCGAATGTAGCAGATTTAACGAAAGTTGTTATGGATGAAATTCATCAAGCTCCGTATTCTGGTCACCCAAGATATCATAAGACAATTGCTATAGCTAGAAAGCAGTACTTTTGGCCAGGAATGAAAAATGACATGGCTGAATACATTTCAAGGTGCATGAAATGTCAACAGGTAAAGGTTGAGCATCACCATCCAGCAGGCTTGTTGTAGCCCTTTCCAATTCCGGAATGGAAATGGGAAGTTATTTCTATCGATTTTATTATAGGATTGCTAATGACTTGGAGACAACATGATTCCATCATGGTTGTGGTGGACAAGTTGACAAAGGCATCACATTTTATACCGGTGAAATATACGCATAAGATTGATGACATTGCAAAGATCTTCATGAAGGAGATTTTCAAATTGCACGGATTTCCAAAGACAATAGTCTCTGTCAAAGATGTCAAGTTCACTTCCATATTTTGGAAGGGGTTGTTTGCAGATTTGGGTACAAAGCTAAACTTCAGCACTGCATACCATCCTCAGACAGATGGGCAGACATAGAGGGTTAATCAGGTGCTTGAAGATATGCTTCGCATGTATGTGATGGACAAACCAACCAAGTGGGAAGATTACTTACACTTGGTAGAGTTTGCTTATAACAATGGACAACAGGCATCCTTGGGGATGAGTCCATATGAAGCTTTGTATGGAAGAAGGTGTAGGACACCAGTGACTTGGGACAACTCGGTGAATAGGGTTGTGCTTGGACCATAATTGTTCAAGGAAATGGAGCAAGAGGTTGTAAAGATCAGGCATAATCTGAAAGCAGCACAAGACAGACAGAAAAGCTATGCAGATAAGCATAGGATGGACAGAGAGTTTAGTGTTGGGGATCATGTCTACCTCAGAGTGAGGGCAAAGAAAAGTTCCTTGAAGATTGGAAGTTGTGCCAAGTTGTCATCTAGATATTGTGGGCTGTTTGAAGTGCTTGAAAGAATAGGGCCTGTTGCATATAGACTTGCATTTCCTGCTAGTACTAGAGCTCATAATGTTTTTCATGTTTCTTTGCTTAAGAAATATGTGCATGATCCTAACCATGTGATAAATTGGGATGTGATTTAGGTGGAACTCAAGGGAGAGTTCCAAATCGAGCCAATGCGCATCCTCGACAGGAAGGTCACAATGCTCCGGAACCGAGCCATAGGGTAGGTAAAGGTGCAATGGGAGCACTATGGACCTGAATAGGCTACGTGGGAGCTGGAGGATGCCATGCGATTGGCACATCCATTTTTGTTCAATCCTGTGGAACACTGAGGCGGTACCAGTGTAGCATTTTGTTCAAATTTTGTAAAGCACTAAGGACAGTGCTATTGAAGGGGGAGGGGAATGTAACACTGCGGTTTTGACCCCGATTCATTTATTACACATGATATATATATATATATATACACATTGTAAATAATCATGGTGCGGAGCTAAAGGAAAAATTCCCACCATCGATTTGGTTATATTATATTTCAATGATTGGAATTGTTACCGATAGTATATCGGGATATACGGCACATATGAAGTGTGGCATCATGTAACTATGTATTTTAATTAAATAACCCCAACCAACTATGTCAATGCAACTAAATTGAAAAGGGAACGATTTCCTAAGGTTAAGGGGGGGGATTGTTAAACCTGGACCCCATGGGGAAAATCCATGTGTCATCCACTCAAACCCCTGATTTAGTCGAGGCAGTTAATGCTGGGTAGTGGTGGGTGGCAGGTTTTCCCCCACACACTCTCCACCAGCTGGTTTAGTCACACGCATGGGCTGGGAGTGGTTCCCTCACGCGCTGTTGGGATACTAATCATTCTGCCCACTCTCCCTGATGGGGGGGGGTTGTTCATTTTTCCCTCACGCCGAGCTGAGATAAAAGGATCCACGATTCTGTGTTTGGGGGTTCATTCTCCTTTCTCTCACTGACTGCTGGCCTGAGGATTGGTTCTTCCTCCTATTCATGCAGAGAGTCTGTGTTTAGCCCACCATTGTCGGACTATGAAATGTTTCCGTGGTTTCCTTTGTGAGATGTTTTTCCTTCTGTCTATGCTGAGGATCGATTTTTCCTGCTCGCGTTCTTGTTCGGACTGGGTAGTTGTCTAGACTTTTGACTGTTGATCGTGGATTGTGGTTTTGATTTGTTGTTTGTTGGCTGTGGCTTCTTTTACACGTTTGAGCTGTTGTAGGCTAGTGATTGAATCGTTTTGGCCACGATAGGGCCAAGAACGATTCAGGTGTTGGTTTCCCCTGCCCAAGCTATGAATGGCTTGTATGGATGCATGCATGTAGTGATCAGTCTTAGGATTGCATTGGAGTGGTGATGAGGGTCTGATGTGTTTGATAAACTTGGTATGTTTGGGAACTACATAAACATCACTAGAGGGATGGATTTCTTATCCACAACCCCCGAATAGCACTGGAAGGGAGATTAGGGTCCAAGGGACTGCGTCGTAGAGAAATGACTGATTTCCTTGTGTTGGGTGTGTGTGGGTGTCCTAGAAGTCAGGCTAGTTTTGGTGTAGGTGTCCTTAGCTCTTCAATGAGCTAACCAGCTTAGCATTTAGCCTTTCCCAGCTCCTGGATGGCTTGATAAACCCAACCGTGTTGGCTTAGCTGATTCGTTGTTCGCCTGATAAACCGAACTGTGTTGGCTTGGCTGAGCTGTGTATCCTTGTGGTGTTGTTATCCTTGGCTATGTGTAAGCCTGCTAGTTCCTTGTTCCTTAGGGAATCATACCCGGCTTGGTGGTGGTAGCGTTGTTGAGAGATTAAAGAGCATGCGGGCCTATGGTTGGGTGGAACGTTGCAGCGACGTAGCTGGTTTCAGGATAGTTCTCATAAGATAAGTATTCTTGACTAATCTGGTTTGCAATCGTATTTACTGTTAATGAATTATGGATTGTATATGAATGAGTGTCGTTTGCTTCCGCTATGTATATGAACAATTATGCATCGTAGTATGTTTTATGTTTTTAAGTATCTTGTTTCAGCATTATATGTATGATCATGTTCATGGGGCTAGATAACCGTATGTTTGGTGTATGGTAGCATCCTCTTCGCCGGTCGGAGGGTCGGGGACGTTACACTTCAACTGCTACAAGGTTTTCATTTTCATGTTTACTAGAAATTTGGCTTGCAACAACATTTTGAAATCTGATCTCTATGTCACCAACATATAGGTGTGAGCACCCATCAATAGGTATTCCTTCATAGTTCAAGCATCCATCATTAGATTCTCTTTGTTTCATTTCCAAGGTAGAATGTGTCTTGAAATCATATTCAGTATTTTCAATAGAAACTTCTTCATACTCATGTGATGTCTCTTCATATTTTTCAGATTCACTTGGGAATGAATTTCTATCCTCTTCATGTACTAATTCTTCTACTTCACCTATTTCAGAACTATGTGATTCATGGGTCTCCTCCTTTTGCTCCTTTAAGCAAGCTGATGCATTTTTCCCCTTGGTTTTCTTAAAATGAATATATTTTTTCCAACATTGGATAGCCAACAATTCGAATCCTTTCATAATATTCTTGGTCATGTCTTCAATTATAAGTTCAATGATTTTTATATGCTCCTCACCATCATATGAGGCACCCCTTTCATCCCTTGTCATTGTTTCCTCTTCAACAAAATCACTTTTGGGTTTCCAATATCTAATGGTGGTCCCTAAATTTTTGTCATAATAAATATTATATCACATTAGGTGCCAATATCATGCTCTAATACCACTGTAATGTCCCTTTTTGAAATTTTATTAAATGACCATTTTTTCACTTTTTCCCCAATTTTGACCTTAATTAGTTTTGATGTCTATACCTCCAAATTGGCCCAAATGCTCCCAAATTTTCTCTGAAGGTACATGAATGATATTATACCTTAAATATGATTTTTAGAGATGTTTAAGGACCCCACGATTATTTCTGCTAACTTGTTTAATGTTCTGTTCAAAGTAGTATTCTTTACTAGCAAATTGGGGCTCCAATTCCCCTTAGGTAATTGACGGAAATGACTTCACAAATGATCCCAAATTCACTTGAATTTATGAACAGAGGCTAGGTATGTGTAAGGAAACTTTTCAAAGTCTCATATGCATCATGGTTCAGTTTATACAAGCTGTTATGACTCTTTCCAAAACTACTCCCAAGTCATAATTTCGACCCTTGGGGAAAATGCACCAAATCTTCTCCCAATGCAACAAAAATGAGTAAAATGGATTCCAATGATTAAGTAATGAACATCAGACTTGAAATACACATTAATTAAATTCCATCCATCATACATTTATCATATATACATTCCTCCATTCGAAATAATAAGCATTGCCATGGCATATATCAAAATAGAGTGGAAATGGTCATTGTTTGCTCATTAAAAGTCATTTTGATATACAACTCTTGGGTATTTCAACTTGAAATTTTTTGAGATTTAATAACATAGAATAATGAACTGATTACAATAAGAAATAGACAATGAAAGGATCTCCCAATTTGAAATCATCAGCATTACAATGGTTCACAACAAGATAATGGGGAAATGACACTATATCTTCATTGTTCAAACTTTTTACATGAATTATTTTGGGAATTTCGACCTGAGAGTATTCTGAACGTGAAATAATGAGCATATACATAATAACATAATATAATGGGCATTATAATCTTCCCCAAAGAGATCAATAACTCACCTAAAGCATAATCCCTCCATTAGCATGAATACGGTGTGAAAATTGGAAATAGTTGAGAGAGAGTGCTGCAATAGAAGAACACACATCATTTCCTGTAGCTTACACCTCGAAATAAGACTCCATTAAAGCTCCTTGAAATACCTAAGTGGCATCTCCAAACACCAACTTGGATGAGAATCTTTCACCCTCAAAATTGGCTAAGGTAAGAAAACTAGTCATCCACTAGCTCTCACAATTCACAGATGACAATTTCTCAAATGATAAAAATACATTCTTTTGGTTGCTTCATTTATTTTATAAAATTCCTTAGCCTTCTAAGGTTCCCAATCCATCTACAAACTCAATTCAGGTTGAATTAGGGTGTGTGCTCATGAATTGACATGTGTCCCCTCTTTCATAGCCTTCCACCTTCCACAAATTTGAGTAGGAGCCCATTGAGCTTCCCAAACTCACATGAGAGCTCTCTTGGATGGTATATTTTGACCTGAAATGTCAGATATGTTAGATTTCAGCCTTCATATATGATTTGTGTCATAAGTGTCATAGCATCTTCATCATTGTTGTCATAGAGCTAATGAATCTAGTCCAAGTGTCTCACTAGCTCCAAAATGACTCTTTCTTTCCCATGTAAGTTACATTTCATCCCAAATTCGACCTATGATGCATATGTACAAGTGTATTATCCATCTAACTCATCCAATAACCTTTATTCTTTCCATGGATTCGAAATTGCAAGAGGAGGATGCCTTTTCGCATCAATTTTCTAGCTTGTGTGGGCCCCATAGTCTCCATGCTCCATTGCCACTTCAATTTTCTCTTGTATTTATTTAATAAGCCACATTATTAAATATTTATCCCATTCTAATGTCTTAACATTATTTCCCCCCCTTATTCCAAATCCCAAATCTTCCACCCCCAACCTAGGAAACTAGTAATTTTCCACCTTGGTAATTATTTGACCCTTAGCATCAATTTGAAAAAATCTCATGAATATGGAAAATTTTATTAGGCCATTGTGACCCAATGCAAAATTTGGGACATTATAGAGACTTCCTGCCACAAGCATAGGAAAATTACAGGGTGCTAACACCAGGCAACTGCAAGTCTACTCGGGCAGTCTTTCTCTCTCTTGGTTTCCCTCCTTTCCTCCACGAGCAGGCCACGACCTTCTCTCTCCACTCTCAGGCATTTCCTCAAAAGTTCAAGAATCCACGAATCCTTTATGAGCAGCCTCAGGAAGACCCAGATCCTCCTCCGACTTCCCCTTGGGGCTCCTAACAGAACCATGTAGCAGCTACAGGCTGTCGAGAAACATCAGCCTGTTGTTGGGTTGCAGCAGCATTCTCGGGCAGCTACAAGAGACTGTCGGGAAGCTGTTGTATGCTTTCGGACTGAGCAATAGCCCTTCGGGCAGCTCAATACACCCTCAGGGTAGGGTAAAATAGTTCGGGCAGAAGAAATAGGAGGCAACAATATGATGGGGTAGAGTAGGGCAGTACGGACGGGCAGAGCAAGGAAGGTACGGGAAGGGCAGGGCAGGCAAAATAGGTTTTTGTGCAGCCTGCTAATTCTGGGAAGGAGAGAGAAAATTAGGGCTGCAAGCCCTAATTTGTCAAAAATCTCTAATTGGGTATTTTACTGTGAAATTGGATTATCTTATGTAATTGTGGATCTATGGTACAAGCTCAGTTAGATTTTGTGTAATTTTGGAAAATCTCTGTCATCTCACTAACAAGATGAATTATTAATGCACATGTAAGAGTTCAACTTATTGCTATTGGTATTTTTGTTGATGATGATGACCTTGTGCAAACTGTGGTTAATGGTCTCCCAAGATCTTGGTAAGCCTTCATGACATCTATTAGTGGATGTGAGAATCATCCAACTTTTGAAAGACTTTGGAATTATTGCATAGAAGAAGAGGGAAGGAATTCATGCAAGGTTACCAAGGAAGGTAACCTTGCACTTGTAGAAAATACAAAGGAGTTCAAGAAGCCCTCCCCTCAGCATAAGAAGGGAAAGAAACCTCAAGGTAAGTTCTTTGATTTTTCAAAAGTGGAATGTTATAATTGCCACAAGTTTGGACACTTTTCTAGGGACTGTAGGAAAATCAAGAAGAAATCAAAAATACGATTTCAAGCCTCTGCTGCAAAAGAAGAAGAAGAAGAAAACCAAGGCTAACAAAGAAGAAGAACCTAGAAGAGAGTACTACCTGATTTTTGTTCTCTCTGGTTCTATCACATATAGTGCTACCTCTTGGTTGGTGGATAGTGGTGCCTACAGGAACATGACAGGTAACCGTGGAGCTCTCACCAGTTACAAAAAGAAGAATTTCACCACACAAGTAGAACTTGGAGATGATTCCACTTACAAAATTGAAGGAGTTGGCTTAGCTTCACTTCAAATTGACTCAGGTACGATTCTGCATATTGATGATGTCTTATATGTTCCTGGTTTGCAGAATAATATTCTATTTGTTGTTGTCTTAGAGGACAAGGGCTACAGAGTCCTCTTCATGGACAAGAAATTCAGTAGTGTCATCCAAATGGATTTATAAAATCAAGTATGCTGCTGATGGCAGTGTGGAGAAGTATAAATCTATATTTGTAGCTCATGGCTTCACTCATAAATAATGCATTGACTATGATGATACATTTGATCATGTCACTAGGTATATTACCATTAGAACCATCATTTCAGTTGTTGCAGTATTCAGATGGAAGTTACATCAGATGGATGTAACGAAAACCTTCCTCAATGGAAAGATTGAGGAGGAAGTCTATATTGAATAACCTGAAGTCTTTGTGACTCATGGTAAGGTGTAACATCCCCGACCCTCCGACTGGCGAAGAGGACGCTACAATACATCAAATAATCTAGGCATCTAGCCCCATGAACATGGACATACATACATATACTGCTGAAACATGATACTTAAAACATAAAAACATTTTATGAAGCAAAATCATTCATATATACAACGGAAGCAAAACATATCAATCAGCATTCATGCATATACAGGTCAACATTTAACATGTATATCCTCATTCATCAATGGTAAATATAGTTGCAGACATATTGAACAACCTAAAGGCTTTGTGACTCATGGGAAGGTGTAACATCCCCGACTCTCCGATCGGCGAAGATGACGCTATGATATATCAAATCATCCGGCCATCTAGCCCCATGAACATGGACATACATACATATACTTCTAAAACATGATACTTAAAACATAAAAACATTTTACGAAGCAAAATCATTCATATACACAATGGAAGAAAAACATATCAATCAGCATTCATGCATATATAGGTCAGAATTTAAAATGTATATCCTCATTCATCAATGGTAAATATAGTTGCAGACACAAGTCATGCAAGAGTACTTATCTTATAAAGAACTTGTTCCGCAACCAGCTACGTCACTGCAACGTTCCACCCAACCATAGGCCAGCGTGCTCCTCAATCTCTCAATAATGCTGCCACCCCGAGCCGGGCATGATTCTCCAAGGAATAAGGAACTAACAGGCTTACACATAGCCAAGGATAACAACACCACAAGGGTACACAGTTCAGCCAAGCCAACACAGTTGAGTTTATTAGGAGAACAATAGATCAACCAAGCCAATAAAGTTGGGTTTATTAGGCCATCCAGGCATTGGGAAAGGCTAATGCTAAGCTGGTGTGCTCATGGAAGAGCTACAGACACCAACACCAGAACTAGTCTGGCTTCTAGAACACCCACACACACCCAACACAAGGAAATCAACCCTTTCTCTGCAATGAAGTCCCTCAGACCCTGGTCTCCCTTCCAGTACTATTCAGGGGTTGTGGAGAAGGAAACTGGCTTAGTAGCTCTGTCTGTGTGGTTCTCAGTCCACCAGGTTTATCAAGCACCTCAGGCCCTCATTCACCACTCCAATGCAGTATGAGGACAAAACCACTACATGCAAGCAGCCGAACAACTATTCAACTTTTACAGGGGAAAAACACAGTCGAACAGAATGCAAGTATTCACTGCATTCTTCAACTGATACCACCATAAAAAGGGAAAATACAACCAAGCAATTCATGGGCAAACAACAACCCAATGCAACTAGGAACCCACAACACACAAAACCCACTGCAGTCGCTGGGAAATCTTACACAGACCCGGAACAGAAAATACCAGACTTCCAATCTATGCGTGAGAGACAAAACGCAACCCACAGAACTATGGATGCCATTACAGCCACAATTTCAATAATGGAAATAACAGAACGATATGCAGTCTGAAATTTGTGGAAAAAGATACTGAAAACTCTGCGCGATCATGAGGATGAACACAACAGACTAGCAATCGGTGAGAAAGAAGGAAGGTGAACCCCCAAACGATGAATTGTGGATCTTTTAACTTAGTCCACATGAAGAAACTAAATAGATTCACGATCTGGATAGTGGGCAGACCATCTGCATGACGTGGAGAGTGAGACCAGGTGTGGGCGTGGTCTTTTTGCCAGCAAAACGTTGCCCCAACTAACAATGGAATAAATAAGGTGGTGGTGAGCAAAAGAGAGTGGTGACACATGGCTTTTCCCCATGACTCAATGTTCAACGTTCCCCTTCCTTATCCTTTACAATCATGCCCCTTCTCAATTTAGTTGCAGTGAACATAGCTGGATGAATTATTAATTAAAATGCACATTTACATGATGTCACAATTTAATATATGTCGTATATCCCGATATACCATCGGTGACCATTCCAAATCTGAAACATAACATAACCAAATCGATGGTGGGGCCTTGGCCTTTAGCTCTGCACCAAGATTATTTACAATATACGTATCATGTATATTTAATGCAAGCGGGGTCAAAACCGGGGTGTTACATTCCCCTCCCCCTTCAATAGCACTATCCTCAGTGCTTTCCAAAATTTGAACAAAATGCTACACTGGTACCGCCTCAGTGTTCCGCAGGATTGAACAAAAATGGATGTGCCAATCGCATGGCATCCTCTAGCTCCCACATAGCCTCTTCAGGTCCATAATGCTCCCATTGCACCTTTACCTACCCTATGGCTCGATTCTGGAGCATTGTGACCTTCCTATCGAGGATGTGCATTGGATCGATTTGGAACTCTCCCTCGGGTTCCACTTGAATCACATCCCAATTTATCACATGGTTAGGATCATGTACATATTTCTTAAGCAAAGAAACATGAAAAACATTATGAGCTTTAGTACTAGCAGGAAATTCAAGTCTATATGCAATAGGACCTATTCTTTCAAGCACTTCAAACAACCCACAGTATCTAGGTGACAGCTTGGCACAACTTCCAAGCTTCAAGGAACTTTTCTTTGCTTTCACTTTGAGGTAAACATGGTCCCCAACAGTGAACTCTCTATTCATCCTATGCTTATCTGCATAGCTTTTCTATCTGTCCTTTGCTGTTTTTAGATTCTGTCTGATCTTTACAACCTCTTTCTCCATTTCCTTGAGCAATTCTGGTCCAAGCACAACTCTGTTCATCGGGTTGTCCCAAGTCACTGGTGTCCTACACCTTCTTCCATACAAAGCTTCATACGGACTCATCCCCAAGGATGCCTGTTGTCCATTGTTGTAAGAAAACTCTATCAAGTGGAAGTAATATTCCCACTTGGTTGGTTTGTCTATCACATACATGCAAAGCATATCTTCAAGCACCTAATTAACTCTTTCTGTCTGCCCATATGTCTGAGGATGGTAGGTAGTGCTGAAGTTTAGCTTTGTACCCAAATCTGCAAACAATCCTTTCCAAAAATTGGAAGTGAACTTGACATCTCTATCAGAAACTATTGCCTTCGAAAATCCATGCAATTTGAAAATCTCCTTCATGAATATCTTTGCAATGTCATCAGTCTTATGCATAGGCTTCACTGGTATAAAATGTGCTGCCTTTGTCAACTTGTCTACTACAACCATGATGGAATCATGTTGTCTCCAAGTCATCGACAATCCTGTAATAAAATCCATGGAAATAACTTCCCATTTCCATTCCGGAATTGGTAAAGGCTGCAACAAACCTGCTAGATGTTGAAGCTCAACCTTTACTTGTTGACATTTCATGCACCTTGAAATGTATTCAGCCATGTCCTTTTTCAAACCTGGCCAAAAGTACTGCTTTCTAGCTGTAGCAATTGTCTTCTGATATCCTGGGTGACCAGAATACGGGGCTTGATTGATTTCATCCATAACAACTCTCCTCAAATCTGCTACCTTCGGAATATAAATTCTACCTTTATAAGTGAGAAGTCCATCTTCTTCCAATTTATATCCTTCATACCTCCTCTCAAGACTTTGCTGTTGCAATTTGTCTTTTACCTGCTCATACAATTCATCTCCGGCAACATGATTTGCAATTTGCTGCTTCAAATCTGATTGGCAAATACTAAGAGATGCCACATGTATTTCCTGTACCTTCCAGTTGAGTGCATTAGCTACCTTGTTTTCTTTTCCTTTTATGTGCTTGATTTTGAATTCAAAATCACATAAAAATTCCAGCCATCTTGCTTGCCTAGCATTCAAAGTAGGCTGATCAAACAAATACTTTATTCCACAATGGTCTGTCCTGAGCTCAAATATTCTACCCATCAAGTAATGTATCCACATCTTGAGAGCATGCACTATGGCTGCAAGGTCTAGATCATGAGTGGCATAGTTCTTCTCATTCTCTTTAAGCTTTCTTGATTCATAACATACCACATGGTTGTCCTGCATAAAGACCCCTCCAAGCCCTTGTCCACATGCATCGGTACATACCACAAAGTCTTTCTCTGGGTCTGCAATCTTCAATACTGGTGCACTGGTGAGAATATTCTTCAACCACCGGAAGCTTTACTCACATTTCGAAGTCCATTAAAACTTTATACCCTTCTTCTACAAAGAAGTGATGGCATGTGCAACCTTGGAAAATCCTTCAATGAATCTCCGGTAGTATCTTGCAAGTCCCATAAAAGATCTTACATCCATCACATTTCTTGGAGTAGGCCAATTCATAATGGCTTCGATCTTCTTAGGGTCTACTGGTATACCCTCTTTTGAGATAATGTGACCCAAATACTGAATTCTATCCCTGTAGAAGTCACACTTGCTCAATTTTGCATGCAACTGATGTTCCCTGAGCACTTGCAATGTCAATCTCAAATGCTCTTCATGTTCTACCTCATTCTTGGAATAAACAAGAATGTCATCAAGGAAAACAAGAACAAACTTGTCCAAATACTTACTAAAGACACTGTTCATAAGGCACATAAATGTAGCTGGTGAATTTGTGAGACCAAATGGTACCACTACAAACTCATAATGTCCATACCTTGTCCTGAAGGCTGTCTTATGAATGTCTTCATCATTGATTCTCACCTGATGGTAACCAAACCTGAAGTCAATCTTGGAAAATACCTTTCCTCCTATCATTTGGTCAAAGAGGTCATTAATCCTAGGGAAAGGATATTTATTCTTCATAGCAACTTTGTTCAACTGCCTATAATCAATACATAACCTGAGGGTACCATCTTTCTTCTTCACAAACAGAACCGATGCTCCCCAAGGGGACAAACTTGGTCGGATATAATTCTTTTCCAACAACTCTTGCAGTTGCATCTTCAACTCTATCATCTCCGGTGTACTCACCCTAGAGGGTCTTTTAGACACTAGCGCTACTCCTGGCACAAGTTCAATGGTGAAATCAATGTCCCTCTTGGAGGAATCCTTGGAATCTCATCAGGAAACACATCCTTTAATTCCTGTAACACCTGATAGTCCTCCAACCTAGGAGTCTCATCTCTTGTTGGTTCCAGAATACGAGCTGCATACAACTGGTAGCCTTTCCTACAGAACTTCTTCAACTACATTGATGAAACTTGTCTTACTAAAATTACCTTCGAAATACCCTTTACAAGTACTGGGTTTCCTTCTTCATCCATGCATTCAAAAGTCTTGTTATAACAGTCAAGCTTCACTCAGTGGGCTTCTAACCAATCCATTCCAATGAGAACATCAAAGAAACAAACCAGTAGAACATTCATATCTACACAAGTGTTCAATCCATTCATGACCAATGGGCATTTCTATACCATGTCACTGACTTTTCTCTTAGTCCCAGTGGCTAGCTGAACTAACCAAGATTTTCTATGCTTTACCTTCTTAAAAGCACAAATATCCACTACTCTAGGAGTAATGTAACTATGCGTAGAACTAGGGTCAATCAAAATAGAAACAGATTGTTCAACAATCTTACCTGCAACTTCAATCATAGTTGAATGATGATCTACCTAGCGGTCCTCTAGTGCTGCATAAATTCTAGGGACTACCCTTGCTACTTGATGTTAAATTTCCATATGCTTAGCTAAGACATTAGTATTTCATTTCATTTTCATAACAAAAGCATATAAACAGGATCACTGAAAGATAGACAAGCACAACCATACAAAAGGAACACAAATATTTATCCTGGGAAAACCCTAAAGGGAAAAACCCAGCAAAAGCTTCCTCAATATAGATGCCCCAAAAAGATAAAAGATAAAAACCAGCAAGGAGATCAAAGCCTGATCCTCCTCCTTCTCCAGCTACTTCTCTTCTCCACTAATGCACTACACAACTGAGAGTGTGTGTGTCACAAATGAGGAGCACTACACCTCTATTTATATTCATCCGTTCACTTAAGTTAACTCATTTGACATGTAGGCTCGAGTTAAATCATGTAGGCTCGAGTTACACATGTAGGATCAAGTAACCACACTGGGGTGCTGATGACCCACCTTTACAATTAGAGGGGACTACCTCATGACTCTTATTAGTTCTTCTGATTAGGAGCATCGGGGTACAATGTAATACAAGTGTTTCTCCCGGTAGGACCATCAGGGACCACAAAAAGATACATATAGAATATTCTTCGAAGTTATAATATTTCAACAGTCCCCCTTAACGAGAAGGGTATTCTACAACAACATCAACAAAAACAAGAGTAGAGATAGCGGACATCATCAACATCAGCAGGGTAACACATCTATAAATCATTGAAAGCTTTTCAACATCATGTAGTCTTCATCTTCAATCTTCAGTCTTCATCATCAGCAACATCTTCAGTCTTTGATCAACAACATCTTCAGCATTTTGATCTTTCAATTAGCAATGACATCTTCAGCACTTGGACCTTTCGATCAGCAACATCTTCAGCACTTTGACTGTTCGATCAGCAACAACATCTTTAGCATTTTGACCTTTCGATTAGCAACATCTTCAGCACTTTGACTTTTCGATCAGCAACAACATCTTCAGCATTTTGTCCTTTCGATCAGCAACATCTTCAACATTTTGACTTTTCGATCAGCAACAACATCTTCAGCACCTTGACCTTTCAATCAGCAGCAACATCTTCAGTACTTTGATCTCTCGATCATAATCATCATCACATTTTGATCTTTTGATCAGAAACATCATCATCATACTCTGATCTTTCGATCAGAAACATCATCAACATAGGAACATCATCATCATACTCTGATCTTTCAATCAAAAACATCATCAACATACTCTGATCTTTTGATTAGAAACATCATCATCATACTCTAATATTTCGATCAAAAACATCATAATCATAGTGCGTCATCATCATACTCTGATCTTTAGATCAGTCCGTCATCATCATCATACTCTGATCTTTCGATCAGTATGGCATCATCATCATCAGCAACAACCTGCAATCCACAACTCAAAGACAGAAAGTCTTTGGATCATTTTTGGACTTAAAGTCTAGGGATGATACAATCCCACCACATTCTCGACAACCGAAGTTACCAGATTGATTACGGGAGAATCAGTCCCTATCACTTTAGGACTAAGTCCAAGGACAATGAAATCCTACCACATTCTCGAGGACCGAAGCCACCAAATTGATTACGGGAGAATCAGTCCCTATCACTTTAGGACTATGTCCAAGGACGATGCAATCCTACCACATTCTCGAGGACTGAAGCCACCGGATTGATTATGGGAGAATCAGTCCTTATCACTTTAGGACTATGTCCAAGGATGATGCAATCCTACCACATTCTCGAGGACCGAAGCCATCATATTGATTACGGGAGAATCAGTCCCAATCACTTTAGGACTATGTCCAAGGATGATGCAATCCTACCACATTCTCGAGGAACGAATCCACTAGATTGACTACAGGAGAATCAGTCCCTATCACTTTAGGACGATGTCCAAGGATGATGCAATCCTACCACATTCTCGAGGACTGAGGTCACCAGATCTATTATGGACAGATGTCTCGGGATGATACAATCCCTCTTCATTCTCAAAGATCGAGGTCTCCGGATCACTTTAGGGCAAGTGCCCAGGGATGATACAATCCCACCACGTTCTCGAGGACCGAGGTCACCGGATCTATTATGGATAGATGTCCCGGGATGATACAATCCCTCTTCATTCTCAAGGATCGAGGTCTCTGGATCACTTTAGGTAAAATGCCCAGGGATGATACAATCCCACTGCAACATCACTACTCCCCCTTTCGAGGAAGGCCTTTCCAAACAACACCAAGCTTGTCTTGAAAGTGTTCGAACTCTACTTGAGGAAGAGGCTTCGTCAGTACATCATCATCCAAACCATCATCATCTACATCTTCAGTATCTGAATACTGATCTATCACCATCTGTATCTCTTGTATGTGAATACTAAAACATCATCATCTGCATCTTTATATTGAATGTAGAAATACCATATTTCTATGTGTTACGACGGAACAAAGGGTTCTTTGTTATCACAACTCTCGTTATCACATAGAATCAATGTAGTATCCATCTTTAGTTCAACGAGACTTGATATCAGCTTTCGAAGCCATATGGATTCACAACTTAGCAGAGCAATCTGCTATGTATTCTACTTCAGTCATGCTACGAGAAACACTGGACTATTTCCTATTAAACCATGAACTCATAGCAGACCCCAAACAAAAACATATACCTGATGTGCTTTTCCTGTCTGAGATACTTCCAGCCCAATGTGCATATGTGTAGCCATACAATCTATACTCATGGCTACCATCATAGTATAGACCAAAGTGTATAGTCCCTTTCAGATATCTCATCACATGTTTTGCAGCTACTAGGTGAACCCGTCTTGGTTGAACAAGATATTGACTTAAGGTGTTCACAGCAAAACAAATGTCTGGTTTTGTATTTGTTAAGTACATCAATGACTCAATGATCTATCTGTAGTGAGTCACATCCACTAACTCTAATGAGTCATCAGCTAACAGCTTCAGGTTGGAGTCCATGGGTGTGGCCATGACTTTGCATTCCAACATATTGAATCTCTTCAATATCTCTACTACATACTTTCCCTGGTTGAGAAAGATTCCTTCTGAACTTTGCCATACTTCCAGACCTAGAAAATAATGCATTAACCCAAGGTCTTTCATCTCAAATTCTTCTGCTAGTTTCTTCGTGCTTTCCATGATCTGTTTCTCATTCCCTATCAAGAATAAGTCATCCACATATAGTAATAGAATGACAGGTACATCTTCTACAACCTTGTAGGAAAGGTTAGGATCGACTTTACTCTTGGCAAAGCCCATGCTCATCAGGAAACTATCTATTTTTCCATACCAAGCTCTGGGAGCTTGCTTCAGGCCATAGAGGGCCTTCTTCAACTTGCATACTTGATTCCATCTGTCTTCAACTTCAAATCCTCGTGACTATTCGATGTAAAACTCTTCCTCAATCATACCATTAAGGAAAGCTTATCTTTACTTCATCATGGAAGAAACTACCATGATAGTTTTGAAGGAAGTGTACCTTGCATACCACATTCTTGCTTTCTGGTTTGAGTACTATATCCCAAACATCATTCTAGTATCATAACATCTTCTATGAGTTTGTCTTCTCAGGTCATCAACATATCCTAGTCTTCTGCATTCAACCTTGAAGGTTGGAACCCACTTTACTCTTGGTAAAGTCTCGATCCATCACAAAGCTATCCATCATGTCATACCACGTCGAACTCAGATATAATTTTCTGTAGTCACTCCCCCTGAAGTGGAGTATCATCTTCCCTCTTCATTCTGTACAGGTGGTTCTATGCTTGATATATATTGGTCAATAGAGTATGTCATGTCGTAGTCTATTCTTTCTGGGGAGAATCACGAACCTTGCTTTGTACACTTGTTCCATCATATCATATACATCATTCCCCATGATCAACTGTTATTCTTTGATCATAGCTTCTTTCATAGCATTCTTTTCTTCATCTTGAGTTATCTCTTGTACCCATGGTGGTCTTCATCCTTCAAGGTGGATCTACCACTCTCTAAAGCTCTTTCTTCTGTCATGGTGTCTCTGACACTGGGAGCTTTAGATTCATTTTTATTGGAGTGAATCTTGAATTGTCATCACTTGTTCTTCAGAACAAGTCTCATCCTTCTTTTCTTATAGGAGGTTGTACATGACCTTTCCTACAATTCAAATGCACCAGTTGCATGGTTAGAACTATTTCATAAAACATATGCATAACGACAAATTCTTATGCATCATGCAATTGTTTAGTCAATACAAAATTCATCCATATCTCACATAAAATTTCTAGATTCCTTCCATCTCCACCATGACATTATTGAGATTGTGCACTAATCCAATATGTCAGCAAAGAGGTTTGATAAGTAGCAATGGAGAGTTGTATAGCACCATGAGCTACTTACCCATCACATGTATATTAGTAGTATACAGTCATTAATGCAAACAATCTATCATGCATAACACATCAACTGAATATAATCAAATGCAAAACAATATCATTAAATGACAATTGAATACTTATCTTTTGTTTGTTTCATGGGTAGAATCCTTCTTGATCATTCTTCTTCATCATCTTCTTCATTCATGAAATCATCATTTCTTATCCAGATGATAAGATGGATGAGAGGTTCTTTAAGAATTGAGTTCTTCATATTCCTCATCGCTTGAGGGATCTTCTTTGAATGGTGAGAGCTTGATCTTCAAATGCTTCCATCTTTCTTCTTCTCTTCTTATGAGACAAGCTTCTTCTTCTTCCCAAAGTTTGTTGAAAGTAATTACTTCCTTCTGGCACACATTCTTTGCATGAATGAATCCCATGATGCTGGGAGGCCATTCAAGGTGGCTATCACCACTTCTACATTCTCCACTTCTTCTTCTACCACTTCAAGTTGTTCTGCATTCTGGATCTTCACATTCTTCAACTGTTTTCTCAAAGCCATCTTCTGATTTAAGTTCTTATCTTCAAATAGCTTGGTCAAGGAATCAAACATCTTCGGTGTCTTTGGGGAGACACTTGTGGTACAAGTTTAGTCATGACTGAATCAACAATGATCTTCTTGGCCTTGACCAAGTTCTTCTTGTGTAAGGCTTCTAGCCTCATCTTTCTCAAGAACTGGAACCTCTATAATCATGTAGGTGTCCAAACCATTTTCTTTAGAGAAATCATATACATCTAGGCTTGGAATTTGTCAACTTCACCAAGCTTATCATCAAGCTGATGTGATAGATCACTTTGAAATGAGAACCTCAAATGAAAATAGCAAAGGATTAGATCTTACCGATTTGAGGTGTCCGTCTTGGTTCCAAAGCTCGTTGATCTAGGGTTTGTCACAAAAACCCTAATTTTCAAAAATTGAAATCTTTCAGATCTGATTGGATAGACAGATAGATCTCTTTAAATGGAGCTGTCCAATGTACTCATTTTCTGAAAACAGTGGAGGGAAGCTCCCGGAACAGGAAGCCCTAGATTTCCAATTTCTTTTGCAGAAATGCCTGTTACTGTTTCTATGGTATCTCCGAAATTACTGATCCTCTGTGTATAAAATTTCACACGGAGGTAACCTCGCATGTCCCAGATCCAAAACCATAGGTTTCATCAGAATTGGTTTTATCATTTGGTATTTATGATCCTTTTCCCAAGATGACCTATTACATGACTACTCATAACAGCGAAGTTGTACGCATTAGAGGAATTTTGGGGTCTAAAATGGGCCTCCTAAGGAAAATAATAAAATAATACTTAAAATAATAAAATAATGGTTAAAATAATAAAATAATATTAATT
>LPNX011021811.1:0-15901 GCA_001517045.1 Pseudotsuga menziesii
ATGCCAGGAAGAAATAAGCATTTAAGGGCATCTTAAATTCTCTATACATTAGATAAGAAACATAAATAGAACAACTTATTTTAATGTGCATCAGAGATTTACCCCCTACCTATCTGATGCAGGAGCATCCAACTCGAAGTTCATTGACTGACGAATCAGCTTAGCATCCAGTTCAAAGTTCATTTACCGATGAGTCAACTTGCCTTGTAATCAAGCTCTAGATGGATAGGCTTCGATGACAAGTAGATAGAATTAGTTTTAAACTTGTAATAAGTGGAAACTTTGCCTTTGTTCTCCTTGATCCTTGCATGGATTTCTCAAGGATTGATCTTTGTCGATAGGGTTTTCTTTTGTCAGGTCCTCAAATCCAACTTAGTCGGATCTGACAAGTTTTCTGGGTGTTATAGATTAATTTGATTGTAATAGGTCTAGAGGAGAAAGAAAAAGAGAGAAGAGAGAAGGAGAGAGGGAGGAGAAGGCACAGAAGGAGTGAATAAGTTTAATTCTCCGTGTTTGTAATTTCGATCAATTTGAATAAAGAACAAAGTATTACATTCTATGTGTGTTTTGATAGATTCATGGTTTTATGTAAATCTGTAGAGATATAAATTCATCCTGCATTCACTCCATATAATTCTATGTATAAATTCTTTAGTTTTTGAATTGCAAAGAAATTGATCCTTTCAGTGTTCAATTTCGTAAGCTATGAAGAAATATCTTAGAGAAGATCGAATGACGAAGAAAGGTCGTGACAAAAATCAATGGTTACAATCTGTTCCACATCTGGAGATAGATCAATGACCAAGAACTAATCTGCAAGAATCGATGGTGCATAAGACTTCGAAATTGCAGAAATCGAAAAACATGGAAATTGCGGGAACTCAGTTTCTATAAGTCCAGTTCTGCAACCCACATACGGGATAGACCATTGCGGCCACAATTAGTTGCGGAAGTTCAATTTAAAAAAATAAAAGTTGTAAAGCCGCATCCCGCAATCCGTAGTGTTGCGGAAAAGGGGTGTTGTGGGAAAGGAGTTGCAGGAAATTCCTTGCAGAACATTGTTTGCGAAAAAGGAGTTGCGGGAAACGTCTTGTGGAAGGACGATATTGTGGAGAACCTGAGTTAAAGGTTATAAAGAATATTTCAATCAGGAATTCAGCCTGTAAGTTGAAGTCTTGTATCTAGTTGGTATTTAAGGCCATTAGTTGTAGTATCAGACTAGGACAAATATTCTGCGTAGCAGCTCAGTTGATCAGTTGAGTCTGTGAAGAAATATGTCGCCAAGAAGGGGACACATACATGGAGTTCCTATAGGACGTGGTCGAGGAAGACAACCTGCAGAAATAGAAATGGAAATAAACATGAGAATACTGGAAGAAAGGTTAAAAGCTATGGAAATAAAGAAACATTCAGACAATTCAGATGATAGTGATGAAGAAGCCAAATCCGAATCCTCTGAGGAAGAAGAAGAATATCTCGATGAAGTTAAAATCTTGAATATGTTGATGAAAACTAGTGGCAGACCAAGAATAGAAGTACCTATGTATTCAGGTAACTTAAATGTTGAAGAACTTATGGATTGGATTAATGCTCTGAATAAATAATTTGATTTTGAAGAGATAGAAGACAAGAAGAAAGTAGGATATGCAGCTACTAGATTGAAGGGACATGTAGCTATCTGGTGGGATGAGCTCCAGATCCATCGAGAAAGAAGAGGTAAGAAAAGAATTAACTATTGGGATAAGATGTTGTATAATATTAAAAGTCAATTTATGCCTAATGACTATCAGTTAAATATTCCTAGACACTTACAGAACCTTAGACAAAAGGCTATAAAAGTAAAGGAATATATATAATATTTTTTTAGACTGAATATTAGATCTGGACACACAGAGGGAGGTCTAGAAAGAGTATCTAGGTATATCAATCAGTTGAGATATGATATACAGGATGAACGCAGTCTATTAAATTTGAAAACTGTAGAAAATACATATCATGCATCTTTAAATGTAGAAGAGAAATTGCTAAGAAAGCAAAACCAGGGAAACATATGAAAGAACATGGTAAGAGGCAGAGGTGTTCGAAACATAGGAGGTAGAAATTCTAAAGATGAAGCTGAAATTTCTGGTAGTAGCATTCAATCATTTTAGAGAGAAGGATTCAGAGGAGGTAGAGGAAGAGGTAGAAATAGAAAAGTAAGATGTTTATACTTGTGGAGAGATTGGACATATGTATTGGGATTGTCCAAGAAATAAATATATAGGTCAGAGAAATGTGAATGTTATAGAGGATCAGGATGAATCAAAAGAAGAAACAGAGATGAATAATCCTCTAGAGGATGGAGCGTCTCTTATGTTGAAGAGAGTTTTGGTGAAGACAGAGAAACAGGTACATGAACCAATTCAAAGGAAAAGTATGTTCAAAACAAGGTGTAAGTCACAAGGTAAGTGTTGTAAAATGGTTATTTATAGTGGTAGTACTGATAATTTGGTTTCCATGGAGAAGTTAGAGAATATGGAATTGAAGAGGATGAAGAATCCCACTCCTTACAAAGTGTCCTGGTTACAGAAAGGACATTAGCTCTTGGTGAATGAGCAGTGTAATGTGGAGTTCCAGATTGGTACTTACAAGGATGAAATATTGTGTGACATAATGCCTATGGATGTGTGCCATATACTCTTAGGGAGACCATGGCAGTATTACAGGAAATTTGTTCATGATGGGAGGAAGAATACTTATTCTCTTGAGAAAGATGGGAAGAGACATACCTTGTCACCCTTGGAAGATGAAGCAGTTCAAGGAAGTTATGGATCAAGCATTCTGCTGATGTCTGGAAAAGTACTATTACAGGAAGTTCAGAAAGAAAAGGATCTACATTTTGCTCTTATTGGTAAGCCAATGGCAATTTTAACTTCTACAGATTTAGATGAATTGCCAGANAAAGAACTATTACAGGAAGTTCAGAAAGAAAAGGATCTACATTTTGCTCTTATTGGTAAGCCAATGGCAATTTTAACTTCTACAGATTTAGATGAATTGCCAGATGAAGTTAAAACTTTGCTTGATAAGTATGTTTACATCATTGTGGATGAATTGCCAAATGAATTACCTCCTGTAAGAAGTATTAGTCATCACATTGACTTAATACCTGGTGCAATTTTATATAACAAAGTAGCATACATATTAACCCCTCTAGAAAATGAAGAAATCAAACAACAAGTACAGGAGCTGTTGGAGAAGGGATTGTTGAAAGAGATATTTAGTCCTTGTGTCGTACCCACTGTTCTAAGTCCAAAGAAAGATGGTGGGTGGAGAATGTGTACTAACTCCAAGGAAATCAACAAGATATCTATCAAGTATTGATTTCCTTTAACCCGAATTGATGATTTGATGGATTGTTTAAGTGGTTGAAAATATTTTTCCAAAATAGATTTGAAAAGTGGATATCATCAAATTAGAATAAGGGAAGGAGATGAATGGAAAAAAACATTTAAAACTGATGATGGTCTATATGAGTGGTTAGTGATGCCATTTGGGCTTACAAATGCACCCAGTACTTTCAGGAGATTGATGAATGAGGTTCTGAAAGAATTTACTGGAAAATTTCTGATAGTATATCTAGATGACATCCTGATTGTTAGTCAGAACAGAGAAGAGCATTTAATGCACCTTAATTTGGAGTTGAGGACTTTGCAGGAGTAGAAGTAGCTGATAAATTTGAAGAAGTGTAGCTTCCTGAAAAAAAGAATTGGTCAACTTGGGGTTCATGGTTTCAGAAGAAGGACTGAAAATGGATTATGACAAAGTGCAAGCAATTTTAAATTGTCCAGTTCCAAGGAATGCTTTTGAGGTAAGAATTTTTGATGGACTTTATAGTTTCTATAGGAAGTTCATTAAGAATTGCAGTCAGATTTTTGCACCTTGAATAGATACTTTCAGAGGAAGTAAACAAAATTTCCAATGGACTGAAGCAACTGATAGAAATTTTAAATTATTGAAGAAGAAAATAACTGAGAAGCCTATTTTGGCTTTCCTAGTTTTGATAAAGTGTTTCAAGTGGAGACAGATGCCAGTGGAGCAGCTGTGGGAGCATTTTTAAGTCAAGAACAGAGGCCAGTGGCATATTTCAGTGAAAACTTGAATGAAGCTAAACACAAGGATTCTTTGTATGATAAAGAATTATATGTTGTTGTGCAAGCTCTTAAAAAGTGGAGACAATATTTAATGCCTAAGGAATTTGTTTTGTATTCTAATAGTCATGCTTTGTAGTTCATAAAAAACCAGCCTAAATTAAATCAAAGGCATGCTAAATGGGTAGAATTTTTGTAGAAATTTACCTTCATTATCAAACATACAAGTGGTAAGTCTAATAAAGTTGTCGATGCTTTGAGCAGGATAAGTTTGGTAATGCAAGAAGTTAAGGTCAGTACTTTGGGATTTGAACATTTGATTGCTATGTATAAAGAGGATGTAGATTTCAAGGATATTTATGCTTCCAGTGAAAATCCAATTATCCATAACACAAGCTAGTGGTTAGATTATATGATACAAAAAGGATTGTTGTTCAAATACAGTAAGTTGTGTATTCCAAGATGTTCAATGAGGGAAAATTTAATTCAATAAAAGCATAGTGGAGGTCTCTCAGGACATTTTGGGAAAGTCAAGACTTTTTCTCTGGTGAGTAATTTTTATTTTTGGCCAAAGACGCAGCATGATGTGAAGAAATTTGTTGAAGGATGTAGAGTTTGTCAACATGCAAAAGGGAGAAGTTAGAACACAGGATTGTATCAACCATTGCCTATTCTAGCTAGGACTTGGGATTCAATAAGCATGGATTTTTTTTTAGGTTTACCTAGAACTCAGAGAGGTCATGATTCAATTTATGTTGTAGTAGATAGATTTTCCAAAATGGCTCATTTCATTGCATGTAAAAAGATTAATGATGCAACAAACATTGCTAATCTATTCTTTTTAGAAATTGTAAAGTTGCATGGTTTTCCTTTGAGTATCATGTCTGACATAGATACAAAATTTGTTGGTCATTTTTGGAGAACTATATGGAAGAAATTGGGGACTAATCTCAGTTTTAGTTCTGCTTATCACCTTCAGAGTGATGGACAGACTGAAGCCGTACATAGGAGCTTGGGAAATATATTGAGAAGTCTGGTGTATGAACATCCAAAAGAGTGGAACTTAGCTTTAGCTTAGGCTGAGGTCGCATATAATGATTCACCCAATAAAAGTACATGTATGAGTCCTTTTCAAATTGTCTGTGGGATGCATCCAATAGGTGTATATGAACTTAGAGATTTGGGAAAATAGGAAAAGAGAAGTGCAGAGGGTGAAGACTTTGCTGTTAGTATGCATGAGCTACAAGAAAACATCAAGAAGAGATTACAGGAAAGTGCGAAGAAGTATAAACAGAGAGCATACCTAAAGAGGAGAGAAGTGAATTTTAATATTGGAGATTTAGTGATGGCCTATCTTAAAAAGGAAATGTTCCCTAAAGGAACTTATAATAAGTTGAAGCTTAAAAAGATTGGACCTTGTAAATTTTTAAGGAAGTTTTCTGCAAATGCTTATAAAATTGAACTTCCTTTTGACCTTTAGATTTCACCAATTTTTAATGTTTAAGATTTGTATCCTTTTAGAGATGCAGGTATCTAACCAAATGGTGTAACTTCATATAGAGATGATCCAGCTATAGATTGGAAAGGACAAATTCCACAAAAAGAACAGCCTCATATTGAAGCCATCCTTGGCAAAAGAATCTTAAGGAAGATCAGGAACAAAACCTTCTTTCAATACCTGGTCAAATGGAGAAATCAGCTTACTGAAGATGCAGCCTGGATGACAGAGCAAGAAATTTCCAAGTACAATGTACTACTTGAAGACTTAATGAAAAATTATTTTCTTCCCCAGGAGTATGATGTAGGATCATCTAGCTCGAAGTTCATTGACTGATGAATCAACTTAGCATCCAGTTCAAATTTTATTTACTAGTGAGTCATCTTTATTTGTAATCAAGTTCTAGATGGATATGGTTCGATGACAAGTAGACATAATTAGTTTTAAATTTGTAATAAGTGGAAACTTTGCCTTTGTTCTCCTTGATCACTGCATGGATTTATTAAGGATTGATCTTTGTCGATAGGGTTTTCTTTTATCAGGTCCTCAAATCCAACTTAGTTGGATCTGACAAGTTTTCTCAGTGTTATAAATTAATTTGATTGTAATATGTCTAGAGGAGAAAGAGAAAGAGAGAAGAGAGAAGAAGAGAGGGAAGAGAGGGCACATAAGGAGTGAATAAGTTGAATTCTCTGTGTTTGTAATTTTGATCAAGTTTAATAAAGAAAAGAGGATTACATTTTGTGTGTGTTTTGATAGATTCCTGGTTTTATATAAATCTGTAGAGATATGAATTCATCCTGCATTCACTTTATATAATTCTGTGTATAAATTCTTTAGTTTCCTAATTGTAGAGAAATTGATCCTTTCAATGATCAATTTGGTGACCTACGAAGAAATATCTCAGAGAATATTGAATGGCGAAGAAAGATCATGAAGGAAATCAACGGTTACATTATGTCCATCATCTGGAGACAAATCAATGACCGAGAACTAATCCGTAAGAATCGACGGTGTGAAAGACTTTGAAATTGTGGAAATCGAGAAACATGGAAATTGAGGAAACTCAGTTTCGATAAGTCAAGGTTTGCAACCCGCATGCGGGATAGACCGTTGCAGCCACAAATAGTTGCGGGAGTTCAATTTAAAAAAATAAAAGTTGTAAAGCCGCATCCCGCAATCCGTAGTGTTGCAGAAAAGGGGTGTTGTGGGAAAGGAGTTGCAGGAAACGTCTTACAGAACGATGTTTGTGGAAAAGTTGAGTTGTGGAAATGTGGAGATTGTGGAAAAGGATTTGCGAAAAACGTCTTGCGGAAGGACGAAATTGCGGAGAACCTGAGTTAAACTTTAGAAAGAAGATTTCAATCAGGAATTCAGCTTGTAAGTTGAAGTCTTGGATCTAGTTGGTCTTTAAGGCCATCACTATCCATCCATTTCTATGGTTGATGTATAAAATGTTGAAATCCATTAATCTCTATGCCAAATTTACTTCATAAATATTGAGAAAGTTCAAAACCAAAATTTGTTATTTATTTAGATTAGAATTGTTGTAAGCATATTTATTCTCAATGACAGCTCAATGTAGTCTGTAAAATTGATATTTTTTCTTCAAACAGGCTTTGGATCCAGTCTTTGGATCCATATGATAAACATAATGCAATTTTTTTGCACTCTGCCTCCGAATATGCTATTCCATGCCAACGTGAATGCTTTAAAAAATTGTGAACAAATAACTTTGGATCGAGTCTCCCAACCTTACGATGAATAGATATGCTATTCCATTTCGAATACCATACCAATTGTGGAGGCTTTAAAAATATTGTAAAGAAACAAAGAACTTCAAACCCTGATGGTCTTTTGAAAGAACAAAGAACTTCTAACTCTGATGGTCTTGAGATCTTGATAAGATACGTGAGAGCATAGCTTCTTTAACTACATGCTTCATTAGATTCTCGCGATTGAGGAACATAGCCTCAGTAACAATAGGCCTAGTCTCGCTAGAGTGCCTCGCAAGACTATCTCATTGTAAGAATGCCTTCCTCATAAAAAATAAAGGGAGTAGGCTAAAACACTGACAGCTGTAAGATTTTTTGATGGAATGAAAAATATTGTAAACTACAAGCAATGCAAACTAGTTTAGATGGTAGTAACTTATATTATAGAAATATGGGTGGGCTAAGCTCATTTGTAGAGTTGATAACAAAGATTAAAAAAATGGCCTTTTTATCATAAACATAAAGGCAAAACCTTAAAAAGCAAAAATCCTAACCCTAAGAGATGGAGGGCCCAAATAATTTGTGTGCCTTGAGGTGGCTATCTAATTTCTCCAAGGCACAGTTTTTTCATACCTAAGAAACAACCACCCCCTAAATGTATGACAAATAAGAAATGGATTAGAAGTTAATTAAAACATAATTAGTGTTGTTAATTCCATAAAAAATAATTTCCAATTGCATGCAAAATAATGTGACATAAATTAGTGTGGTTAACAATTTTGCATGTATAACCATGTGCGGTTAGCTAACAATTTACCTTTGACCAAACTAAATCATTTCACCCTGCTTGATCTCACTCACAAATGTTGTAAGATAACCTTGTTAGCATACTAGTCTGTCTTGAGAAACACTAGAAAGAGAACCATATGAACCCTAGGTTATATTTCCTATGTATCACGTGGATTCACCCAATTATTATACATATAAATCTAGCAGTTCTTAAAATCATCCATGTCTCACACATTAAAAATGTCATTGATCAAATCATATCGTCCCCGATTCTATATCAACGCAATATCTGACCACATTCATTCATAAAGGGGGGTGTTTAATTGTGAAAAATAAGATCCATATTGTTAGGATTATTAATCCTCCCTTGTCCAATTTGGTCATATGTCTAAATCAGGATTCAGGTCTAAATCTGGAGTCCATCCAGTCTATTTTTAGTCACTAGCACCATTGGGTCCACTTGGCCTAATTGGGGCACATGTTCAAGTTACTAAAGTGTGGGGAACACTAATTGAGGCCTACTTGCACTGATTTCACTTGCATGCATTAGTTTAGGAGCCTCCTATATCAATTCCTACAATTTAGGAGCCACTAGGAGTGCCAATACCAACCTTCATCAGTTGAGTTCAGTTAGTGACTAGTCAAGCTGAGTTAGGAGTTAGTTACATTCAGTTCTAGTCCTATACATTCAGTTAGCGCTAGGTTTGCATGGATGAATGTAGGAGAGGCGCATTTCTCACCTACCATAGTCAGTTAGCCTCAGTCAACACTGAAGCAGACACTTGAGTTGTGTTTTAGAACTCCATTGAACTCCGGTAATGGTTTAGACAATGTCAGTTAACTATTGAGTCCTCTGATAGTGATTTAGACAAGGTCTTAGTTACCTACAGTCAACTAGAGTCTAATCAATTCGAATTTCCTCATGTGGATTCGAATTGCATGTGGCTATTTAAGCCATTGTACTTCATTTTAATTATTATCTAATAACTCTTTGATTAATGAAAAGCATTCACAGCTGCAAGTCATTTTTGCATTGTTTCATTCTTCAATAACTGAGTAAATTGTGTGATCTATCTTATGAGTTGTGTGTTTTTCCACAGATCTATGAGCTCAATTTAATATGGTATCAGTGCCTCAGCAAAAAAATCACTTCTCCTCCTCAGATCTTCAGATGGATTATTTTTTTGAGCAATTTTCTCCATTCCTACTCTGCACCAGAAGCAGAAGGTTTACCACTTAATACCCCAACTAAAAGAATTGTTGATGAAGATTACTTGATAAATTATGATGGGTGTGATGAAAACCTAAAATGTGTAGGTATTCAACCTTACTTTTCCTTTTATGTATTTGCAGGTACAACTTCGAATGGATTCATCAATTCTAGATTCATCAGTTCCTCTTCTCACCCTATCCACAAACTATTCAGAATGGAAGATGAAGATGATTACATCTCTAAAGAGACAAGATCTCTATGAGGTGTCTATTAGACTTGGTGAAGAGTCCTTTGAGAGAAAGGATGACTGGATAAATGAATGTGATGTAGCTTATGAAACAATGTGTATGGCCATTTCTCCTAGCATGCGCTACCTCAAAATGTCTGTTAAAAACCCAAACGATCTCTGGAAAATATTGGACATAACTTTTGGAATGATTGATGAGGATCATAATAGAACTTTGGAGAGCATACTTAGAACAATAAGAATTCTAAATCCAAAATTATCGGCCTCCACTCTCTCTGATGAAGTTGTTCAAGATGAAGAAGAAGCAAAAGCTTCTACACAGTCAATTCGAATTGAAGACAATCCCCTTGCAGTGACTCCTTCTCCTGATGCTCCGGAATTTTATGGGATATTTGATATCTCATCTCCTCATATGTATGAAATAGAAGAATACATTTGAATATCTGATATTGAACAAAAATAATGCTGCACTTCCATGCAAACATTCATCAGTGTTTTTCCTTTGAATTTTGTGCAAAATTTGCCAGTAATTGCTTCCAAAAGTGAAGAGAAATTTGATTTTTCTCCCTCTAATGTTGCTTCTGGTGTGAAAATAAGTAATACCTTTGATATTTTGGAATAAATATCAGATTACCATAGTGATCGATTCATTCCCCATGATCTAGATTTTCTAGCAAATTCCTGCAGGATTGCATGCACCAAAATTCAAAATTTTGAAGAAGAAGAAAGTTGTGCATCCACCGTCTTGGTTGACCATTTCTTTGGATCTGATATAAAACTTATTGGATATGATATGATCTTATTTAGATCTGATCTGATATTTCTTGGTTCAGAATTTCAGGTTTATAAGCTTTCAGTACCGCTTGTAGCTGTTCTCATCAATTTTGAGAAGAAACAAGTACTGCAAGTCTCCTACAAAATTGTTGCTGGGGATTTGATTTCATTTCATAGTTTAGATATGATATTATTTGGTTCAAATTTTAAAATCCTAGAGCCTTCAGTCATGCTTGTATATTCTCTCACCAATTCCGATGTGAAAATCAAGTACCGCACTTTCTCTTCAAAACTGCTGATGGGGATTTGGTGTTAGTTTCCTCTTATGAGGTTTCTGATATTTTATTATGTGATTCATCAGCTATTTAAGAATATATATCAGACTATGGATCTCAATCATTCTCTCTCAATAATCCCAGTGCTTCTCTACCATTGATCACATGCTCATCTCCTCACAGAACTGGTAAAGAGGAAGATTTTATTCATTCGCATGGACACTTGCTCCTATCACTTGGGGCTTTTCTTACCACTCATGGTTTGCTGTTCATGGCTGAAACATATCAGTTTCTTGAGTGTTCCTCACATGTTCTAAATCCTCAAGAATATTTTCTCACTTATCAGTTGGCTTTAGTTGCTCTGCATGGGTCCAATCTTCATCTGACAACTATCTATATTTTTTATTTAGTTTAACATATCATTCTTCTTCCAAAGAGGAATATTCCTCCATAAATAATGATGGAGAGGTTCAAATTCCATGCCCCATGATACCTATGAACAGAAGAACCATATTGATCCTGATTCTACCTGCTTAATTAGAGCGGGGAATTTTTTCCCATGTGGTTTTTTTCCCAGCACCTTGTTTTTGAACAGTTACTTTACTTTACTTGATGTAATGGGTGACCTATGGTCTTAGTTACCAGGGCCCACAGATTGTCCAAGTTAGCATTCAAGGGGGGTGTTAGGATTATTAATCCTCCCTTGTCCAATTTGGTCATATGTCTAAATCAGGAGTCATGTCTAAATCGGGAGTCCATCCAGTCTATTTTTAGTCACTAGCACCATTGGGTCCACTTGGCCTAATTGGGGCACATGTTCCAGTTACTAAAGTGTGGGGAACACTAATTGAGGCCTAATTCCACTGATTTCACTTGCATGCATCAATTTAGGAGCCTCCTAGATAAATTCCCACAATTTAGGATCCACTGGGAGTGTCGATACCAACCTTCATCAGTTGAGTTTAGTTGGTGACTAGTCAAGCTGAGTTAGCAGTCAGTTACATTCAGTTCTATTCCTCTACATTCAGTTAGTACTAGGTTTGCATGGCTGGATGTAGGACAGGCACATTTATCACCTATCATAGTCAGTTAGCCTCAGTCAACACTAAAGTAAACACTTGAGTCCTGTTTTAGAACTCCATTGAACTTCGGTAATGGTTTAGATAAGGTCAGTTAACTATTGAGTCCTCTGATAGTGATTTAGACAAGGTCTTAGTTACCTACAGTCAAGTAGAGTCTAATCAATTCAAATTTCCTCATGTAGATTCGAATTGCATGTGGCTATTTAAGCCATTATACTTCATTGTAATTATTATATAATTACTCTTTGATTAATGAAAATCATTCACATCTGCAAGCCATTTTTGCACTATTTCATTCTTCAATAACTGAGTAAATTGTGTGATCTATCTTGTGAGTTGTGTGTTTGTCCACAGATCTATGTGCTCAATTTAATACATATATTGTAGGTATTCGGGGGCGGGGAATAGGGTATGGGGGGTTTATAGGTATTTGGGGGTATAAAAAATGGCTTATAATAAAACTGAGGAATATATTGTAAAAATAGAGGTTTTTTAATTGGAAATATGTATTGGGAGGGGGGTTCAACAAAAGTATTTTTGTAAGTAATTATCAATATGTAGTTAAATTAGGGGTATTCTTTAATATCCCATGAATGAAGGCTCTATGAAATGGTTTCACTAAGTGATGACCCTGTGTATCAAAATTGATTCCATATTTCAAATCATATCTAGGAATCAGAAGATTTAATTTCGTTGTGTATGTGACGCCATAACCCTGGTTGCAAGGAGAGAAGAAATCAAATATTATTACTAAAGGTTAGTGTAGCATTTATGTTATGCATATAGAGCTAGATTTTTTTTTCAGTATTGATTTCCAATTTAGAGACCCCCTGTGTATCCTGTTTGGGCATCTTGTCATGATTGTATATCTTAGCTTTTTATAAATTTAATCATGTCCAGTATAGACCCTAATCCATTGCCACGGAAAGAATGGAAGTCGTTTCCTCTAGAAGTTATGGAATCTAAGCATTTTGAATACTTACAGAAGTGGATGTTAGAGAAGAAAAACAATGACAATTGAAGCAACAATTATCTATACAATGAACAAAGTCATGGAAATTATGTAAAATTGCTAAAAATGATTGTTGGAGTGATGATGAAATAGAGTATAGTGGAAATGACGATCAGGTCTGGATTAACAATACACAAATACCTTAGCAACTCCATTGTCGTTCATCTATATAGTGTGTTAGGGGAAAATCTCCAAATTTTGATAAATTTTCCCTTCTTAAACAAGAAAATGGTTTAGAAGAGATCATTCTCTACAGAGTTATTGATGAGTCCAATACAAGACATGTAGACTTGACATGCTTGGATCATTTTGAGAAGGATTCAATTCTTTACACTATTTGTAACAGTGGCACATGGACATGTAGTATAGATGATGTTTTTCCTATTCTAATGGTGTATGTAGATGATAGTGACAAACTTATGTTGTACCATCCTTCATTCTTTGAAATAAAATCATGGTTATCTTCATGGTCATATGAATATCACTAAAAATCATTCCACTGCAATCATCAAGTGGGGGTTTTATATGGGATCTAGGTCAAATGTGACTCCCTTATTGGGAGATGGTAATATTATCAAGATTGGAAGAAATGAATTCATTCAAATGGATGGGATTCCAATGCACAACACAATTCAATTTGATTTTACCATCAAGGAGGGCATGCATGTCCGTATTTATTAAGAAAATTTGTTTGGTATGTCTGAAGAAAAGTAATTGAAAATCCATATCCTATTCAAAGTTTTGAATTGTTTAGTAGATGTTTCTAGTGGCGGAACATTCTATTGGGTAGGAATTTTTAAAAATCATGTGAATGTTATTGATAGAGGCCACCATATTCTCGAAGGTGTGGATTTACATTCACATGAGGTGTTCTATACAAAACAAGGTTTATTGATATCAACTGAAATCATTGATGGTGAGTATACATGTGTATCTTTTAATTCATATTTCTCACTTCATATTTTAGGCATTGTTGATGTTCTTTTTACTATGACCTTTATCAAAAGGCGCGGGAAGAGCACTCGAAATGGAGAATCTTTTTTTCTATCATTTTATTTCTATGAAATATGCTACACACATCACTTTCCAACTTCTTACAACAAAATATTATGATGAAGTTGTGACTGCCACATTATGTGGCTCTATAGAATATGGAACACACAATGCATTATCATCATATCTTGGAGTATTGTAGCCACATTAAATCCATCATCACAACCTTTATCTTATTTCGTAAAAAGTTTTCNAATTATCATCATATCTTGGAGTATTGTAGCCACATTAAATCCATCATCACAACCTTTATCTTATTTCGTAAAAAGTTTTCAACCACATAATGTCTTGTAATATGATATGTAGTGAATCTTTTGTGGAAATTCCTTGTTTCGATGAAAGTTTCATGATTACTTTTTAATTTATTGAAATGCATTTTGTACCTTGTGTGATTGTGAAGAAAAACAATCCACTAGAGTTTACCATAGAAGTCTACACGAATCTTTTACATGGCCAACATTTTCTGATAGATATTAGTTATCTTCAGGCTCAAATGATTATATTCAGCCTCTTGGTAAATGGAGAGTGGGACCAATATTTAGATTTCAGTATTTGTATAATACCCTACTACCTCATNATATCAGTTATCTTCAGGCTCAAATGATTATATTCAGCCTCTTGGTAAATGGAGAGTGGGACCAATATTTAGATTTCAGTATTTGTATAATACCCTACTACCTCATGTGCAGGTGCACTTTTATGGGATTCATGGGCAATTGGATCCTATCCATCCTTGTTTTGGATTGGGGATGAGGATTGGTGCACCCCATTTGGAGATGTAAACATTATACATGTCATAAATATTTGGTGAATTCTATATGACATATCTACAGTGAAATATTTTATGTAATATATGTGAATATTTTATTTGTTACATGCAGTCATTTGTGTCATTACATATTAATGTTGTTTTATCAATGGATTCTCTTTTCTAAGGAAAAATATTTATATTTGGTATTTCAAATTTTGAAATCAAAATATAATTTTGTTATGTTAAATTAGTGTTCCATTGTTCTTCAAGCAATGAGTGCAATTGCATTGTATTATTATGCAGTGTAATGGAATGAAAAATACCCACTGAACAAGACAAATTTCACAGAAAATGGATAAAAATTGCTTAGTATAATTACAATATAAACTTCATTAATCCCAACAGTATACAACAATGTTACATAAAGGAGAATTTGAATCATGTGGATATGATTAGAATATACTAACTCAATCTGACTACATGGCTAACTAGAAGTGTCTAAATCCCTATCGGAGTTCACTAGTCTAACTCCAGATGTCTAATTCAGTCTCTCAATAAGTTATAACAAGTTAAACTAGTTAAACTGATGTGTTGGGTGAGAAGTATGTGAGAATAGGAGCCTTCCCACATGCAACCATGAAAGATTGACTCTAATTGAACTAGAGGAAATCTAACTGAATGTAACTGCAGCATAGATTAGCTTAACTATTTACCAACTACCAACAATTGAAGGAGGTTGGTGGTGGCACTCCCAGTGGCTCCTAAATTGTAGGGATTTCTCTCAGAGGCACATAAAATGATGCATGAAGGTGCAATAAGTTGCAATTAACCTCTATATGTGTTCCCCACACTCTAGTGACTGGTACTAGTGGAACCAATAACCCAAGTGGAACCAATGGTGCTAGTGGACCCAATATTAATTAATGACTCCTAAGTTAGGAAAATATAATCTAATAAAAAAGTATGGATAAGGGAGGATTATAAATCCTTTAACCCCCTTTAATCCTAACTTGGACAACTATGGGCCATGGCAACAAGGCCAAAAGTCACCCAATTTACAATATAAAAGAGTTTTAAAAAATGATGCTTAATAAACCGAGGAAATATGGGAAAACGTCATGGGAAACCCCACCTCAAAATAAGCAGGAATAGGAAATACAAGGTATTCTTAGGAGGAAAAACTTCCTCTTTGGGAAATAACTTGCAAAAAAATTTCTACAATTTACAGTTCTATGCAGCACCATGGTTCTTCTGTCTAGCAGCATCTTGAAGCTGTGTATGTGAACCTCTCAATTTCCTTCTGATATGATGGATGTAGTATGTTTTTCTTCTTACTGGAGGAGGAAAGGAATGATCAAATTT
>LPNX011021818.1:5411-22203 GCA_001517045.1 Pseudotsuga menziesii
TAGTTTTAGTGAGGGAGGCTACAGATGCAGGAGGTGCACATGAAGATATCACCCCGGCTGGATTTAATGTTAGGACCTTAGTACATGAATATGGTGGAGGTGCATTTACTGTCTCAGGAGATGTAGTTGTCTTCTCCAACTTCAAGGATCAAAGACTCTATAAGCAGTCTATCAAAGGAGGCACGTTTTCTTGATTCTTTGACCTTTAATATTAGCATATATGTGTTATATTTTTGCTTTGCAGATCAGTAAGGTAGACAATTTTTTAGGTACGATTATAATTATCTGGTCTGAATTAACTTCTCCAAATGCATCTCTTATTACCAAGAATGGAAAGAAAGAGGCAGAAAAATATTTTTTTCTATATAATCCCATAATGGTTAGGTTTCACCTTTTATAATTGGCTCTTAACCATGTAAGGAGTACTTAGAAAAAAATGTTATTTCTCCTTAATGAAACAGTGTATGGTCATTGGTAAATGTGTTACCTATATTAGTGCAAAGGCATCAGAATAATCCACATTGAATTTTTTACCTGTATTTTGTATGCTTTTCATGACTTTGTTGGGATTGTTCCTAGGATCATTCTACAGCAAATTCCACCCATTGTTAACCTAGATCCTGTTTGTCAGCCAATTGAAAACATGTGATTTTAAGTTAGTTCTATAGTTATAACTAAATAGCAAGGGGAGCATAGCATATAAGTTGGAAGGTATGAAAATAAAACTTGAAAGGAGGACTGCCTTCAAATTCCATAACTCTTTAGCTTTTTGAGTGGAATTTCTTTGTAGTAGACATGACACAGCCAACTGTGTTCTTGTGTTTTGAAAATGCCACATATATTACATTATAAATCAAGTTACATGTACATCAAAATTGTTACATCTAGGAGCCAAAAATAGGCCTGACAAGAACTCCCTGTCTACATAAGTAAGGAGATCTAGCAATTGGCTTTGGTTCTGAATTGAAGATTATCTACATCTTTCCTAAAAATGGTGATCCTGGCTGATAGCTCGATAGCCATATCTGATCTAAATATAGAAACTAGCCATATCTGATCTAAATATAGAAACTTCTTTCAAATTGAATAAGTGTTAATCCCATGAAAAGTTGCCTGACAGAGTTGTTTCCAAAAGAAAGAATTGCCTATCTGGTGAATCACATTCCATATAGTCCTCATTTGCCTGCCAAATCATCCATTTTATCCCAAACACACCTTTACAATATAGAGGAGAGATAAAGGGAACATCAGTGAAGCACGACTCGTTGGAGACTCGCGGGTACTCGCGAGTCTGCCCGAGTCAACACCCAAAACGAGTAATCGCCAGATACTCATTGGAAAACTCGTCCAGCTCAGTACACTCGTCAAACTCGCCGAGTCTCGCTTAGGCTCGCCATAAACTCGCTCGGACTCGGAAAGACTCGCCAGGAAAAAAGACCACGTGGCTAAGTCACACGACTGGGCAAAGTTTAACCTACAGGTTTCGGATGGATTTTGAGGGTTCGCTGAAGAAATTCCAATCGTGTTCAAATGCAGAGTGTCATAGACAACACCTCCATCCCGAGTCTGTCCCGAGTCTTTCCCGAGTCGACGAGTCACATGCCAGCCGAGTCTTTGCTGAGTCCGAGTCGTGCAACATTGGGGAATTACATTATACTCAACAGCAAACCAAGCCCAGAATGCTTTGACAACTTTATGATTCTAGAATACATACTTAACTATTTCAGGGTTGTGACAAACATCACAAAAGTTAGTTGTTAGTGCAATGAGATGCAATTGATTCTTTATTGCTAAACAGTTATGGACATTGGAGAACCAACCATCCAAGTACTTGAGTCTTAAAAGAATAATGGGACTTCCAAATATTGTGAGTGACATGACACCTTGATTTGTGATTGTGAACATTCCACTTCCTGTTAAGATGATCAACTAGTAAACAAGTTGGCTGGCACTTGTCATAAAGTTCCTTGGTTTGGTAGTCCATAAATGGATTCCCATAAGACCATTTCCAATCCCCTTCCAAATGGGTCCACTAATATCCAAACTCAGCTTGAACATACAATCTTCTGGAATTGAAAAAGCAAGTATGTCCCATTTTGTTTCCATTATTGAGTTCCATTGACCTTTCTTTGGTCATTACTGGACATTAATAAAATTAATTTCATTTGTTTTTCAATTGTAAATCAAGATGCATTTAAGGATCTCTATATGGATTAGGTAGATGCAATGAAGCAATACTTTCATGACGAGGTTGTGACATGAGTCTCCTCTGGTGTGAGCTGAATGAAAGGTTCATGACGAGGTTGTGACATGTCAAGGCATTTGTATTTTTTTTTAAACGCTTATAGCCTTCGATTAAGCGACGGCCTGTAGGTGATTTTTTTTTTAAATTTTAAACCCGTCGCTTAACCGACGTCTATGTTTTCATACTCCGTCAATTAAGCGACGACCTGTAGGTGATTTTTTTTTTTTAATTTCAATACCGTCGCTTAACCGACGTTTCATTTTTCATACTCCGTCGGTTAATAGATGGGTTTATTTGGTGAACCGTCACTAGACCGTCGCTTAACCGTCGCTAGACCGTGGCTTAACCGACACTTACGTTTAAAGTTTAATATGAATTAGATGTCGGATAACCGACGATTTACATTTCACCGACGATAAACTGAGCTGTTGCTTAACCAACGGATTGGAAAGATGTCGGATAACCGATGAAAATCCACCGACGCTTAAAAAAATTCATAGTGTCGTACATGTGACAGGGAGGTGTCGAAAATCTGACAATACGACCGTCAAATTTTTGGTCGAAATGTAGTAGTGGATGATCCATACGTACCATGATGGCGATTTCTATTGTATTGCATCTTCCAAAGGTGAGGGGTCATTCTCTGTGGTTTTAATGCAGTCTCCTGCTTCCCATTGAAAATGTGTCTTTCAGTTGTTCTATACCTGTGATTCTTAGAGAGGAAATGCCTATACTCATCAAACACCTCCTTTCTTAAGCTTTTTGAACGTTGAGATTTTATCTTAGGACCACAAACTAGACATCCAAATTTACCCTTTATCTGAAGACCTACAATATTTACATATGGAATATCTATGTCAAATATAATCATTTATAAAATATTCTAACTACTCCATATCATTAAATGCAATTAAAGTGGAACTTAAAATTACAAACCACAAAATGAAGTTAACCCAGGGGCATCGTGTATTGTCCATACAACCGTTGCATGGAATTGAAATTGCCTTTGTCATATTGGTCTAGATACGTCATACATAGTTATGCCATTCCATAACTTCAGTAGCTCATATATAAGAGGTTCCATGTATACATTCATATCTTTGACTTGGAACTTACTTGATTCATAATTTGAAGAACATATAAAATATATCATTATGAGAACCATTAAGATATATAAACCATGCAGAAGAGTAAAATAATACATATATATATGAAATTAAGATACATATTACGACAAATGAGATGCCACAACTACATTATAAATAAAACAGTTTAAGTCAATAAAATATGGAATAATCATCGACAACATTATGTGCTCCCTCTTTATTGACAACCATGGAGGAATGTTATTGTTGATAACAAAAATAGGCCACACCGTGTAAATGGATTTCATCTGTGCAAATGGATTAACACCATCTACCGCCAAAGAAATCCTAAGATTATGTGGTTCTTCTTTAAAGTGAGGCCACTTTTCCTCAATATCTCTAAAAGCAGTACCATCTGCAGGCATTCGGATAAAATCATCTTGACTTCTATTCCTGGCATGGTAATCCATAAATTGCGCTATGTTTTTGCACCTAAACAATTGTTGCAAACATGGAATGATGGGAATATAACAAATAACCTTCTGAGGCACCTTTTTTGTTACTTTATCTGTACGATATCTACTTACACGACATTACAGACATTCTATTGAAAATTCATGCTGATTATAATATATAACATGGTCATCGGGGCATGCATGAATTGCTTCATAATTCATTCCAATCTCTTTCATGATGGAAGATAAATCTCAAAATGTGCGAGGTAAAATATTTGATGGTGGTAACAAAAAATCAGCTATCAAGCTACAAAAAAAAAAAATTGTTAATGTAATAAATAAATAATATTAACGAAACACGCTTCATCCGTACGATGATCAATAATGAGTTAACAATACAATTATCAGAGGAATGCAAATAAACTTTATCATGATCCTATATATGTGATGGATTATTTTAGATACCTTATCATATGTGTGATTGCAATGTTTGAAAGACCATTCATAACCTTCAAGTTCATTATCAACAATATAGTAGAGAGAAGATTTGCTTTGGAGCCTTCATAAAGGGGTTCATATGCCTTATCGAGAAGAGGTATATCGTGAAAATCATCAAATTCATCATCATTTTCATTATCAACATCATCGTCATCCATTCTAACGTTAAATGAATCATGGATCAATGTATTTTTACCATCATCTTCAATTACATCATCGGCATGATCATCTTGTTCAATATGATCATTCACTTGTTCTCCATTAAACATACATGCTCCATGATCCTGATCCTGAACTTGTTCTGAAAGCACTTCCTCTGAATGACATGCTATAGGGTGTCTTTCCTTTAATATAAATACATGGAAACATCAATAGATATACATTAATATATGAAGAAAAAATAATACATACAATTACCAAAAAAAACGAATATAATCATGTTTATAATGCTAAACCTACAAATGGACGATATTCGTTCCCCCCCTCAGCGTGTCCATGTTCCTTGCAATGTTTTGTGGCTATTGATATCAATATTCTTCTCCTCTTAAATCCCCTGCATTGAGTACACGGAAAATAACATTTGCCATCACCCCTTCGTTTCGCTGCATCCCATAGTCTAGCAAGCAATTGTCGGTTGTCTTCGTTTGGATCCAGAATATTTAATCCATTTGAAATTTTGTCATAAAATTTGTTAATGAATATAACCGGTTGTCTTAAAAAATCAAGTTCCACACATCAAGGTTTTGTCAAATGGAGAGAAGTCAAAGAATAAAAAATTCCCGGTAAACTGTCTATCGATGAAAAAAAAATTCCCACAACCGCCCGTTGAAGAATAAAACTATTCTTGAAATCACCCGTCGAGGAACAAATAATTTTCACAATCATCCATTGCTTCCACAACAAACATGTCGAATACCCATTGATTCACACATTTTAACTAATGCTCTAGCCTTAAAATCCTATGCATCATCAGTCACTAATCTTACTGGGCAACCAAACCTGCTAAAGATGTTCTCATATAAGAATCTCATGATGACTTAATGAGTGGCATTTCTAGTGGGTATTGCTTCTATCCATTTGGTAAAGTAGTCAGTGGATACTAAGATCCATTTATGCTGTCCACTGGAAGATGGATTTATTTGACCTATGAAATCCAGACCCCATTGCTGAAAAGGCCCATTCACTGTAACAGGCCTAAGGGGCAAGGATTTGAGCTGTTGCTTCCCTACAAATCTTTGACATTGGTCACAGGCCCTTACAAAAGTGCATACATCAGCAAAGAGGGTTGGCCAATAGTATCCTGCTTTTAAGATCTTGTTGGCTGTGGTTTTCCAGTAGTGGTGGCCTCCACATGTACTGAAATGAAAGTGATGCATGACCTGCTCCGATTCCTCTTTATCTAGACATCTTAACAAAATTCCAGAATGAAACTTCCAATACAGCAAATTGTTAATTATGCAAAACTTAACAGATTTCAATTTAAGAGCTCATGCTTGGTTAGGAGTATGATCAGGAGAAACTTCTAATTTCAGCAAAAATTGAATGATACCTGATTACCACTCACATGAAGATATGTTCTTGGCTACTGCTGGACTATTATTATGATCTTGATTTACTTCTGTTTCAGCTGCTATCATAGTCTGCACCTTTGTTGATCTGACATATGTGAAATTCATTCCCAGCAGTTCACAGTTTTCTTTGGCCATGAGTTTGGCCAGACCTAATCCCTTTACTAGCTTGGTGGGTTTCACCTCTACATCAAACTCAACGAGTTTGGCAATCCACTTAGCTCTCTTCCCATAATTGTCAGGTTGAGTCAAAACATCCTTCACTGTAGCTGAAGGGACATATGCAATGACCTTTGCATGGAGAATGTAGACTCTAAAGTTCTTCAAATATTTTATGAGAGCATAAGCCTGCTTCTCAATTGGGTCATATTTCAACTCAGCATCTCTCAGGGTTCTGCTGAACAAAGCAATTGGATGATCAAGACCTTCATCATTCTTTTGTAATAGTATAGCTACCACTGTGTCATAAGATGAAAAAGAGAAAAAGTAAAAACCCTTGGTGTAGTCGGGACTAATCAGGGTTGGAGCCTCCATGATGGCTTTCTTAATGTGTTCAAAAGAATTTCTTGCTTGGTCGGTCCACTTGATTTCTGCATCCTTTTTTAGCATAGTTGTTATGTGCTTTACCAACTCGGAGAAACTTGGAATAAACCTTCTGACAAATTTTATCTTGCCTAAAAAGGACTGAATGTCTCTTTTCGACCTTGGTATTGTCAGCTGCTGGATTGCCTCCACTCTTATTGGATCGATCTTTACACCTTCGGCTGAGACTATGTGGCCTAAGAGCTTTCCTTCATTGAGTGTAAATTGGGACTTCTTGGGGTTTAGTGATATTCCATACTTTCTGCACTTCAGAAATACCTTCCTTAAATGTTGCAAGTGATCATGATGGCTGTGAGAGTAAACTGTTAAGTCATCCAAATATATTAGCACATATTTATCTTTTAGCCCTACAAAAGCTAGGTCCATATCTCGCTGAAAAGTAGCCCCAACATTCATTAGCCTAAATGGCAATTTAGCATACATGAAGGTGCCCCAGGGAGTGGTAAAGGCAGTCTTCTCTTGGTCATCTGGGTGCACAGCAACTTGGTTGTATCCAGAGAAACCATCAAGGAAGGACATGACCCTGGCCCCCGATACTCTTTGCAGCAGATGTTCCATCTTGGGAAGTGGATAGTTGTCTTTTTTGGAACACTTGTTCAGGTTTCTAAAATCCACACACAACCTAATTTCTCCATTTTTCTTTCTCACCACTACTAGATTTGCAATCCACTTGGAATATCTGATGGGGATTATGATCTTGGATTTAAGGAGCTTGTGGATCTCTTTCTCAATCACTGGTAATAGAAGGGGGCTGATGGGTCTCAGCTTCTATTTGAAAGGAATGGTGTCCTTCTCCAAAGGAATCCTGTGCTAGATGATGTTGGTGTCATACATTTTTAGGTCACAATATTCCCATGCAAAGACATCAGCAAACTCTTTTATCAAGCTGCAATATTCAGAATTTTGTTTAGCAGTCAGCCCAGTGGATAGATTTATCAGTTTTGGATGGCTTTGGATGCCTATGTTCAGCTCTTGGACAGCAGGATCTAGCTCCCTTTTGGCCGACTTGAAAGGGATGTCATTGTGATCAAACAGTTCTTCTAACGGTACTAGACCTCAGGGTATGTAGTTGCTAGGAAATTGGACAATATTATGCTCAGTCACTTTATCTTTTAAGTTGAGCTGCTTGGATTCCTCCAGGTTAAGGTTTTCCTGGTTTATGTGTATGTCAGAGAATTCATCCACTAACTGAAGGAATTTACTAAGCTCCCCGTCATTTTCAAACACCCTCCAAAATTTTACATTGTCTAGCAGAGAGGGTCTGTACTTGACCTAAACATCATAGCTGAGCTTAGGGGGCAAAGGAGGAATAAAAGGACTTGTGGAGACGGCCAAGGAATCAGCCATGTTATTCAAATCCTAAGGAATATATGACAATTCAAAAAACATAAATGAGTCTCTGAGTTTCCATACCTCGTCCCTGTAGGCCTTCAATCTGATATTTTTCATTTGAAAAGTGTTGTTTACCTGCTGTATGATGAGGTCTGCATCCCCAAAAATATTCAGGCACATGATTCCCATCTCCTTGGCCGCTTTCACTCCCAGCAGCAAGGCTTCATACTCTGCTACGTTGTTGGTGGTTTTGAAATCGAGCTTGTAAGACATGTGAATGTTCTCCTTTGATGGGGAGATCAAGACTATACCCACGCCAGTTGAGTTTTGGGCACTAGCTCCATCGAAGTACATGGTCCAGGCCGTTGTTGTGATTTCTTCTCACCGCGGATAGGTGGGCTCAGTGAGCTGAACTGACTTTTGCTGATTATCATCAATTTGCAAAATACAGGATCCGAAATCGGTGTCCACAGCATAAATTGGGTGATTCACTAAGCGGATCTCTTTGTTTATGATGTATGCTAGTTGATTTTCTCTGTATAGCCGCTTAGTTTCCCCTCCAAACATGGGAATGGTAGCATATGTGAGATCCATCTGGATGGTTCCACCTAATCTTTTGCTCCACGACTGGGATAGCAAGAGGCCGAATTTTGGGGGAATATCGACCACCACGATGTTCACCATTATGCTTTTCGAAGGCGGCTGGGTTAAGTTTACAGCAAGATCTTTGATGAGGCCCAAGCATTTTACTTTCCTGGAGTCAAAGGAGAATAAATCATGGTAGGGCTTGGTAATGTTGAAGCAGATTTCATCCATCATAGCCTTAGGCATTAGGTTGTGAGAGGCTCTTGAATCCAGCAGACAGTTATGGAGGATTTTATCATGGATGCTCAAGGATATATAGAATGGTGGGAAATAGTCCTTTAGGTCTTCAATCATAGGGCCTAGGGTTACAACAGGCTTGTCATCTTGCAGGTTCACAAATTCAGTGTCAATGTGCACCTTGGGATGAAGGGAATTTAGAATGGAGGTTTTAAATGCATCATTCTTCATCAACTCGATTAGAGGGAACGGGATTTTCAATTTTTTAATTTCAGACTCAAGGTTGAAATAATAATGTAGCTTATCTGGAAATCTTACCTCCTGAGCTGTAGGTTTGAGTTGGACTTGATCAGTTGTGGCTAAAGGTGCTGGTTTATGTAATGCTTTGGATGGGACAGCTACTTTCTTTAGTAAAACAAAAACCTTTCTAGCAGGTGCAGTAGATTGCTTGATAGGAACAACATTTTTCTTAAGGGGAGCAACCAACCTAGACATCAGTTGGTAACCTTCCTGACTATCAGCCTGATAGACAGCCTCTTCAGCAATCTGCTCATCAATCAAGGCTTCTTCATATTCTGCCTGGGTCAAAAAAGAATAGTCCACCTCATCCTCCATGCAGTGGATATTGTCTTTAGCTTCTCCTTCCTCTTCAATGAATTATGGCTCTTCTTCTAATACAGCATTCTAAAATGGAGCTCTTATCCTTTGTTCTTCCCCTTGATTTCTCTCCCTTATGAGAATCTGAACAGGGGGGTTTCCTCTTCTATAAGGAACAAAATTTGGCTTTCAAGGAGCAAAGTCACTTGGCCCCTTAACCCTTGCTGGCATATGTCCTTGGTCCTTCAATTTTGACATTTCAGCAGTCAGGTTATCCAAGAGTTTGGTCATTTTTTCAATCTTGTTCTCTGATGCAGAAGACCTGACATAGTCTGCTGGCTGCTTTCTCCTGTCTATCGTCCCTTTGACCTTCTGAGATGCCATAATTTTTGACTCTACCTCTAGGGCAGCATCCTACATGAGTGATAAGGAGGTAGACCTCCTTTCTCTAAGAAGTAGGTAGAAGTCAGAGTCAAAGGCCTTTGCATAAGTTATCATATCTGAGGCACCGGTGGGCTTAATCTCAGTGGGGATCTTGATGTACATGTTGTTGAATATTTTGGTAAAATTGGAGACAAACTCACCATTTTCTCTTCTCAAGTTGCTGAATTCTGTGATATAGTAGAGGTGGTCTCTCCTTTCTCCCCAATGTTTTAGGAAAATGTCATCTAGGGCCTCTATGCCTGGCACTGACCCAACAGGTAGTTCCTTAAACCACTTTCTAGCCTGGCCATCTAGGCTTTGCACAAAGACTCTGGTCCATACATCTTCTTGTTCTATATTTATATTTTCAGCATAGCTATAAAAATCCTCTAGATTTTCTTTAGCAGTGAAATCCCCTTCCCCTATAAACTTAGGCATATACTTGAGGTAATCCCCAGTAGGCATGGATGCAAGAGGATTTGGAAAAACTAGGGGTGCATACCTAGCTACTAGGATCCTTTCCATCTTGGACAATTGAGGGGTAGCCATATTGGAAATGGGTATGGAGAGGGATGTGGAAGGAAGCACTAATGAGGATATTTGCTGAGAAGGCAGTGGTATACTTATCCCAGTGGACTCACTAGGGATTGGATCTTCACAAGCAGCAGTGCTTGAAGATGCCCAAGCCCTAGATTTTTCTGATATAAAAAAATTCTGGGAATTAAGAGTTTCAGCAGAAGAAATAACAGCATAAATATTTCTTGAAATACCTGATGTAGGGTTCTGTTCAGCACTGCTGGTATGTCTTAGTAAAGCCCTAGCTTTCCTCAAGATTTATTCTGGATCTGAAACGGGTGTTGCTGGTGGCCCCTTTGGGTTTGCTCTAGTACTTGGTCTTCTTAAAGCCACCTTTTATCAATGGAGTCTCCAGATAGATGATTACAACTGTAATAATGTCCAAGCCTTGTCTATCATTAAAGCATGGATCTATGTTGTCTCCCAGGGAAGCTGAGCTTCAATCTCTTCTCCCCAGCAACGGTGCCACTTTGTTATCACTACAGGAAACTCCTCTAGGTTGTTGCTAGAGGATGCTTGGTAACTTAAACTATTTTTTGGGTTTTTGATATCGATCAAGCCAGATAACCTATATAACCTCCCACTCTCAAGACATGCATGAGGCTCACTCAATCAGAAAGCTTTTAGTTACAACTTGTTCAGTAGTTTGACAAAAAGGTACAGGAATGGAGAACTCACCAAGCTAGCAGACTTACACGCATAACACATGCATACAAATGCCTAATGCCTGACAAGGATGGTACTTATCATTCAAATCGCATAAACTTACCAATAGGATAACAGCTATTGGCTCTTAATCAACTTGAAATCACCTAAATGCACATTCAGTCTTAAGTACAGTAATGATAAAGAAGATGGATGAACAAATCACAACAAAAGAGCTCGTATTATGAATAAACCAGATGAGACGCTTACTAATAGGATGGGATTATAAATCTCTAGAGTCAAACCTTTATTAATCAAAAAATCATGGGCTTTATAGCCTCTTACAAAAATTACAGATCCTGAAAATCCGATCTGTTTACATCAAAAATAATTGAAGGTAATAGTTTTTCTAGATTAGGGCTTCAAACTGTTGCTAACTATTTGTTTATCTAATGCAAAGATCTAGTTCACTGCGCGATCTTTTAATGACTGAAGTGGTAGCTAATAAACACCACTGCTGGTTTGCTGTGAAATTACCGCCAACAGCCAGTGTCTCTGCGGTTACTGAAGTGATTTTCCTCATTTAATCGGCTAGATTTTTCTTTATCTTGTCACCGCAGATTCGGCGCTCCAAGTCTCTATGTTTTCCTCCGTTTACTACCGTGGTCGCTGATCAGAGGATTTTTCCTCTGTTTTATCGGTGCCCCAAGTCTCTTTGCTGTCACAGTGTCAGTGCTCCTTAGATCACCAGCGTTGCGACGGCTTCTCTTTTATCCAATCTGCACTCCTAATCTCAATGCATCGACGTTCTTTATAACTAACACATCGGCGATCAGGATCCATAGTGAATAATGCATTAGAACCTTTATCTTAACGTTGCCACAGTTTCGGAGGTAAAACGAACTAAATTTAACCCTGCTGGAATTTGATTGACGATGTGTGAATCGGAGCTTTAGTCTTCTGTGTTGCCGACACTGCGGAGGATTTTAGTCTTAATTTGCCGATCTGTAGTTCTCAACTTTCTCGATCGTCGATGATTTCTCCTTGTTGCGCTATCGGAATGCTTTTCTGTCAATTGATTGGAAGCCTTGTTTGTTTTTCTACAGCAGTTTCGGCCCCTTAGTTGACTATCTCACCGATACCTTAGGGTTTTCAAATCCAGAACTACTTTCATCATTGTCAGAGGTGAGTAGGAGTTTCCATCGAAGCCTTTAATCATTCTCATATCCACAGTTGTGGCTCCTTAGTGGACTATTTTGCCGCTACGTTGTTCTTAGTCCTTTTGACCACCGAAGATTTCATCTATTGATTGATCGAAATCCTTAGTCAGTTTTCCTCCCACCATTGCGGCTCATTAGTGGACTATTGTGCCGATGATTAGTGTTTGCAATTTCCACCGTGTAGTCTTTAGTTATTCCGATAAGCGATGATTTTTTGTTATGCGCTATCGGAATGATTCTTGCCTAATCACCGAAATGTTCATCACATCATGGAACCTGTAGTATATCTTTCTTTAGCAATTGCGGTGCCACAGTGAACTAAAACTCCAAAACATTAGTCCCTTGATCCTCCGATCGTCGAAATTTTATGTTGTGGCAGAACCGATATTCAGTTGGTTTCCCACCGTTTCAGCACCTTAGTGGACTATTGTGCCAACAACTAGTGTCTTCCGACGCCGACACTGTGGAAACTCTTCATCTTTATCTCGCCGATCTGTAGTCTATACGTCTTTCGATCATCGATGATCTTCTATTGTTTCTTCAGAACCCGCAGTAGGTTTTTCTTCCACCGTTGCGGCTCCGCAGAGGACTAATTCACCGATGGTTAGTCTGTAGTGTTGATGTATATGTAATTTCGGAATGTATTCTTCTATGTATCTTATGTATTGTAACCCGATGTTTATTCCGAGATGTTTCTATTATGTATTTGAGTCATGTGATCATGCCCCGATGTTCCGATCGGGAGGATTAATAATGTAATCAAGTCATATCAAGTCATTAGGTAAGTCCCCACAGTTTCGGGGCACTTGAGTTATTATACACTAATTAAGGTGTACGCTCGAGTAAGTAATTGTTAGTTGGTCCGACATGATTGAGTGCACTTAAAGTCAATGGAAGAATATAAATAGAGAGTGAGAGACTCTCTATTTATCACTTGCACAACACATCACTTGCTCTCTCAAGTGTGGCGCACTTTTGGAGAAGGAAATTTTGGGCCTAGACAGAAGACAGAAGACTACTGCTGTTTTGGGAGATCTCTTACTGTTTTGGTGCTGATTCTATCTTAGAGGAAGTTGCGGGGTTTTCTCCTTTATGGTTTCCCCGAGGAAAATCTCTTTGTGTCTCTTGTCTCTTGTGATGTGCTTATGTTTATTGCTGTGCTTGTTATTCTCTCAGTGAAAAGATCCTAAGATCATAATGCTAGCTTAATGTGATGAAAAACTAACATGGTATCAGAGCTAACCTGAGAAGAAGACATTGTGCAGCTACAGTAACTAGGGCTTCCTATTTTGTGGATCTTTCTCCAAAGATTTTCGGCAAAAGTATGCTAGGATGACTCTCCATTGAAGGGTGCATCTTTCTATCGATGCGGAATTCAATTTCAAGCATTTTCAGTTTCGATGTGGAAATTAGGGCTTTCAACAAAAGAGTAATTTCTGAGTGAGACCAGCATAGGATTTTTCTCCTCATCAAAACCGAAGTTTAGAGACCTGGATCAAGAAATTTGGTTGGGTGAAACTACGGGAAAGTCAAACCCTAGTTTGACCCTAAGCTAGGAGAAACCCTAAATACTAAAACTACTAAGTTTTGGTACAGTCACTATATTCCTAGATTAAAGAAGTATCAGAAGCTGAAAATTGCAGGGGCCGAATATAAAATCCTGATGAAGCCTTTGTCCAAAAAGCAGACTCAGATTCACTGTAATCCAGGCGATATGATCTCTCCAAGTTAGGGTTCCAACCTCTTCCAGAATTCATCCCTGAACAGAACATCTGGGGAGATATGCAATATATTGAGCTACAGAGGTCCAAATGGAATTCCTGAAGATGCTCCGGAAAGGGCACAGACTTTAATTTTGATGGTCTGAATATCAGACTCAGAAGATGAACCAGTGACACGTGGCATGCCGTACAACTTCGTTGTTCTGAACAGTCCTGTAACAGGTCACCTTGGAAAAAGGATCATAAATCCAAAATGGTGAAACCAATTCTAATGAAACCTACGTTTTTGGATCAGGGACATGCGAGGTTACCTCAGTGCGAAATTTCAAGCACATAGGAGCAGTAATTTCAGAGATATCATAGAAACAGTAACAGGCATTTCTGCAGAAGAAATTGGAAAATTAGGGCTTCCTGTTCCGGGAGCTTCCCTCCACTGTTTTCAGAAAAGGAGTACATTGGATATCTCCATTTGAAGAGATATATCTATTCATCCAATCAGATCTGAAAGATTCCATGTTTTGAAATTTAGGGTTTCTGTGACAAACCCTAGATCAACAAACTCCGGGACAAGGACGGACACCTCAAATCGGTAAGATCTAATCCTTTGGTATTTCCATTTGAGGTTCTCATTTCAATATGATCTATCACAATAGCTTGATGATAAGCTTGGTGAAGTTGACAACTTCCAAGCATAGAAGTATTTGATCTCTCTGAAGAAACTGGATTGGACACCTACATGAGTATAGAGGTTCCAGTTTCAGAGGGAGACAAGGCCAAGAAGACATCATGCTCATGCTGCAGAGGATGATGAACCATCCAGAAAGAGATCCATATATAAAAGTGAAGATTCTTCAAGCGAGGATGAATATGTTCTGATATTAGCTCTCACAGGTAACATTACTCATGGAAATGATGATTGTCTTATAGACAGCGGGGCTTCCAAACATATGACGGGATTCAAGGAATCCTTTGTAAGACTGTCAGACATGAATCACCACACAAGGTGAAACTGGGAGATGACTACCAATATCCAATAAAAGGTAGTGGGGAATCTTCATACAAGCTAGACTCTGGTAAGTCTCTAAAAATGAAAGAAGTATTGTTTGTTCCAGGACTCAAGAAGAACCTTCTCTCCATTTCAGCATTGATGCAAAAGGAATGCGGGTTGCATTCATAGATGGTCAAGTCATCATGTGACCAAAAGGAAAGACTATCAATGATGCGGTAGTGATTGGAGAACAATAAAGAGGCTTGTACAAATTGAAGGGCTATCTAGAACAAGCCTTGATCCATAACACAGTAGAGCCAAATGAGCATTGGCATAGAAGGCTTGCACATGTGCATTACAGAGCACTACCTATTGCAAGCAAAGCTGTTGAAGGTCTTCCAGAATTTCAAGCTATTTGAAGGGAAGAACAAAATCAGAATATGAAATAAAGAAACCAGTTGAAGAATGTGAAGATCCAGAATGCAGAGACCATGCAGTCATAAGAGTCTCTCAAATCAAAGAACAACTTGAAGCGGTAAAAGAAAAAGTGAAGAATGCAAAAGTGGTGATGGCCACCTTGAATGGCCTCCCAGGATCGTGGAATTCATTCATGTGAGGAATGTGTGCTAGAAGGAAGTGATTACTTTCAATAGACTCTAGAAAGAGAACTCACAAGAAGAAGAAGCTCAAGAAGAGAAGGTGGGAGCAACTGAAGATCAAGCTCTTTCCATCCAAAGAAGATCCCCCAAGCAATCAGGAATATGAAGAACTCAACTCTTGAAGAACTTCTTATCCACCTTAGTTTTTGGATAAGAAACAATGCTATTATGAATGAAGAAGATGATGAAGTTGAAGGCTCAAAAAGGAGTATACCCTCGAAACAAATAAAGATAAGTATTCAATTGTTATTTCATGATATTGTTTTGTTATGCATTTGTTTATATTCAGTTGATGTATTATGCATGATAGGATGTTTGCATTAACGACAGTATACTACTAATATGCATGTGATGGGTAAGTAGCTCATGGTGCTATACAACTCTCCATTGCTACTTATCTAGAATGAAACCTCTTTGCTGACATATTGGATTAGTGCATAATCTCAATGTTGTCCTGGTAGAGATGGAAGGCATCTAGAAAGTTTCAGTGAGACATGGATGAATGTTGTATTGGATAAAGTAGTTGCATGATCATATATTTCTGCATAAGTAGTTGCCAGTGTGAATATTCTTTATGAAATGTTATAACCATACAATTGCATTTGACTTGTAGGAAAGATCACATACATAATCACCTACAAGCAAAGAAGAATGAAGACTTGTTCCGAAGAACAAGTGACGTCAGTTCAAAGACAAAGAATAATATGACGAGTGCAGTGACATCATTGATGCAGAACCTTCCAGCCACCAAGAAGAAAGGGAAGATCAGTTCAAGAAGAATGATGTTTGGGCTTAGTATCGAGACCTGAAGAGAAGTTCATAGTTCCATCATGCAGTAGATGGAAACATCGTGGGATACAAAGCAAGATCCGTAGCATGAGGCTTCTCATGAAGAGAAGGCATAGTCTACAAAGAAACATTTATAGCTAATAGAAGTGAAGTCACATGACATGCATAATCATGTGTCCAAATGAAAGAAGGCTTTGTACGAGTTCAGAAGACACCCATGGGATAACACATACATGATGAGCTTGATGAATATCTTAACCTTTGCTACAAGGTTGATAGAGGATGACAAGCTCACAGATGGGTGCAAGATGAACTTTTGAAGAAGTTCAAGATAGAGGATCTTAGTATCCAGTGATCCTAGATGGATACTACTTGTCACTCCAGTACAGAATGTTTCAGTGCATAGAGTACGAAAGACAGAGGGAGTATGATGCTCCACTTCAGAGGGAGTGATTGCAGAATATCCTGAGGTTCGACATGGTACGACAGGATGGGAATATTACTGATGATTCTAGGATTTACTGAGAGTAAAGTGGATTCCAACCTTTGATCCAAGGTTGAAGGTG
>LPNX011021818.1:24336-77553 GCA_001517045.1 Pseudotsuga menziesii
TGGTGATGATGTTTTATGTTGATCCAGATCGAGAGATGATCCAGATCCAGTGATGATGTTCTATGACGATCCAGATCAAGAGATGATCCAGATCCAGTGAAGATGACTTGAAGACGAAGATGACTTGAATACGAGATGATCCAGCTGATACAGAGAAGAAGACCAGTGCTGAAAATTGTGTCGAAAGAATACCTTCCTATTTAAGAGGGAGTGTTGATGTATATGTAACTTAGGAATGTATTCTTCTATGTATCTTATGTATTGTAACCCAATGTTTATTCCGGGATGTTTCTCTTATGTATTTGAGTCATGTGATCATGCCCCGATGTTTCGATCGGGAGGATTAATAATGTAATCAAGTCATATCAAGTCATTAGGTAAGTCCCCACAGTTTTGGGGCACTTGAGTTATTATACACTAATTAAGGTGTAGGCTTGAGTAAGTAATTGTTAGTTGGGCCGACATGATTGAGTGCACTTCAAGTCAACGGAAGAATATAAATAGAGAGTGAGAGACTCTCTATTTATCACTTGCACAACACATCACTTTCTCTCTCAAGTGTGGCGCACTTTTGGAGAAGGAAATTTTGGGCCTAAACAGAAGACAGAAGACTACTACTTTTTTGGGAGATCTCTTACTGTTTTGGTGCTGATTCTATCTTAGAGGAAGTTGCGGGGTTTTCTCCTTTATGGTTTCCCCGAGGAAAATCTCTTTGTATCTCTTGTCTCTTGTGATGTGCTTATGTTTATTTATGTGCTTGTTATTCTCTCAGTGAAAAGATCCTAAGATCATAATGCTAGCTTAATGTGATGAAAAACTAACATGTAGTTCTCCCGATCGCTGCAGAGCTGCTTGGTTCTAAACTCTCCGACGATTTGTCTTTAGTCCTTCCGATCGCCAACGATTTCCATTGATTGATTGGAGGCCTTGTCCATTTTTCCTCTGCCATTTCGGTGCCTTTGGGAACTAGCTCGTCGATCTGTAGCCTTTAAAACCTCCGATTGCTATTTAGAAAACGCTCCAATGGCAGTGAAAATTTTAGCAATACGCCTGACTGTCGAAGGGGTCTTCCACCTGTTATTTATCTTCCATCTTTCGGTGGCTAATAAGATGTTCTAATCCTCTCCCAAGCCACTGAAGTCACAACTTTGTGAGATTTGCATCAAAAATAGAGGCTTTCAAAACTGTTAGTGATCTTCATATCCTTCATTACATGATTTAAAATTCATCATACTATCAAAAATAAATTCATTTTATTTTGGGAGATAACAAACTCAAACAATTTAATGGGGAGAGGGGGTATTTAGCTAAGGAACACTTGGGATGGTTTTCAGACTTGATAGATTTGGAGGAAGTAGACCATGATGATGTTAAAGTCAGACTATTTTCCCAAAGTCTTGCTGGAGAATCAAGAAAATGGTTCAAATATATTCTAGATAACTCCATTCTGAACTATCAAGATTTTGAATATTCTTTCAAGGACAAATGGACAAACAAGAAAAACCCCAAGCAATATTTGTCCCAATACCATTTCATGAGGAGGAGGGAGAGTCAATCTATCCAAGAATTTTTTGACATATTTATGAAGACATGTAATTACATCCCTACCTAGTTCAAACCTCCCCCTAGTTCTACCCAACTCCAATATGTTGAAGCATTTGATAGTGAATTTACCTTATTGTTGAGTGAAAGAAGATCAACCTCCCTAACCAATACGATAAAAGATTCCATAGAGGTAGAGGTAAACTTGACTGCCACTAGAATGAAAAAGAGGGATGAGGGATAATGGAGGAGAGAATAGGGAGATAGAAAGAAGGATAAAGAGCCCGAACAACCTTCTTACTCTAACTCACAAGAGTCCAGGATGAAAATGATGATGAAAGGCATGGAAAAGTTGATGGAGAGACTCACTGTTGAAAATAGACCACCTCCCAGGGAAAATCAAGAGCAGCAGAATAGAAACCATAATGTTAGAAGGCCCCAAGTCCTCAAAAACAGGCAGAGAGATTAGAGAAACGCTCTTGATCAACCTGTCAGGCCCCCCTTTCGGGAGAATTATGTGGAGGAGGATTATGGAAATGAAGCTGAGGATGAACTTCACCAACTAGACACTGATTCATCCCCTACATTTTTTACCAAAGAAGAGCATGATAATTCCTGTCATGAAATAGAGGAGTTGCATGTTGAGGAAACAGAGGAGTTTAGGAAGGGGTACCAACTTTTTGTCATGGATATGCAGAGACAGATTGGTCTAAGGAGTGAAGATGTTCCTATTATGAGGAATAAAAATGTAACAAACAAATCTTCTACAAGCAAACCGAAGAGCGATCTACCCCCTAAGGATACCTCCAAGAATGTAACATATCCCAAAGGGAAAGAAAGGAAAGTAGATAATCCAAGGAACTTAGATCAGGGACAAACCTTTTTCAATTTATAAGTCAAAATTGCAAGAATCAAAATTTCTATCCCTCTAACTGAATTGTTAAGAAATTATAAATATAAGTCCTGAATCATGACTGTGTTGAAGCCTCCAGGAGAAATCTATACAATGTCAGATTCCCTGAGTCTTCAAGATGATAGTACCACCATCATGTTTGGACCCAATGTAGATGAGTCTGGTGATGAATATGTCCCTCCCTTCTACGCTAGTCTGAACATTCATGATGTCATCATACACAATGCCATGCTTGATTCAGGAGCTTCACGCAATTTGATGCCCATGAAGATCATGGATAAACTAGGATTGGAAGTGACCAAGCCTTATACAGATATTTTCTCTTTTGATTCCAATAAAGTTAAGTGCCTAGGGTTGCTCAACGATTTGGTCATATCTTTGGCTCAGATTGTTACTGGAAATTCTCACCTCCTGTGGACAGGAGCTATTTCCCTAGATTTGAATGATACAGGTCTAGAAAAAAACACAAACCCAAATGTTAAACTTCCCTTAGATCTATTTAATTACTTGAATATAATGCCACAATACTTCCCTTAAAGGTTGTCCTCATTATTACCATAGAAGAACCTGTAAATGATTGAAAACAACAAGAGAAAGATGATACCATACAAAATAATAAACTAGATCTATTCGTGTGACCAAGGACTCAAGCATTACATACAAATGATACAGTAAATATGGGAAATAAAAGACATTTTTTATTAGAAATGATTGGAGAGACTACAACCTTTATGCCTTGGTGTTGAGAGCTCCTTCTAATGGCTCCTTTCCTCTAACTTGACCTTGCCTCCAATAGCTCAAGAATTATTTTGACATAGTTTGGGTGTTCAACACAATTCCTCCTCCCCCTTCCCATGGGGGATGAGCCAGTATTTAAAGGCATGGGAGGATAGGGATGGTTGAGGAAATGGTGGATGAGGTAGAAGGAAGATCCAAAAATGAAGGATCTCGATCTTTAGGTGGTCCTAAACCATAGGGATGAGGCTCCACAAAGGTAAGCTTCGAGAATCCTCTCGGAGCTTCCTTTTTTCCTTTAGAACTTAAGCACCACACTATTGTTGAAGAAAAAAAGGGGTGTTAAGGGGGTAATGCCATTTTAATGAAGGATAAGAGCGGTGGCACCTCCCTTTTCACATGTAAAAGGAGTGTTATTGGCTCAAAACAAGGAAAAATGCAAGGGGTCAACTTCTTCCTTTCAATTCTCTAGGACAAACTCTAAGGGATTGGAGCAGACAAGGGAGTACCTATCTCATAACATGATGGTGACGAGATTTAGGTGTAACACAGATCCCTTCCAAAATACTTGGCATGGATGTAGTGCTGGCTGACATTCCTCCAAAGTTTGGAATGCTGCTATCAAGATCCTGGGCGGCCAAACTCAAGGGTGCACCTCAAATGGATAAGTCATGTGCCACCATCCCTGTTTTTGGTGTGTAAAGGAGGCTTTATAGAGAGAAAAAGCTGGCATACATGGTGAGCATCATTGAAAGACCAAATAACCACCCCATCTATTCGTTGGACACTGAGATAGGATCATCCATTTTATTTACAGAGGAAGGCAAAGACAATTTCAGTTCACATAATGATTTTTTTGTCCCCACTCAGGAAGAACTGGAAGGATTGTGGAATGTTAGTTTTGATGGGGCAGCATGAAAAGAAGGGGAAAGAGTTGGAGTTTGGGTCAAACCCTTATAAGGAAGAGCCTTAAATTATTCCTATAAAATTTCCTTCGATTGCACAAATAATGAGGCAAAATATGAGGATATGATGTTGGCAACTCAAATCCTAAAATATTTCCAAGTCAGGAGGTTGGTGATACATGGGAACTATGAGTTGGTGATTAAGCAAATGCAAGGCAAATATCAGGCCAGACTCATCCCAGGATGAGAAGCTACAGAAATGTTTCCCTAGATTTGATAGAATGTTTTGAAGAATGCAAGTTTAATATGATTGCCATATTGCATAATGGTATAGTTGATTCTTTGGCCACTTCTGTTGTTGTTTTCAGAATTCCCATGTACCCCAATAGTAAATGTAAGATTGAAGTTAAGTATAGATCCTATGTCCCAGATAATGTTAAGAACTAGCAGGTCTTTAAGGATGATAAGAAAATCCAAAATTTCCTTAATCTCACTGGGGAGTTTGATGGCTTTATCATTGATGAAGATAACATGTTCCTGGAAGGGCCTACTCTCACCCAGGAGTATCTGCAAAATCATACAGATGTTCCCAAAGAAATGCCACTAGAGGATATTGTTGCCCTTGCTAAGGGTGTTGTTGGAAATGAAACTGAGGAAGCTGTTGGGAAAGAACTACAGGAGGTTGATGGACAACATGAATATTTAAACAATATTTGTGGCAAAGAAATCCTGCAGCCTAAAGGTAACTCTATCCCCGGGGTTTTAGTTCCTTTAGAAAAGCTCTTTGGCCCAAATGATGTTGCTATGGAGCCTCAACTTGTCCCAAGCTATGAGGATGTGGAAGATGTGAATATTGGAACAGGAACTCATCCTAAAATCATTAAGCTCTCAAGAACACTCTCACCAGAGGCCAAACATAAATACATCTCGTTGATGAAAGAATACGCAGATTTTTTTGCTTAGAGCGATAGTGATCTTAAGGCCTATGATACAAGTATAATTCAGCACACTATACCAATCAAAAAGGATGAGATTCCTTTCAAGCAAAAACTAAGGAGAATTAACCCCAAGCTGCTACCCCTGATTGAAAAGGAAATAAAGAAGTTGTTCGAGGAAAAAATCATTGTGGCTCTTAGATTCTCAAGGTGGGTGGCCAACTTAGTTCCGATGAGGAAGAATAATGGAGAAATAAGGTTGTGCATTGAATTTAGAAATCTAAACAGAGTCTCGTTAAAGGACCATTATCCTCTTCCTAAGATGGACCACATTCTGCAGAGGGTAGTTGGCTCTCAAAGGATCTCCACCTTGGACGGTTTCTCAGGCTACAATCAGATCATGGTGCACCCAGAAGACCATGAAAAGACCACTTTCACCACACCCTGGGGTACCTCTATGTATGAAAAAATTTCATTCAAAATCATGAATGCAGGATCAACCTTCCAACAGGCCATGGGCATAGCATTTTTTGAGGAAAAGGACAAGATTTTGGTTATCTATTTACATGACATCACTGTCTTTTCAAAGTCCGGTGAGGAACACGCCACACACCTACTGAGAGTGTTCAAAAAATGCAGAAACTTTGGCATTTATTTGAATCCAAAGAAGTCCCACTTTGCTATGAAAGAGGGGAATATGCTCGGGCACATAATTTCCCAGGAAGGCATCAAAATAGAACCAAAAATATTTGAAGCCATATAGAAATTTGAGCTCCCTCGAAATAAGGTTGAGGTTCAATCGTTTCTGGGAAGGGTGGGTTTTCTAAGAAGGTTTATTGCTGCTTTTGTTAAGATTGTGAGGTGGATAACTAGTATGTCAAGAAAGGATAATGAGATTAAATGGACACCTGAAGCAAAGAAGTCTTTTGAGGACATAAAGAAATCTATTTCAGAAGCACCTATGTTGGTAAGCCTTTATTTCTCCAAAGATTTCCTCATTTTCTCATTTTCTTCAGAGCACACAGTGGCAGGAGTATTGTTACAAAATAATCGTGAGGGGAATGAAGAACCCATTGATTTATACAACAAAACATTCATATATTCCCCACTAAAGTAAAACAATATAGAAAATCAGTCTTATGCTCTGGTACAGGCCATGAAGGAGTTTCGAGTTTACATCCTGCATTGTCACATCATTGCTCATGTTCCCACCAGTGCAGTGAAGGATACTCTAACCCAACCAAATCCTGAGGGTAGAAGGGAAAAATGGATAGCAGACTTACTTGAGTATAACTTGGAGATTAATCCCACAAAGCTTATTAAAGGCCAAGGACTAGCCAAACTCATGGCACAGTCAAAATATGATTTGCTCATCCTGCACATGGTTGTTGAATTATCAATGGAAGAGCAAAACACTGAGGAATGACCAGAGCTACAAGTGGCTGAATATTTCCTTTCATCCCCATGGTATACTAACATCATATTCATGTTGCAACATCTGCAAGATCGTAGGATATGGAATGAACAAGGGTCATATTTCTCAAGCAGAAAGCAACAAAGTTTTGCATATTAAATGGGAAACGATATTGGAAAGAGCCAAGAGGGGTTCTGTTGAACTATGTAAATGAACAAGAGGAAAAGAAGCTCATTGAAAAGTTTCATGCAGGAGAATGTGGAGGTCATCATTACTGGAAGACCTCTCTGGATAAAATTATGAGAGCGGGATTGTACTGGCTCGCCATCTTTTTGGACACCCACAAGGATATTGTTTCCTGCCATAAGTGTCATATATTTGAAGGGAGAGGAAGATTTTGCCATTGCTTCTAAAGCCAATACATGTTGAGGCCTCTTTCCAACAATGGGGATTGGATTTCATTGGAGAATTAAAACCATCTTCCTCAGGGCAGCACAAGTGGATTCTCATTTCCACTGATTATTTCACCAAATGGATTGAATCCATCCCAACCAGACAAGCCACTAAGACAATAATTATTCAGTTTTTGGATGAGAACGTTTTGCCAAGGTTTGGAGTGCCTAGGAAGTTGATCATTGACAGTGCTGCCGCATTCAAATCAAAGAATATGGTTGAGTTTTGTTTCAAATATCACATACAGTTGGGGCATTCCACAGCCTATTACCCACAAGAAAATGGTTTGGCAGAATCTTCAAACAAGAGTCTGATGAGGATCATCAAAAATATGTTGCAAGCCAACAAGAAGGCTTGGCACACAAAATTGACTCATGCTTTGCGTGTTGACAGAATCAGTGTGAAGAAATCCATTGGCACCTCACCATTCCAGCTCATTTATGGTTCTGAGGTGATTTTCCCTAGTTCCCTAATTTTTCTAGTGATAAGGTTATTTTAGGAGGAAGATGTTGAAACCAACCCAAGTTAGAGAAGGATGTATTAGTTGGTTAAACTACAGCAACAAAGAGAGCAGCTCTTTGACAAAACTCAAAATTTTTAGGATAAAATGAAAGACGTCTTTAACAAGAGGACAAATCCTGAGGATTTCCAACTAGGGGATGTAGTTTTGCAATGGGATGCACCTCGTGAAGAGAAGGGAAATCATGGAAAATTTGATCACCTATGGAAGGGTACTTACAAAATTGCAGAATTCAGAGGGAAGAATGCCTACTTAATGGAGGAGATGGAGGGTGGTCTTGTGTCAGGAGCTCCTATAAATGGGAGGCTCCACGAGCACTATTTCCTTTGAAGTAAGTTCGATCTTCCATATCATTATATATACCATTTTTTTTTAACATTACATGTGTGGATAGCTCTCTAGAAGACTTAAATCCTGAGGTGAAGGCAGTAAGGTCTCCATGAAGAGCTATCAATTGGTTTTGTTTTCCTTTTGAAGTTGGATTTAAAGAAACTGGAATAAATTTTGAGGCCCAATGGATCAGGCACTTGGTCTACTGTTCTTTGATACCTCATAGGGAAGATAGAATCCCCAATTGGAGCCAGCTGTTAACACCATGTATGGGCTAAATGGTTGGATAGGGAGGTCAGACCAGAGTAAATGTAAGCATGACCTTGGAAATAATCTTTGTAAGAAAAGTCTGCTTCAGTGGTAAGTCTCGGTGAAAATAGATGGGGCAGAGCTACCCTGGAGGAGATCAAGGGCCATAGATAATTCTACTGATCTCACAAACATAGGAAATCTAGATAATTACGCAGTGACCAGACTAGAAAGGAGACCACTACAAGCTCCACTATGGAAATCATTCAGCCTCATCATGGGTGAGGCAGCAACGTAGAATGGTATCGACGCCACATCAATAAAGGACATCACTAAGGAGAATATATCGAGACGCTTGGTATAGGATGTGACATCGATCATTGCGACTGAGGTGAGGACCAAACTTATGATTTTTTAAGTAGACGAGGATGTCCCCATACCATGGCCCATTGGAGGATATGGTGAACAAGTGTTCATTGAGTAATGTGATCGGAGTTGGGGGTGATGTGGACAGGAATGGGAGCTCGGTCATCAATCGATCCAACTCTAGTGCCTTGGTGCTTTTTGGTGTAACAAACTCTAGGTCATACTCTTGAAGGATAACAATCCACTTACGTACACATCCCTAGATGAGGCGGTGACTCAAGAGATATACCATCAAGTTAGAATCAGTGACGACTACGATTTGTCTCATCTGAATCTAATGGAATAACTTTTGGATCGAGAAGATGATGGAAAGGGCCATATTTTCCTCATTGAGGTATCGCAATGGAAAACCAGATAAATATTTGATTGACATAGTAGATGACATGCACTTAGAGAGCATCATCTTTTTGCAATAGAACACCTGCAATAGCATGCTCAGATGCAGAGACATAAAGAATGAAATCCCATGAGAAATCAGGCGGTGAGATCAAGGGAGAAAAATTCAAGGCCTCTTTTAAAGCGTCAAATGTCGCTTTTTCTTGGTCGTCCCAAAAAAAGGAGACATTGATATGGAGCAGGAATAGGAAACCATGGACTTTGGTAGCGTAGTCTGGAAGAAAGTGGCATAGGAAATTGGCCCTACCATATGAAGGCCTTTTAGCTGACCCAAAGTATGTGGTGATTGAAGATCAAGTATGGATTGTGCCTTCAATAGGTCAACGATAACACACTTATGGGAAACGATGAATCCCATTAATCATCTAGCAGGTACGCAGAACACACACTTGACTAGGTTCAAGCAGATATTATACTTTTGGCATTAGAGGAATACTTTTCGAAGGTATTTTAAATGTTGGGAACACTTCTTGGATCGATTTATGAGGCATCAAACCGAAAGGCATGACTCGGTAGGCGAATGTGTCCCATGGGTTTGTAAAATTGGTTTTGTATTGGTCTTCCTTTCATATCTGATTTTGATTGTATCCAATAAATCCATCCATAAAGGATAATACTTCATGGCCCACACAAGCATTGATGAGATAATCAATAAATGGTGTCGAGAAATTGTCTTTGGGACAGGAGAAATTCAGATCATGGAAGTTAGTGCAAACACGTATGGTGCCTTGTTTCTTGTTCACCGAGACGAGGTTGGACACCCATGTTGTGTAAGAAATTGGGTAAATGAAACTGACTTGGCATAGTTTTTTTATCTTATATTTGAAATCTAGTGCTTTTTATGGGTGGATTGTTTGTTGCTTTTGTTGAACGAGCATAGCATCGAGACATGTGTTTATTAGATGTTCAATGATGGACGGGTCGATACCAGGCATCTCAGTATACAACCAAGTGAAGATATCGTGAAACTCTTGAAAAAGATATTTATATGTAGCTACTTCTTTTGGGGTGCATGATGCCCCAAATGTGATTTTTTCCACAATCTCAGACTTAACAGAAGTGTCAACCTAAATGGTAGGTGAGATATTGGCCATGTTTCCTTCCTCGAAGGCATTAGAAATTGATACAAGATGTTTGCACCAATTGACGTTGCGGTGAGGAAGGAAGTCTTTCAACTCCAGGATAAACTGGTTGGAGGTTGGTGTAAGTGTTGCATCAGGGATAAAGTATGCACAGTGCTGCATGTCATCCCAAGGAAATTATAGCTCTGTCAATGCCTCGAGGATTTCTTTATCCATGTGGAATACTCGACTCATTAGATCAAAAGGATTAACGGAGGGTGATGGCACAGACAGAGGATCACTCGTCGAGATAACATAAATGATATTAACCTTGTTCAAAGAGGATTTTGGGGGGTGGATCTCTTTTGCAACGTTGATCTCTGACTCCAGCGAGTGTTTGCTTAAGTTATCCAACACAGAGTGGTATTCAGTTAATTCAGTGCAATGATGGGAGTAGTGATTGTAAAGACCACAAATTGTGCATGGGTGGGTTGTTCAAAGGGAATTAATATTAGGTTGGTTTGGGTTAGGGACCTGGACCATGGGAACATTCTCATCAACATCAATTATTTGTACATATGTTCGTAGGATAGTCAACTGCGGACACTTCTAGGTAGCATGACCAGTAACGTCACATAATGTGCAAGGGAGTGTTTTGCGAGTCGAAGTTGAGGAAGTTGTGCTTCCATAATTACTTAGGTTGGTGTTGGATGGGTTTCCCCCAGCCTTCTTCTTGGGGGGAGGGATGGGGTTACTCAGATTTGGATGACGGGTAGCCTAAGGAGATTTTGTAGATGAGGGTACTCCAACTAGTAAACGTTTGGCAGTATTTATTAGTTGAACTAGTTTCAAAACAACACTTAGGGTCAGAGGAGGGTTTGGAGTTCTAAGGTACCAAACTGGGAGACCCAAAGTTAAACCAGGAAAGTTGAGGGTTTCCATGGAAAATGTGCTCACAATTCCTGAATATGGGAACATAAATGGTATATGTTGGATGGGTGTGGATACCCACTGATTATAGGGTAGTTGACTTGGGGCAAGAGTTATCATTGGTTGTGGTTGAGTTTGTGGGTGGGGTGGGTTTTGGGTTGATGGTATATCAGATGAAAGGGTGCAAAGATATGATATCTAGACCATTGTCAAAGGTGGTGGCAATGTCAAAAAAGTGGTAGTCATGGGGGATTCTCTGAAGACATCTGGGGCGATGGCAGTCAACAAATGAATGGACACATTGTTGATGGAATTATCCACCATTGGGAGGATGTTTTATAGAGTGGAAGGACTCTTAGGTTCATAATACGTTAGTTGGTGAATTTTGACTATCTTTTCATCATGGGAAAACATTATGGTCTGGAAAACAGTCAAGGTGAACACCTTCATCGCATACATGTAGATACTCCCTAGGAGGAGGTTGTAATCAAGCTAAGTGTTGACCACTTCAATGTCTCTGAGGACAGTCTTGCCAGCCAACTCAACTGGTACATTGGGAAGAATTCCTTGAGGTTGGGACGCATGCTTATCATAAGCGCGCATGGCAGTCAAGGATGGCTCTAAATTGGGATACCCTATATTTTTCCATAAAAAGGTTAACATGACGCATGTGGATGCACCCTCGTCGACAATACAGTGGTGAATGAAAAGGTTCTGGATGTGTTATCAACCCAAATGGCACTTCTCTGTCCGAGTTCCGACATTCCTTATGTTGGTACACAAAAGGATATATAAGGATTGAAGTTTGCCAAAACACTATAGATGGGAATGACTTGGGATGCATTTACCCTTGAACCAACTTACCATATTATTTTTCTAAGTGTTGAGTTGAGTACGCGACTATTACCATTGACAACTCATGTACTGTACACGACTATCTACATTGCAACCCGTGTACATCAATGTACATAGGTTTCCTTTAAGCAACTCCCATGTCATACGCGGATTGCCTATATCAATAGTCGCGTACATCTTGATTCAACCTTAAAAATATAAAACATGATTAATGGAGATTAGTTGGGCCCTAATCATTAACTATCCTAATTGTTTCAACCTCCTCAACCTTCGAAACCACTCTATTTCCCAAAGTATAAATAGAGGCCTTGGGGAGGGCATTAATCAATCAAGATTGGAGAGAAAAGTTATGCTGGTGGTATATCTTCAGAAGTCTTGGAGCAGCAGGACTCAGAGTCCTTTGGTTGCAAAGGAGTCCTTGTCTCAAAAGCTAGGTTGTACTCTTATCTCATTCATTGATTGTTAATAAAGAGAATTCTTCTTCCAACATTGTGTTGAGTCTCTTTCATGTATCGTGGTTAATGAATATTCTTGATTATGTACTAGATATATTGTTTATCTAACCTCTTATATATACATGCATAAGATAGTACTTGGAGAATTTTCTCTTTACAGGTGAAGGAGGTGCATCCCTGGAAGCTTTGGAGAGAAGAGGAATGGAAGAAGATCAATCTTGGATCAACCGTCGGTAATCGAGTAAGTCAAGACTTTCTTCCTATTTCCTTTATGTACTTTGTTAAAGTTGATTGTCTGCAAGGTTAGTAGTAAGTTGGTAACCCCAAACCCTAGGTTACAAGGGTGCTTAATCCTAAACAACAGAACTGGTGACTCCACTGGGGAGTCCAGCCTGCTGTGGGTTAGTCCTGTAGATCCTTGCCCAGTCTTTGCTTTGATTCAGTGTGTGGTTTTATGTCTTGGTTTGGACTTGTAGTAGTGTTTTAGAGACCTTCATAATTTTTTCTTTTTTGAAATTTTTTTCTCCTATACGTGGGTTGCTGTGCTACACAGTCACGTACAGAGGCTTGTATACGCGGGTTTCTATATTGAACAGTCGCGTACATTACGCGGGTTGTTCAACTAGACAGTCGCATACATACCTTAGCAGCAAAATTTTGGGTAGGGTTGCTTATCTCTGTCCTTTTTGGATTTTTCCTTGCTTTGTGGTCTTCTAGTATTGGCATTTCACTGTAGATTTGAAATCCCTGTGAACCATACTTCATGCTTTTCAGTAAGCCCTTGAGTTTTTGTTGTTTGGATTTTCTTTCTTTTTTAGCAATATAAGGTGGATTATCATGTTAGGTGATAGGTCCAAGTGCTGTGTATCTGAATCAGTGATCAGGGTTGTAGATACCGTGTACTCTGTGCTATTTCCAATTAGTTTATGTTTGTCACTTGCCTTTTATTAATTTCAGTGGATTTCATTCATTGTGTCTTCCCAAGCTAGGTGTTCGCCAAGTTTCTTCCTTAGGTGGTTGATGTTTGGTTCTTATAAGTCTACTATACTTCATTTTGCTTGCTTTATATAGTCTGATTATTCAAGCATACTCAAGAATTTTTGCATTTAGGTGCATAGTAATTTTTGAAGAGTTTGAAAAATGAAAAGAAAAGCATTTGAAACATTTGCATTTTAATTGCATATTGTAGTTTTATTTTCAGTTTTTGAATAAAATCTCAAAAATTACAAAAATAAGTCTTAGCTTTCTCTTTCCTAGTTGCATTTTCATTAGTTCATGTTTACAACAACAACAAAAAACTTGCTTTAAGTAGTTATAATTTGCTTTGGAATTCATTTTATACACCTTTTTTTAACTTTTCTTATCGAGTCTATAATATCATAGTCATTCACGCCACTTTCCCTCTGACTAAGAACAGCCCTTAAAATTAAAGCTATAATTTAAAATCTATTAGTAAGTTTTGTTTTATAGGGTCATACACCTACTATCTTAGGCTAGACTTATGGGATAGGAAGTGTAAACTCCCCATAAGTACTTAAATTCAGATGTAGTTGGCCAATCAATAGGTGAATCCTTCTCTGTGTTGATAGCATCTGGGAAGCTCCTCTCAAATGGGAGTTAACCACGAGGTCGCGTGGAGGCATTGGAATGAGGAGATAAACCTCTGATTCATTGTCAAAACGTAGACCAAGGTTTTTACGCATCTAGGGATTCTATACTATACAAAGTTTCAGGATTTGCTACTCTGCCCATGGGTATGAATCAGGCTTGCAACTATCCCACCAGACTATTGATATAGTTAAGGTAGCCTCTAGTCTCTTGGACATCTAGGGTTTATGCACAGGTAAACTGGAAGGCTATTTTTGGTTCACCTTGGACGGGCTTGGAAGGTAACCCTTGTTGAAAGTGTAGGAGAGCGGTGGGTGATTCCTCCGCTTATGCCTAAGAACCTCTTCAAGGACGCCAAGAAATTGTCTCTCAGCTTTCTTTAGGAAAGCATATCTTATGCCCTTTGTGATTATTAAGACTTTAGGAAATTTTGTAGTGATTGCTTTGTGGTTTGTTTGTGTTTTCAGCCGACCTTAGGGTGTGAAGAGTCAAATTTACAATCGTGGAGGACCAATCTATCAAAAGGTCACAAAGGTTGCAAAACCTTCCTCTGCTTATCACATTGGAACCTCCACCTCCCCCTCAAAGGCGGAGATTGGACACGGACGGTTCTTTCGAACCGATAGGAGTTAGTGAAGTTCCAGGTGAACCAGAACTTAGGGAAAACCGTGTTAATTTAAACATAGTTGAGATAGAAGACTTTCAGGCTAACAAGTTTGCAAGGAATTTTAATTCACCTCTAACTGACATAAACGATCCGGTGATCGTTCAGGTTCGTCCTTTCAATCCACCCGTGATTGGTGTCCCTTTGGGCAAAATAATGTCTACTATAGGAGAGAGTTCTTCTACTTCCACCTCAGCCACTCCGACTGAAGGGGTGCCACCTCAGAGTGGTCCTATAGGATCCTTGGCTTTTCTCTAGGGTTTTCCTTGGAATGGGGGGCACATTCCCCCATCCAATCCATACGTAGCGCCAACACCCGCATATGTAGGGGTGCAGTTTGAAAACCCTAATCCTTATGGTCAAGGTTTTCAAACTCCAGTTTCAGCTCCATTCACGAGCTCTCCTTTTTCACTTTTCAGCGGAGGGATACCTGCTCCTATATTCCAAACCCCTGCTTCGACTGGGGCAGCCAGAACCTCATATATTGCACTGCACATAAACAATCTACTGGCTTATGGATGGAATCCTTTCCAAAGCAGCCCAACCACTTCACAACCGGCAGCAGGGGGTAACCCCACCTTCACATATGGGAATATGGGGGCAAGTCCCTCTAATCCCCAAGCTGGTACTTTTAGTGCTCTGGTTAGACCCAATATCCCTTTCCTGGCAACGTTAAATTTGCTAGATTTGTCGAAAGTAATGAATGACCCGATGAGACATAACTCCTCCTGGCCACCCGTTCCTACCAAGCTACCCTCGGATATCCCGAAATTCAAAGGCAAAGTTGGTGATGATCTAGGAGCTCATGTCACCACTTTCCATTTGTGGTGCTCTTCTAACTCACTGAACGAATATTCAGTTCGGTTGAGGCTGTTCCAAAGAACTTTAACCAATGCTGCAGCAAAATGGTATTTTGAATTGCCTTCTACTACGTTTAACAATTTTTGGGACTTGGCTAACGTATTCCTTAGTCACTTCCAACTTCCTGTTCGATATGATTTCGGGACAGACTTGTTGTCTACCTTTCAATAGGACAAGTCCACTCATATTTCGGATCACATCCAAGAGTGGAGAAGACGGAAGAGCCTTATCAAATCCACTATTCCTCCCAAGTTCTTATTAGAATGGTTCCTTAAATCCCTATTGCCATATATATCTAAGGATGTATCTACTTCGGGAGTGACCAACGAGGAAGAAGCTATCCTCAGGGCCCATCAGCTAGATTTGATATATTCTCAGTCTGGGATTTTATATGAAATTATCCCTGAGGCACTGAGGCCAATGCACAATGTAGAGAAACCTAAGCCTGGACCCCATGCCGATGGTGTGGTTGGTTCTATGAATTCTCCCACTGTAGAATCTTTGGCTAAACAACTCCACCAGCTGTCTGTCAAACATTATATGGCGGAGGAAGAAAAGGCTATCCCCTCACCCCAAAATGAAAATGTTTTTGCACAAATCTCTCAGAAGGGCAATCAACAGCCTAGTGGGAAAAAGAAGAAAGGAAAAAACGGTGAGGGAAACCAAAACAAGAAAAAACCCACAAACAATGCTGATGGGGGGAAAAAAGAAAAGAAGAAGGTGAAATTCCCATGTAAGTTGTGCCATGAAGATCACCTGACCCATCTATGTCCCCTTATGGAACAAGCTCAGAAGCTGTTAAAAGGCCAACAACCGGCTGTCCTAAAGGCTCCTTTTCCCCAAGGATAGAATTCTGCTTCAGCTTCAAATGCAGCAGGGGGCACCCCAAATGCTCCTGACCCTAATTACATCAACATGGTTCGATCCAAGACTTTACAACAGACCAGGAACAAGAACTGTTAAAAAGAGACCTCGGAGAAGGGTAAGTCAATAGGTGAAACTTCCAACCCTCTCACGATTGAGAATTCTGCCGAAATTATGCCCAAGATACTGAAAGGTATCTTTAAGAAAACCTTGCACAATCCTAATGCTATGTCTGCATCAAACTACTCTGTAGTTGAATATTTAGCCCAGAATCCTTGTGCAATGTCAGCTTTAGAGGTGTTACAGAGTTGTCCCACCCAACGGGATGCACTCTTAGCATCCTTAGGCAGTATGGACTCATCAAGCCTCATGGAAAAATTTAATCTATCTGATGTCAAAAATTGCCTACCATATCATGTAGCCTTATCGATAGATGTCATCCATGATGGAAAAACCATTGGAAGGGCAGTTGTCAATGAGGCTGCTTCTACATGTGTCATGTCCTTGTCTTGTTGGAAAGATCTTGGATCTCCAAAGCTGGTTCCATCGAACACCCTACTTACTACTTTTGACGGAAGGTCATTTCGTCCACATGGTATCCTACCAGCTTTCAAAATTAAGTTGGCACGGAAAGCAGTGTCTGTTGAGGTAGAGGTGATTGATGCACCTTTGGATTATAACTTGATCTTGTGGAGAATTTGGACTCACGCCATGTCAGCTATTGCATCGGCCGTTTTTCGGGTGGTAGTGTTTCCAAACGAAGGGAAGTTGGTTACTGTAGACCAACTTAGTTTTACTCGAAAAGGCCACATGGAAACTAACGAGTCCACCGTACCATTGGTTGATCAGGTTAGACCTGCTTCGGAGAGCTTAGGGAGTGGAATGTACGCATCATTAATGGGCACATTTGATATTCCAACCCTGATTAATTATATAGGTTCTACTAGTGTAGGGAAGTCTATAGCAACGGTTGTTGATAGAACATATCGTTGGGTTCTTCCTTCCCACCATGAACCTGAAGTGCCCTTATCGGCAATGAAAGTATCTTATCAAGCTATCGTTCATACTGCTGTTGATCCCATTCCCGTCCCTCTCACAGTCTCAGAGGAGCCGAAAGAATCCTATTTTCCTGCTTGGGCAGAGAACTCTTTGCATTCTAGAGATTGCTTAGATATGGTTTTACCTTCAAATGAAGCCATTCTGGAAGCCATGTGCGGATGAGATAAGATCTACGAATATCTTCACCATCGATCTTATTTTCTTCCAGAGTTAAGCAGGATCGAGAACCAAGAGTTCCATATGAGACGGGCAGGTGATGTTGATACACCTATTAATCCCTTACCAAGGGAAGGGATATAGGGAAGGGATATTTGCTTAGGGGAATATGGCAAACATTTCCGCTACAATTCCTATCAACATCTCTGTAAACCCAAACATTGTGGAAAATGTACACATCAGTGCAAACTGCTCTCCGGAGGAGATTGCGATCTATACAGCCTTGTTTAAGGAATTCCATGACGTATTTGCCTAGTCATATGAGGAGATGCCAAGCATTTATCCATCAATAGTCGAGCACTAAATCCGAACATACCCTGATGCTAGACCCGTTCGACAAAAGTTGAGACCCGTCAACCCATGTAAAGCGGCAGCGGTTAAGGCTGAAGTTGAGAAACTGCTGAAAGTTGGTTTCATTTACCCCATAGCTTTGACGGAATGGGTATCCAACCCTGTTCATATTGACAAAAATCAAGGGACTATACGCGTTTGTACTGACTTTCGAGATCTAAACAAATCCTATCCTAATGACAACTACCCGATGCCATTTAGAGATCAAATTATTGATGCTTGTGCGGGAAATGAAATCTTTTCATCTATGGATGGCTTCTCCAGGTATAATCAAATCCAAATTAAACCGGAAGACCAACATAAAACAACTTTTATTTTTCCTTGGGGTACCTTCGCGTACAAGAAAATTCCCTTCAAATTGAAAAATACAGGGTCAACCTTTCAGCAAGCAATGAATTTTTCCTTTCATGACATTAAATCCATTGTCAAACCCTACCTTGATGATCTGCCAGCACATTCTCGTAAGAGGATCAATCACCCAGATCACTTGCATTTGATTTTTGAACGATGCAGATACTACAAAATTCACTTGAATCCCCATAAGTGTGTTTTCTGTGTTGATTCAGGGAGACTGCTTAGATTCATTGTTCCGAACAAAGGCATTCAGGTGGATCCTTTGAAAGTTGAGGCCATCGTAAATCTGCCTCCTCCTCGTTCTATCAAGCAACTTCAAAGCCTGTAGGGGAAGTCCAACTTCCTTCGATGTTTTAATGTAAATTATGCCAAGATTACTAAAGGTTTCATGCGTCTGTTGAAATAGGACACCCCATTTGTATGGGATGAAATTGCACAACTTGCATTCGAGGCATTAAAAAAAGCTTTGTTGTCGGCACCGTTATTGCGTCCGCCAGATTACTCTCAAATTTTTATATTGTATCTAGCCACATCTGAGTTGACCATAGGGGTAGTACTAGTCCAAGAGGATGATAAGCTCCAAGAGCATGTCGTCTACTATCTCAGTCGTGCTTTAGCCTGCCCTGAACTTAGGTATTCCCACGTTGAGAGGTTGGCCTTGGCAGCTGTGTATGCTGTTCAGAGGTTGCGTCACTACATCTTAGTGAGGACCACGACGGTAGTGGTGGATGTTAATCCTTTTCAATATGTATTGTCCCGATGGATAGTTGGAGGCAAATTCAACAAATGGATAGTCATTCTTCAGGAGTTTGACTTAGATTTCCAATCCGCAAAATTCAAAAAATTCTTAGTTTTTGCTGAGCTCATTGCAGAATTTCCAGTAGAGGAAGATGTAGCCATTGAAGAAGACTCATTCCCATATGAGCATATCTTTTTGATTTCCACATATGACCCCTAGTATGGAGATATACTTATCTATCTCCAGACTTTGAATTATCCTACAGCCTTCTCATGGGAAGAGCGGCGTAAACTTCATGTACATGCCAAGAACTACCTCATTATTGGAGATACTTTATATCGTAGGGGGGTATATTATGTTTTGCGTCGATGTCTTACACACGAAGAAGCAGAGAATGTCCTAAATGATGCCCATAGTGGAGCGTGTGGGGGTCATTTATCTCTGTTAACAACAGCCCAGAAGATCTTACGTGCCGGTTATTTCTAGCCCACGATCTTTAAAGATTGTGTGGAAGTCGTGAAGCATTGCCATCCTTGTCCGCTTTACACCAGAAAGATGTGGTCGCGTCCTGCTCCATTATTTCCCATCATCTTAGTGGGCCCATTCACGAAGTGGGGGATAGATTACGTGAAGTGCAACCCAGTCTCAGTTGGGGGCCCAAACATATCATTGTCACTGTAGATTATTTCATGAAGCACGCAGAGGCAATGCCCACCTTTAAAGATGACGAGGAAACTGCAGCTTTTTTCATTTTCAACCAAATTATCGCACGATTCGGTATCCCTAAAGAGATTGTCACTGACCATGGCAGTCATTTTCAAAATAGTATGATGACTAAATTGACCACTATGCTAGGGTTTAGACAAGAACATTCATCTTCGTTCTATCCCCAAGCAAATGGTCAAGTCGAGGCTATCACTGACCATGGCAGTCATTTTCAAAATAGTATGATGACTAAATTGACCGCTATGCTAGGGTTTAGACAAGAACATTCATCTTCGTTCTATCCCCAAGCAAATGGTCAAGTCGGGGCTGTAAATAAAAATTTGAAGACTATTCTCAAACGTACTATTAATGCAGCTCGTTCCAACTGGCACATCATGATGTATCCTGCACTTTGGGCATATCGGACCAATGTGAAAACTGCTACAGGGTTTTCTCCTTTCCAACTCGTTCACGGAGTGGAAGCAGTCACCCCGGTCGAATGTGAAATCCCATCTTTAAAGATCGATATTCATGTGTTACATGATACGACTAAGCTCGAAGAATGTTTATTACATTTAGAACATCTAGATGAGCAACATAGAGATGCGCTAACAACAAACGAAGCTCATAAAAATAGGGTAAAAATCCAATACGATAAATTAGTCAAGCCTCAGATTTTTTCTGAAGGGGAGCTTGTCTTGCTCTGGGATCAAGACAAAGAACCCCTGGGGGCAGGAAAATTCAGGTCTATGTGGTTAGGACCTTATGTTGTTTCAAAGGTTTTGAAGAAGGGCGCATATGAATTGACAGATTTCGAAGGAAATAAGTTGCCTAAGCCTAGAAATGGGCTCTACTTGAAAAATTACTATGCTTAGGCTTAGCGCTTTTTCCTATTTTTTATTGTATGTATTTTTTATGTGCAATAGTTCATCAGTTTGTGTTTTTATACCATCTGTTGGTTGTTACAAATGTCTTCCAAGTGGTTTGTAGGTTTCATTGATGGCGCCAATCACCACACTTGTAATCTGGATTCAGCCGCATGGGTCATTTACTTGCCCTTGGAATAGTTAGTTGCCTCAGGAGGTGCTTGCTTAGGTCCTGCTACCAATAATGTGGCCGAATACAGGCCTGTCATTGAGCTTTTATGGGATGCTTTGTCACATGTTATCACTCAGCTGGAAGTCCGACTTAACTCTCAACTGGTGGTTTCCCAGCTCAATCGAGCTTATTAGGTGCGGAACCCTATTTTACTACGTCAGTTTATGTAAGTTAGGTTATTGTAAAGAAATTTTGAGTTTATTATATTCAATCATATTCCAAGAAATCAAAATTCATTAACTGATGCATATGCTAATTATATCTTGGATTGGCACTTAACACATTTTGCATAAAAATATACAGCAAACACATAAAAAAACACCTGTAAATAAACCGGCAAAATATATATATATATATATATATATATATATATATATATATATATATATATTTCCATATAGATAGGTCGAGTTTTTGATCCTCAGATACAGTCATAACTGTATAATATACAAAAAATATACAAAACATGGATCAAAGTCCATAAAATGCTCCTAAGTCTAAGCTTGACCACCCTAGTCTCCCTGATCACCCTGCTCTCGGGCTTCTTCAGCCTCCTCGACCTCAGCAGCCTCAACGACATCAATATACACAAGTACTGCTCTCGCTACCCGCCTCATAAGGCGTATCCAGATAGGTGGTATGCCAACCACTAGCTCCTGCATGACGGCAGGGATATGCTCAATGCATAAGGTAGGTACTCTCTGGGTAATCCTGGCCAGCTTTCCCTCAAGAACCCTAATCAAAACCTGGTCCTCTCCCAACACAGGATGCACATACATGCATGGATGCCCAGTAGGGTGAACTGGTCCAATATCTGCATTTTGACATTTTAAGAGGATTAAAAATTCTTATACATATGTATATATCTTTATAATTAAAATTCGTAAAAATTTAAAATTTGAAAACAAAAATACCTGACTCTCCCCATGCTCCTCCAGGGGGGAGGACAAGGTCGATATCACCTTGGAAATATAGCCCACCATATGGAAACTGCTCCAAGGCTAGTAACTGTCACTCCCACCAAAAGTAGAAGTCATCGTCGTATACGCTCTGGACAGATCCATCGCCTCCCTGGCGGAGGAATATCTCTCCCCACCTACTCAGTCTAGGCTGACGGGGAGAACGAACTGCTAATGATACTGCAGGACTCAAACCGGGCACCCTCTCAAAGAAAAAGGCTACCAATATGCTGGAATAACCAAAAAATTTCCACCTGCCTCTTTTGCAGTCAGAGAGTTGCTTCCTCATTATCAACATTAAAGGAAAGTTGTGAATATGAACAATAGGGATGCAGCTACCCCTCTTTTGAGTGCCAAGCTCGCAGTATATATCTATGTAGTTTTGTACACTTAGAAGGTCACCGCCTCTGTCGGTACCTTCCAAGTTCACCGGAGCTCCCCGTCGTGATAAAACAAAGATAAAATAGACATATTCTAAAGTAACCTCTAGAAACTCACCTTGAAGGTCAAACATACCAAGATCGTGATCCCAATAATGTATCAAAAACTCTAATAGGTGGACATTTGACCGCATAGGTGAGGTACAGAAGAATTTCAATAACCCACTTTGCCGTAAAGCATTTACTGTGGGGGAATCTTGTAGAGCTTCTTGGTCCGTGACTTCATGTTCCCTCTCCCTCCACTCAAGCACCATATTTCAATCTAATAAACAAGCCATTTTAAACCTTTAGATTCATATAAAAATTTGATTTTTTGGCCCTACATAATCTTTTTCTACCTCGCGCAGTGTACCCAACTGTCCGTTGGACAAGTCGCGTACTGTACACGACATTCCTTCGGGCAACGCGTGTACGCGACTATTGATATACCATACCCACGTACACAGCGTTCATACTTTGAAGGCATTGGAAAACATAAAAATTGGGCCAAAAATTGAAATTTGCTTGGATCAAATGAAAGAGCATGGAGTGTAGTTTTACCTGGCACTTTCGGTTTCGAGAATTGTCCACCGAGTCATCCACACCGAGCAATCAAAGCTAGAGGTAAAACTTGTCTATTTTGGGTAAAAATCAAATGGTGAGTTTTTTATTTATATTTTGAACTATTTATAGAAAAATTATTTTCAAAGTGGGTTTTCTCCCTATAGTTCATATTTTTTATATAAAATCAAACTAATGCCATATCTTTTTCTTCAATGTGACAGGTCTATGGTCGTTTAAAGTTGTTTTTTCTCTCATATAGGATGGTTTTTTGGTCATTTCACATGCATTTTGCATTTATACCTAATCCATCATAATCCTAGCATTAACACTTTGACCATGGACTATGGTAATTTTAACCATTAGTTCCTCGTTTATGCCATTGTTCTTCCGTGGATAGGACTTTCCTCCCATGAGTATCCTCGTTTAGAACCCATTTATCGTCTTTCGATACTCATGTTGTGGCTGTCATAGGTTCAGGGAGTCTTCTTAGCTATTTTTCACACCAAATTGAGCCTCATTTTGGTCTCTTTTTACAAGTTATCCCTTTATAAGACTCCCCACCCTTATGGAGTTTCTTTAGGCCCAGGTCTAACTCCTCAAATTAGATTTGACTGCTGAGTAAACTTGTCCATTCAAGCTCGTTAAGAATATGTGAATGGGCATCCGCATTGGTGGTAGGTTATCTCTTTCTCGGACCATGTGGAATAATATGAGAAAGGATCACTCTCTTTTCTATGGAATTGAGAAGAGTATTCTCAAGTACAAGTTTATCACTTTTCCGGACCTCAGGGACTAAATTTACGGAAAAGGAACACCCGGTATGAGCTCAGTTTTCTCTTTTTCGTGCTCTGTACCTAAACATGAAAAATATTATGAGTGTACTTCATGTCTTTGTCATGCTCGTTAAACATCAAGAACAAAACATCGAGTTTATTATTGTAAGCCCCATTTCTTGTACTCAAATGAATCTTTTCGAGTGATCTTGCTTTCCTTCACACTCGTAAAACTCATGCTATATGCTACTCTCGAAGGAGTGTTGGGTAGGTGGTAATTTAACCTTTTTTGGACCTCCCTAACTAAGTATGAAAAAGGTTCACCTTTTCTTCTACGGGAGTTAAGAGAGTTCTTTTGTGGTATGTTTTATACTTTTTCGGCCTCAGGAGACTAAATTGGAAGAAAAAGGACCCCCCTGGAGTCTTCTTCGAAGTTTTAAGAATCTCTAAACATGAAAACACCAGTGAGCATGTACTAGTTCGGGCTCATAAAATCCATGAATCAGTGACACTATCAAGCATTATTCCCTCTTCTCTTCAATATTGTCAAAAAATGGAGAGACTTGAGTTGACTTTCTTGGACTCGTTAAAATTTAACAAGGAAGATAAGGAAGAAGTTTTCTTTTGGTTCTCAGTCGGTGGTAGCATGTCTTCCTTGAACATAGCACTCTCTGTCTTTTCCAATACTCATGTCTCAGTGTTCACTTTCAGTTCAGCTATTACTTCGAGTTTCTTACTCCTCCTCTTGTCTGTTATACCTGGAGAATCTGATCATGTCTCCTACATGATAGATAAGTCTAGTTGTACTATCTACAAAGTTAAAAGCAGCCTTGGGTCATCTTTGTGTCGTGCTCATTGTTCAAAGATTTAACCCTGTATCTTATCTATATCCTGATTCCATCATTGTCTTATCTATTATTACTTGTGTTTCCCTTCCTTTACCCAGTTCCTAGTCACTCTCGTGATCCGTTGGAGGATCTATTTCCTTCCTCGTCACAGTATAGTTCCGCATCAGCACTTCTTGACGACGAAGACCTAGAGTTTTTTTACGATCTTACCTTAGGATTCACTTTCATTATTGGTGAATTCCTTTGCTTCAATTGTCAATTATCACCTATTGGTTGACAATATGTTGAATCCTATCCATGTTCAACTTCAATAACATCTATTCACATGGATTGGATTGTACTTGGTTCTTTGGGATTTTTTTACGAAGACCTTAGGTTCATATCTATGGACTAAGTTGCATAAGATTATTGTAGCATACCCAACCCTCCGACCGGCGAAGAGGACGCGACCATGGCGTTAATCATCCGGGCTACCAGCCCCATGAACATGTGAATTCATAAGAAAACTAAAACAGAGTGCATGAAGTAGAACATACACAGATGCAATTATTTCTCATACACACTGGAAACAACATACATTTATACAAGCATTCATTCAACATGTCCATCATAATCATTAACAGTAAATATGGTTGCAGAAGTAAAAATGGACAAGATCACTTATCTTATGAAGAACTCGTTCCGCAACTAGCTACGTCGCTGCAACGTTCCACCCAACCATAGGCTAGCGTGCTCCTTAATCTCTTAGCAACGCTGCCACCCCCGAGCTGGGCATGATTCTCCAAGGAATAAGAGAACAAGCAGGCTTACACATAGCTAAGAATACACAAAACATAGCCAAGCCAACACAATTGGGTTTATTAGGCCATTCAGGAGTTGGGAAAGGCTAAATGCTAAGCTGGTGAGCTCATTACCGAGCCAAGAACACCTACACCAGAAATAGCCTGGCTTCTAAGACACCCACACACACCCAACACAAGGAATCAGTCCCTTCTCTGCTACACAGTCCCTCAGGCCTTGCATTCCCTTCCAGTGCTATTCAGGGGTTGTGGAGAAGAAATCCATCCCTCTAGCTCTGTCCGTGTGGTTTCCAGCCACCAGGTTTATCAAGCAAACCAAGCCCCCATCCCTGCTCCCAACACAATCTGAAGACCAACCATTGCACAGATGCAATCAATCAGCTGTTACAGCTTTACAGAGAAAATGACTCCCAAGCGGATTATACAGTCCCAAACGTATCAGTGAACATGGGAAAATAACAGTCCCAAAACGTAATCCATGAGCACAGCTCACAACATGGGGAAAATGACTCCAAACAGTCTGTGCATGAGGGAAACTTGCACCAAACCCCAAATGTAAAGAAGACAACAACAATCACCACAAATCTTGAGGAGAACAGCGATGACCATAACTCACAGGAAGAACAACAGTTTAAATCTCCACATTAAAATGACAAGGATATTACACGACCATACCAGTCCGGGAGGAGGTCATACAGCCGAAAACGTGAATGGCCCTTCACAGCAAATCGTGGATGAAAGAGCACGGCTCCTAGCTCACTGTGTGAGCCTAAAACTAGGAAAAATCATGTGCATGAGAATAATGACAAAAAATGGTCCCTGTGGGGGGATGAACAGCTCTGCTTATGTGTGTGTATGAACAGACAATCATGAGGCATGCGTAGTGGAGAGTGCGTGAGTGTTTTAGCACCCACGTCTAGAGAATGCAGTCGTGAGTCCGTTGGAGTGATGGTAGTGGTTTTTGCTTGCCATCGTGAGGTCAACCGCGAGTGGAGTGTGCGTGTGGGAAAGGACTGACAGTCCTGCCACACTCCACTCTCTGCCATAACTTCCCCCAACTACCAGCAAAAATTCTTAATGGAGGTGGTTGGGTAAGACAAGGTGGTGACACATGGGTTTTTCCCCCCCATTCGCCAAGGTTTGACATTTTCCCCACCCTTATCCTTGTGAAAATCATGCCCCTTCTCAATTTAGTTGCCGCGAACGTAGCTGGTCGGGTTATTTAATTAAAGATGCATATTTACATGATGACAAAACTCAATATGTATGCCGCATGCCCCGATATACCATCGGTGACAATTTCAACCCGAAACATAGCATAACCAATCAATGGTGGGGCCTTGGCCTTTAGCTCCACACCATGACCATTTACAATATATACATCTAATGCAATGGGGTCAAAACCGGGGTGTTACAATTATGTTGTGATCACTTACACAGCTTCCAGATCATTGAAGACTCATCATTATTGTATATTGTGGCTTCAATCCACCTTTGTAATATACATGGTTTTATACCTTTACCATATGATGTACTCAAATATTGTAAAGGAGCTAGTGTTCCAGTATATTGAACATAGCATCCTCAGATACGAATTTGTATATGACATTATTATGTATTTGTTTCAGGTGCTACCTCTGCTCCATTGGACTTCTCAATTCTCCAAGATAATGATTATAATTTATTTCGGCCATCGTTTCCCTCTTACCTCACACATTAGGGGGCATCTGTTATCAACCCAAATGGCACTTCTCCATCTGAGTGCCGACATTCCTTATGTTGGTACACAAAAGGACATCTTAGGATTGAAGTTTGCCAAAACACTATAGATGGGCATGACTTGGGATGCATTTACCCTTGAACCAACTTGCCATATTATTTTTCTGAGTGTTGAGTTGCGTATGCGACTATCTCCATTGCAACTCACATACGTACGCGACTATTACCATTGACAACTCGCATACTATACGCAACTATCTACATTGCAACCAGCGTACATCAGTGTACGCAGGTTTCCTTTAAGCAACTCGCGTGTCATACACGGGTTGTCTATATCAATAGTCACATACATCTTGATTCGACCTTAAAAATATAAAACATGATTAATGGAGATTAGTTGGGCCCTAATCATTAACTATCCTAACTTTTTCAACCTCCTCAACCTTCAAAACCACTCTATTTCCCAAAGTATAAATAGAGGCCTTGGGGAGGGCATTAATCAATCAAGATTGGAGAGCAAAGTTATGCTGGTGGTATATCTTCAGAAGTCTTGGAGCAGCAGAACTCAGAGTCCTTTGGTTGCAGAGGAGTCCTTGTCTCAGAAGCTGGGTTGTACTCTTATCTCATTCACTGATTGTTAATAAAGAGAATTCTTCTTCCAACATTGTGTTGAGTCTCTTTCATGTATCATGGTTAATGAATATTCTTGATTATGTACTGGATATATTGTTTATCTAACCTCTTATATATACATCCATAAGATAGTACTTGGAGAATTTACTCTTTACAGGTGAAGGAGGTGCATCCCTGGAAGCTTTGGAGAGAAGAGGAACGGAAGAAGATCAATCTTGGATCAACCGTTGGTAATTGGGTAAGTCAAGACTTTCTTCCTATTTCCTTTCTGTTCTCTGTTAAAGATGATTTTCTACGAGGTTAGTAGTAAGTTGGTAACCCCAGAACCTAGGTTACAAGGGTGCTTAATCCTGAACAACAGGATGGTAACATGTATTTGGAAATCTATTGATGATGGAAACCATAGCTCAAACTAATCAAGATCGAAGGTCATCAAATGTGCATCAGTGGGGTCTATGGTGCCTAACGCTGACAATAATGATTTGTGTTGTATTGGGATATTCTTAAGGACTTTCAAAGTGGACATGGTTGCGGGTGATTGGGCCAATTCATCGATGATGCTATAATTGGGTGTAGAGTTGGAATTGGCATTGGTCATAAAACGTCGTAGTGGAAACTTTGGAGCCTTAGGGTCTGCATCAATAGGGGGTCAAGGTAACTATAGGGAAGGATTGATGGGAGAAGGTTATTTAGACTAGCTGGTAGAAACGGTCTCAGTGGTCGAACTGTACTGGTTTCACCTCGTTTATAGGTTGAATTCCTCCTTAGACAATGTAAATAAATGTTAAACACCCTACTCAAGGGGTTGGATTGACAATGCAACATATTGTCTTAGGATTTAAACAAGAATAGATATAATTAATAATGAGAGAACAAAAATCCACATAGAAACACACATAATTTAGACACACAATGTTTACATGGAAAACCCAAAACTGGGAAAAACCACCCTAATATATATATTATCTCTCTTGACCTAAACCAGCCAAGCTGACCCAAGTGAGCTATACACCAATCATCTCCATGCCACTTTACAATGGAGCTTCCTCAAGCCTTATAAAGGCTTGTTTACATGCAATACCAATGGAAAATACCATGGGACCAAAAACATTTGCTAGACCTAAACCACCTTTGACTCATTCCCGAGTTAAGGTTAACTCTAACAATCCCCCCTTTAAACTTGACTTGGATTAATCACCAACCCCCATCTAATTTTACCAAGGAATATCACATACATCCCCTCGTCACCTAGGTCTATCTCCTGACTTTACCGGTGAGTTACCAAGGGTATGCATGCCTTACCAGGTCTTACATCAATATGCCCATTTACAGGCAAAGTGCTCCATTAATTGTTTTCATGTGTCTTCATGGTGACTACACCATCACCATCTGTTGCTTCATCCTCTCGATTTTCCATGCTCGCCTTCTTACTCGTTTTCTACCATGCTCCTTTTGTACCTACATCCAACCTTGTCATTGACATCCATATAAAAGGAATCCATCTACTAGATTACTTGGGTCCTCAGCCACTATAATAGCCAGTTGTCTAGGAATTCTCTTCACATACATGGTTCATCAACCTTGGTCCCAAAACTGAGATTGAACCATCTCACATTCCTCCCACAATCGAAGAGTCAACCTCTCTTATCCACATCAAGCTAGACTACAAGTACACCTTCCACCCTTGTATCAACCTAGTGGTTCATTCCATACTTGATGCAACATGCCTTCTCTGTACGTAAGAGGGATACCTTGTGCTTCTAATACCCAAGGAAATTACATTCTAAATAGGAACCCAAAAATACTTCTAAGGTGTCGAGTACCACCAAACATGCACCCCATAATTAATTCATAAAACCAGGTACAACATAACAAGCACAACTATATGCCAAATAATGGCTCTAATACCAGTTCTTAGGATTAAAACGAGCATACCTATAATTAATGAGAGAACACAAATCCACATAGAAACACATTTAAGATAGACACACAATGTTTATGTGGAAAACCCAAAACCGAGAAAAAACACCATAATATATCTATCATCTCCCTTGACCTAAGTCGGCCAAGCCGAGCCAAGTGAGTTATACACCACTCACCTCCATACCAATTTACAATGGATCCTTCACAAGGCTTATAAAGGATTATCTACATGCAATACCATGGGACAATACCATGGGACAATACCATGGGACACCAAATACTATGGGCCCAAAAACATGTGCTAGACCTAAACCACCTTTGACTCATTCCCAAGCCAAGGTAACCCTAACATATTGTGAGTCATTGGTTGGGTTGGGACCACCCCTTGAGTAGGTAATGGGTTTTGCAACACCATGGGAGGCAGAGCCAACTGAGGTGGGGGAGGATGTGTTTGACGGGAATTCATAGTATCGTGACAATTAGCTTCATCCTAAAGCTCGTGAGCTCTATCTAAGTGAGGACAATGATGGGTGTAGTGTATGTAAACATTGTAGAGGGAACAAGGGTGGTTAGTTCGCAACTGCGTGTTCTTTCCATGTCATGGAGGTTGGTTAGGGTCTTGATTCATTGGATTGGCACTGTTGTTTCCTGGGGGGTTAGGAGGTGGTATGCCCCCTCCCTAGAGTTGGTGATTTCCATGATTTCGACCTCATATTCCATTTTCCAGGTTTGTTGGTTGTTGGGGGCAGGTTGGTTCTATTGAGCATACACCTATCGTTGTGATGTAAGAGGATCTTGAAGGGGTGTCGACACGGTAGGAGCTAGAGGTGGGTTTGGGCAAGGAAAGTAAGGGTAAGATGTCATAGGGGGAGCCTATACTTTATGGGGTTCCCGTAGGTAGGTGTTGGGTAAGGAGGGCTATGGACCTGAGGATTCGAGGTTGAGGTCACGAGAATTGGAGGTGAGGCGAGACAGATTGGGGATATAACCTGGGGTAGTAAAAGGTCCCATTGTTGGTGGGGTGGCACTGAATGGAGTGCCATATGAAGGATTCTCCACGGGAGGGATGTGAGCGAACCAATCACACCATCGATGACATGTGATTCCCCCAGCGGGTCCTTATGGGAGGAATCGTCGTAATGTACGTCTAGAAAAATGGTATATTAGTCACCTGATTGGGTGTATATTAATTCAAACTATTGGTCTTTGAGGATATCCTCTTCCTCCATCTATGGGCGTTCATAGGAAACATCCTTGGAAATGGCAAGGATAAGTGACTTTAGAAACCAGTCAAGGAATATTATATCATCTAGCTTAATTTTTCACAAACTGCATCATCTACGACATTCATGGATGTGATTCATGATATGTGTAGTGGTTTTTTGGTGGCAAGGAAAAACGATCTTGATGTCAGCATCGTATTAAACAGGCAGCTGAAAGAACTGCAAGAACTTGGAAGTGAGTAATGCAAAGGTGGAGTGGGTTCCATGCGACTGATCAATGTACCACTTGGAAGCAACACCAATGAAGGTCCTTTAAAGGAGACATAGTCTAATTGATTCATCTACTATGGAGTTAGAAGAACACCATACGTGGAAGGACATGATATGGTTTTGGGGATCCTCACTGGCCTTCCCCTCGAATTTAGGGATATTCGATGGAATTTTGGTAGGCATCGGTAGCCAAATATGATCTTGGTGGATCGGTTCATTGGTCAACCATACCAAATCAGGAAGGTTAAGGATAGCCATGAATGGCAGTCTCGCGGGCCCGTAGGCTCCATGTTCATGTAAATTCATGGGGGGTTCCCTAGAGGAAGGTTCCCAACAAGAGAATTTCCTACATGGGGGTTACTGGAGGATGAGTTTCTCATCGGAAAATAACCTATGTATGGGTTCTGCATTATGGCATGCCCGATAAGTGGGTTTCCAATGGGGGTATTTCCAAAAGGGAGGATGTCGAAAAGTGTGTTTCCCATGCAATGGTTCCCAGTAAGTGGGTTCTTAACAAGAGGGGTGCTAGTAGGTAAAAGTACACTACCAGATGATGGAACATGATCATCCATGGGGCTGTGGGGAGGTGACAGATCTGAGTGGTAGGGATTGGTCTCAAATGGGACTCTCTCATAAAGGAAAACTAAAAAAGTGAATGATGTTGACTAGTGGTGCAACGGAATCCGTCTAGCAAATTGAACTATAGTGATTTCCCCCGAGGCCTGTGAGAGTATCTTAGAGGAGAAATGATGACGAAGCGATGTGAGTATGAAAGAGGGCTATGAAAAGGCTCAAAATATAACTACAACCGTGTGTGAAGAAGGAGATATCTCAACAAAAGTGACGCTCAGGAAAATAACACACTCTAAAAATATACAAAGACCCCATGTCACATAAGGCGAGTGGAAAAAAACAACCATAAATCCAACAAGCAGTCACTACCTAGAAAAAAAAGACTCGCTAACCTATGAGGTATGGGAGCATGTAAAAACCTAGCTAATAAGTTGGAAGCCCTCACAAATTGTAACCTCTGCAAGGTGATGAAATCAAAGTCAGAAAATATGGCCTCGAAGACAAATATTGGTTATGGGCTATCCCCGTACCAAGAGGGATCCTGGGTAAAATATCCCTTAATGAATGGAAACTAGGCTGCCTTGTTCATGACACATCCGAGTAGGTGAATCTGCCACTTCATCCTTTGGTCATTTCACCCCTGGTAAGGAGGCCTGGAAATGAAACAAGGAATATGATTAGGTAGCCTTCAATACAGAGTGGAGTGCGATATTCCACCCTGACCTCGGGAACCAATCTTTTGACTTTCACCCTCCTAAGGGAGAGGCCTACCCAACAAATTGGTTATAACCGTGTCAACAAATACTATGAGATTTTGGCACCCTAAGAGTCAACATCTATGTCTCAGATGTGAATGGAAAAGGGGGGTTATTTGGATGCCTACCCCTAGTGCCCTATCTATATACGATATTCTTTTTGCTCCCCAAGTGGGGTCAAATGTGTGTTCAATTAGGTAAATGTTATGCTCACTTTGTTCTTAGGGTGTGAGTGGTTGCACAAGTGGTGTGAACAATCTTGATGTATGCTAAAAAAAGAATTATTGAAAGTAAATGCTGAAATAAATGATTGAAATTGAAAATCAACTGTAATAACCAGCTAATTGTTTTGCAAAGCACACTAAGCAGCAAGTACTCATCAAATGAATGCTCATATACTGCTAAACTCGATTAGAAAGTCAATGGCATGCAATATCCAAAATAATGTCAACATCCAAGAAAGAGGACTGAAAGTTATCACAACCAGAAATCAAAAAGTCAACCTAACCAAGCCATTGGTCTGAATATAGGGTTCAAATGGTTGTAAGTTAGTCTTAAAGCGCTTTTGTTTGAGGAACAAAGGCATTCTAGGGAACACCCTACTCAAAAGTAAAGGTGGGGCAAAAAACCAGTCAAACGGGACTAGGGCGCTCTTATTAGGGAGAAAGAGGTGCCCGTGCCACTCTTAACAGAGGTACAAGGGAACTTTGGAGCCCTCTTAATAGGGAAAAGTAGGTTCCCTATGGCTCTCTTATCAGGCAGACAAGAGCGTTCCATCATTGTTCAACAAAAAAAAAACCCATCTCAAACAGGGGCTGAGAAAGGGGTATGAGGGATGGGATAGGTTGCTTTTGTGGGCCAAAGTTCAACATGAGGATGGAAAAGCTGGAAAACATGCAAATGTATAGATATAATCAAGCAAAAATAACATAAGAAAACACAGTCAAACAACTAGTGAAAACAACTAGGGATCCTTGAGGATCAACCCAATATGGTCACCAATCTATTGTGAGTTCTTTCGCACTCTAATAGGTGAAAAATGAGGTACTACCGGCTTTACGAAGCCGAGGTAGGAGTCACATGAGAGACTGATTCCCAAGGCTCTAATGTGTGAAAAGGTGTGGTAAGTGCAGGTAAATAACAGTAAAACATAAGCTAACTATGCAAGGGAGGATATAACCTAAGATGCAAAGGCTTACAAATTGTGAATGCCAAAATGCAACAGTAAATATTCTTCCGTAAGTATATGTATTAACAGTAAAAATAAAATATTAACCTTGCACAGTAAGGGTAAAGGATTGTAGTAAATGTAATATAGTGAAAATAAAAACTCAGGACATTCAATATATAGCATATATGAATAACATACAATGGAAATCAAGCTTTTTATTTTCATTATTTTGGAATGAATAGGAATTTTACAAATGAATTCGAGTTACCTCAAATCTGGATGGGCCCTTGCAGCTGGTGGACTATGCTCCTGGTATCTGACTGGGAATGGTTCTCCACTTCAATACTCTATGAGGGTCGAACTCAATGGGAAATCCAAGCTCATGTGGTGACTACGATTTCGAGAGTGAATCTGAAAAAGTTTCGGTAAGGATCAGTGAATGTATCTCAAAATGGGGGCCTCCACCACTCTTTTTATGGGAGATTTGATGGCGTTAAGTTTTCCTTAGGTTTTTGGGGAGAACCATGGTATTGGCCTCTTGTTTTGTGAGTTTTCCGCTCTTTGTTGATTTTGAATGTTTTTCCCATTTTATTTTATTTTTATATTGTGGGAAATATTTTTGTGCGGGGAACTATACAATTGTGCCAATATGACTATGTAACTTCATATTTGTAGGTTGGTGGAGGCCTAGCTTTAGGAAAGTGGGTCTAAGATGTGATGATCAAGGGTAGTGAGCTTAGTGAACAAGTTTATGGTGTTAACACATTTAGTTCAAGCAAGCACATTGTTAATGGTGCATTCATGTAAACAAAATGCGCAGTATTATAACAAATGTTATTGTTTATTGAGAATATGTTCACGATGCGCCTATGGAAAGTCGAAGCATCGACACCGTTGCACTGACATTCCCTAAGTGCACCGTATAATTTTAACTTTATTTTTTATTTTTTAGACCTATTGTTAACCGATTCATTCGATACATTTAAGTGCACCGGATAACCAATTCTCTCCAATATTGAATGCATTGATTACCATTTTAATGTTTTCATATAATTTTTTACAATGTGGTGGTGTGTTCAGGCCAGAAATTATGAAGTAAGAATCAATTTACTTGGTGAACAGATCGTCGAGGCAGCACCTTCATGATGTATGGAAAGTTTGAATTTTCTCCCACCATTTTGAAAAATTCAAACTATAAGTAGCATTCAATAGGAGGGAAGAATTTGTCCATGTCGACCACGGATGTTAGGGAGTCCAAGTAGGTGAAGTGCAACACTGGTGTAAATGAGCTCAAAACTCACTAAGGAGGGTAAAAATGAGTTTTACCCTGTGTTTTTTTTAATAACCCTTGTTTCGGTGCTTCCAACAAGATAGCGCACTGGTGCGTCCAATGATCATGACGCACCAGATAGTAGGGTTTTTTAATAAAACATTAACGGGTTTTGCAATGAAATTATCTTTTTTATTTTTTATATAATAATACATGGTGCGCTTTTTCCTTTGAAACACATCGGGGTGTTTCGTAATATCTAGCACACCGGTTATTTGTTTTTAAAATTTTGCGAGAGATGTCGATAAAACTATATTAATATAGTAGTGCATTATTTTCTATGTAATGCACTAGGGGATTTATTGTCAAGCACACTGGTGCATGTCGTTTCAATTAACGCATTGTGCTATGGTTTTTAAAATAATACAAGTTTTTTTATTAATTTTTTTATTGGTAGTTTTTTCTAGCATGGTGTGATAGAATTAGTAGGTTTCCCAGTGTGTTATCTATAAACATGCACCGGTGTGTTTTGTCATGAAATGCACCAAATAAAAACATCCACTAAAACCTCTTCCCACTTGCCTCCACTGAAAACCTCCACTATAAACAGATTTTTTGGGATTTTTTTAGGGGATTCCATGATAACCTCCGCTAAAGGGCCTTTTCCTTGTAGTGAGTGTTCCATAGTTACTATCTTTGGTACCCTATGGAAATTACTAACATAAATATCTATAACCATGGTTAGACACATTTGCTAGCATTCAACATGTCCAAAGAAGTCCAATTTTCCACACTTGGAAGCTATAATATATCAGGTCTTTCTCTAGTACTTTTTGTTTAAATCTTATAAGCTATTACAATCATTGTATTCTCTGGAAATTTTGGAATCTACTGGCATTCAATGTTTGTAATTAAATGAAATGTGAAGAAAATAGGTATATGAAATATGAAGAAATTTTACAGGAAATATAGCTCGAATTAAGATCCATATAAAGAAACAAACATATGGAAGTGGAGTAGTGTTTCTTCATTGTCAATACAACCCATTACACTCAGAGTGAAATCCAATGCAATGGACTGAAGATAGTACAAAAGAAAAAAGTATTGACCAAATCTGTAATGAAAGACAAGTAACACATAAAAAAAACGTGAAGACAACTGACAGAGCAAGAACATTGGCAATCCCAAAATAAAACTACATGAAGCAAGCACACAACCTAAATTCATTATCATATGACTACATTATATTATGTGAATAAATGAATATAAAATTGAACAATATCCCAAACATATGCACTACATAGAATAGACTATAACTACAAGGTATGCAGCTCAAATTGTAACCAGAGTTAAATTACAACTACTCACTTTCCAATTTGTAGACTACACATAGTAGACTATAGATACAAGGCGTAAGTTATCAATGCTAAACAACACTAAACCATAACTATTGCATTGTCTGGTATATTTTTAGACATGAAGCCCACACACTTCAAGTACAAGCAATATGAGAAAGAGAGATTATTTGACTAAGAAAAATAGAAAAAAAAATGAAAAGTACATAAAATTCAATTCCTTTATTGTGCTAAAAAAGAGGCAAGACCAAGGAACCATGCAATTTCCCAAGCACAACAAAATACTATTTTCTTGGCATACTTAGAACATTGTGGCATTACTCTGTTGTCCTAATACACCTTATCTCAGTGGATTCCATGAGACAATGGAGCTATTTGACATTTGACTTCTTTGGAGAAATTGCATTATAGTGGATCTGATAAGATCAAGATCAAGAGAATACAAGAGTTGGGGCAACTGAGGAAGCTTAGAGAACTAAAGTTTAGTTAGTGTTTTGAGATAGCAGAGCTATCGGCTTCGAAACATTTGACTTCTTTCAATACGTTGAATGTTAGTGGATTCCACAAACTTTAGAGCATATGTAAATCGGACCACCTCACAAAGCTTAGAGAATTAAATGTTAGCAAATTCCATGAGATACTAGACTTAGCAAGTATGGAAAACTTAAGCTACTCGGAGAAATTGAATGATAGTATATGTAAAAAGCTCCAAAATTTAGAAGCATTGGTGAAGCCCATAAAGCTTATGGAACCAAATATGTGTGTATGCCATGGGATAACAATGCTACTAGGCAAGGAAAAGTTGTATTAATTGGAGATATTGAATATTGGTGGATGCCAAAATCTCCAAAGAATATGACTATTATCCCAGCTTATAGAGCTTAAAAAACAACAACTTGTAGTAGATGTTATGATTTAGCATATCTTCCAAGTGTGGAAAATTTGTCTTCTTTAGAGCCATTGAATGTTTATGGATGTGAAAAAATTAAGATCATGGAAAAGTTGGAAAATCTCATGATGATTAGACATCTAATGGTCAATAAAATCCATAGGATATAGGCACTATCAGATGTGGAACATTTGGCACCCTTGCAGAAGTTAAATGGAAAGTGGTTGTGGAACTTTGTCCCTACCATTTTATCTTTTGCAAAGAAAAGTTGGGTCCAAAAATAGCAATAGTGATGTATCATTTGCTCACATAGGTCCACAATTGACATGCCATCAGCATACAATTGGTTGTTCTCGAACTTTGTCCCTACCATTTTATCTTTTGCAAAGAAAAGTTGGGTCCAAAAATAGCAATAGTGATGGATCATTTGCTCACATAGGTCCACAATTGACATGCCATCAGCATACAATTGGTTGTTCTCCCCAAGTACCATTAGAAATGTGTCATTTTCTTGTATTAGTTCATAGCTAGATTGAGAAATTGCATATGTTTAATGTTTTGTAGAGAATTCAATCTAACGATGTCCAATTAGATAATAAAGTCTATTGTGTCTCGAACAAGGCCATTGTTATGTTGCTATAAAATATGCATGCATATGTCTTCATGTCTCATATAAAGACCATTTCGCATTGGGTAGGGGCAGTACTTAGCATTGGTTGGAAAACAAGCAGGTTTTTTTTCCTCTAAGAGCAATATATCAACACACACTTTACAAATCCCCAAGCAGACATAATTTCTAAATCCAATTGTGTACTAATGCAAGAAAATGATGCATTACTAATGACAGTTGAGGAGAGATATCAACTCTGTGTGCATGGCATGTCAATTTTGCACCTATCTAACCAAAATGATATATCACTATTGCTATTTGAGGAACCAACTTTGCTTTGTAGAAGATAAGTAGATAGGGAAAAAAATTAAAGAGAACTATCCATGTAGACATATGCAAAGTAGATAGTTTTAACTATTTTCAATTAAGTTGGGAAAATATCGCTATTAAGTGCTAACCACCGCAATTAAGCTTGTGATATTCTCAAATGTAAGCTTGTGATATTCTTGATCTTCTCATAACCACTGCCATTAAGCTTGTGATATTTATTTATGTAAGCTTTGTGAGTTGTTCCAACCTTTGTATGCTCTTGATATTCTCATAACCACTGCCATTAAGCTTGTGCAAAGGTGTCAAATGTTCCACTGGTTATAATGCTCATATCCCATGGCATTTACTAACATTTAGTTCTATGAGCATCGTGAGCAATGTCAAGTTGGGCTAACTGTCATATGCCTTGGAACTTTTGGCATCCACTAGCATTCAATATCTTCAATGAAAACAAATTTTATTTTCCTAACAACTTTGTTATTCCATGGCATACACTAACCTTTGGTTCTGTAAGCTTTGTAAGCTTTTCCATTGTTTCTAAATTTTGGATCTTTTTGCATCTACTGTCATTTATCTTTTCTAAAGAGATTATATTTTCCATATCTAGCGAGTCTGGTATCTCATGGAATTTAATTCTCTAATATTTCTGAGCTAATCCAACCTGCCTTCACATGAGCGCCCATTAAATTCCATCCTCCACTCATTAACTTCCACAACGCCTAAATGTCCATCGCAGAAAGCACATACATACCTTCCTGCAATTAAACATCCTACCAGTAAACTTCCCACCAGGCTCCTGACCAGCAAAACAAAACAACACGTCCACAACCCTCCTACTGGAGCCATATGCATGACGCTCTCATCAAATACAAGCAATATTTACTTGTTGTTTCTTTTATTTTCTCAATTGTTGTGTTAGAAAAAACAGTCTTATCTTATAACTTGTGATGGTTAGAACTATAGAAATGAATATGCTTATTTCTCTAGAACCTACAAAGAGTATTGAGATAGTGTCAAAATAGTACACTTTCTTATATAAAATTTTCTCATACTTTATCAATTGTACCAATAGTTTCTATGAGTGTCATTGCACACATAGACTATTTGGCTCGCATTACTAGCTTTTGTGTGGCATGATATCCTTGTCTCTTGTTATAAATATCTTATATAGTTGTTATCAATATAGCATATAGTTGTACATGTTTTTAATTTATTGTATCGATGTATCACATAAAATTTATTGTTTACACATTGTGAGGAGAAGTACATATACTTATCCAAAAAGATTTTTTTGTATCTAATCCGCTCATATTTTATCAATTGCATTCATACTTTTCACAATTGTCATTGCACACATAATTGACATGTTGTCATTGTCTCTTGTTATAAATATGGCATAAATTCTTATCATTGTGGCATATAGACATAAATGTATTTACATAGACCCTTCTTTTACGACAGTTATGGCACTGCTCCGCTAACCATCGCTATTCCAAATGACTAACAACAAAACATAATCATTGCCATTGCACACACAGACTATTTTGTTAGTGTTTCTAGATTTTGTGTGGAATGATATGCTTCTCTCTTGTTATAAGTATCTTATATAGTTGTTTTAAATATAGCATGCGGTTATAAATGTGTTAAATTATTCTATTGATGTATCACATTAAATTTATTGATTTGCACATAGTGAAGAGAAACATATATACTTAACCATGAGATTTGCTCATACTTTATAAATTGCATCGATGCTTGTCATAATTGTCATTGCACACATACTTGGCATATTTCCCTTAAAATCATTATCAAGATCGCATATAGTCATAAAGGTATTTTCATAGACCCTTTTTTTTGTTGCAACTTTGGCACTGCTCTACTAACCATTGCTACTACAAATGGCTAATGACAAATTAGAAACATTGCAATTGCACCTGTGCTTTTTCCATTCGTCTTACATTTTCATTTCGCTATGGCAACGATCATTACCACCTGTGACCCTTGTTATTAAAATAAAATTGAAATAGAAAAACTTTTTAGTATTTATTAAAATATTTTTTCAATAAAAAATGTTGTATTAATTATTTATAAATTATTGTTAGCCTTGTTATATTCTTTTTAAATACACCTATAATAAAGTCTATATATTAAAGTTAATATGCATTAATTATTTATAAATTGTTATTAACTTTATTATATTATTTTTAAATACACCTATAATAAAGTCTATATAAGAGTTCTTATTTTGCATTAATTATTTATAAATTGTTATTAACTTTATTATATTATTTTTAAATACACCTATAATAAAGTCTATATAAGAGTTCTTATTTTTAATTGGACATTGTAAGAAACTTAAAACTTCAATATTATTTTATTTTTAATTGGACATTGGTGAGAGACTTAAAACTTCAATATTATTTTATCTTAATATTTTAGAATATTATGTTTTTCATGTAATTAAGTTTTCAAATATAAATATAATTTTCAAAAACCCTTGATACTCTCATTTGAAATATGATTCTACGCACTTTTTTTTAATTTATTAGTTAACAATTTAATGAGTGTGTCATCCCATTCGTTTATATTTTGAATATAACCTACCAAGCCCACCCATTTTCGTCATGGTTGCAAGGGGCATGCGCCTTATGCCTTGTACTAAAACATTAAGTCGATGTCATTTATGACACATTTATTTTTTTAATACTTTATGAACCTTGTAGACGACTTAAGTTCATTTATCATACAAGTATTGTTATTAATATTTTATACACCATATATAGTATTTAACTTTTAAATTAAATAACACCGAGGGACATGTTATCAAAAGGGAAAAGAGGACATTATGTTTTTATTATCATCAACCTTGATCCTTTTGTTTGGAGCACTGAGAAGGTTGTTAGGTGGCTAAGCCTCCACTTAATATTTTTGAGTGATAATTACGTATAGGCTTTAAAATGTAATTATTTAATGAATTTAAAATTATTTAAAATTATTATAAAATAGTAGATTTGAATCGTTCCAAGAACATTTTTTCGTTCTAAGCCAAATTTTTTTTGTTTCCTTGACCTAGTTTTGGCTCTTATGGAGTCTAGACTCCTTCCAGATGCACCTGATCGGGTTGATTGGTGTTCGGTGGATGTTCTGATTCCTGAAGCTTTTCTTTAGCAGGCTGTTTAGCAGATTCAGCATAAGGTTTTCAAGAAAGCTTCATTCCTGGTTCGATTTGGCTCTCGACAGGAATTTCTGCAGCTCTCTTTCATTTCGAGTTGTTCTTTTGCCACGAATTGAATTGGCCGTTGGTTCGTAGCCTTGGGAGATTCATGCTTCACGCCTTTGTGGTCTTTGACTTTTTATGGTTTCTCTGGATCGGTCTGTTCTGGTTGGCCTGATAACTGGTTGGCTGCGAAGAAACGCTTCACGCCTTGGTGTTTAAGGGATTGGTGGTCTGATATTAGTCGAGCTGCAATCTCTGCCTGCTTGGCTCATTGGAGTCTACCTTCTTAAATCTCAGCGTTTGGGTTTTTGTTGTACCCTTAATTTGAATTTGGTGCATTTTTGTTTAGAAGCTTTGTCCTGGAGTCTTTTCGATCCAGCAGACTTGCCCTTGAGTTGTTTTTGCAGTTTTCTTAGAGTCTCAGTGGGGTTTTGGGGATCATATCTGAGAATCATGGATTCTAGTAGTGATCCTCCCCCCCCCCCCCCCCCCACCTTCCTCCAGAATTGCTTGCTTTCAAAAGATTGGTTGCCTCCAGTGGTAAGAGGAAGCGAAACTTTTTAGTGCAGCAATTTGTGAAGAAATTCGATATACCAACTGTTGAATTGCCAGCTGAGAGACCTTGCCGGACGGCTTTGAATCTCTATGAACGTGAATTAATTGGTCAATTCATGGGTCTTCGGCCTTCTCCAAAGGCAATTGATGGTTGGGTACAGCGCAATTGGAGACCTCTGGTCTCGGAAGGAATTCATAGTCACTTGGTCGGTAGGGGGTTTTTTGTTTTTATCTTTGAGTCTACTGAAGATAGAGACCTTATTTTTCGAAATGGTCCCTATTTTATGGGCCCCCGGGGACTTTACTTGAATAAATGGACCCCTGATTTCGATCCCACTCTGGATGTTCCTTCTGCTATTCCGATTTGGGTTCGACTTCCTCATCTGCCACTCCATTGTTGGAACTCTGAATCCTTGGAAACCATCGAAAACAGACTAGGAAAATAAATTGATAGGGCAGAAAGTAAAGATTAATACTCCTGTGCAATAATTTGTGTAGAAGTTGATTTAGAGACAAGGTTTCCTGAAGCGATCAATTTAACTGTGGCAAATTGGTCTCATATCTAGGAACTTGATTATGAGCAACTTCCTTTTAAATGTCGCCATTGTCATGGTTATGGACATTTTGCTAGGAATTGTAAGAAGAAAGCTGAAGAAATCCCTGTACTTGAGAAAGTTGAGCAATGGACTCTTATTCAGAAAGCTGGCCCTTCTAAGCAAGGTAACAATTCGAAAGGGAGAGAACCATCAGGGAATAGAGCCAATACCGAAGTGAAGAAGAACTTTTCAAAAAAAGATACAGGAAATTCAGTATCCTCTAATCAGTTTGTTGTCTTGAGCTCATTGGAAGGTCGGACTCATCCTCTTGAAGAAGGTGAGATACTTCCTTCTGAAGTGCTTTATAGTGAAATGGAAGAAATTGTTGGGAATATAAAGATCCCTGCTAGTCAACCTTCTAGTGTTCCGATTCTGTAGGAAATCCACAACTCTCCTTCAAGGTTACCTTCTTCTCCTTCCTACGTTGAAATCCTTAAGAAAAAAGTGGTAGACTCCTCTGGCTCCTCTAATGATGACTCATTTGAATAGTCTTCAAAAAAGACTAGGAGAAAATCTTGTAAAGAGGTCAGAGAAGAAAAAGCGGAGCACTTGAAAATGCAAGGTTCTCAAGCTACCATTGAGATGACTTTGGGCAGAAGCAAGAGGAACAGGCCTAATAAGGGTGGAGCAACCCCTTCTGGCACAAGTAAATAATGCAGCTCACTTCATGGAATTGTAGAGGATTGGGGAATCCCAAAAAATCAGAAGATTTCAAAGATATTTTGAGAACGGAACCTACATAAATCCTTTTATTGCAAGAAACAAAAATTGATAAGGATTCATTACTAATATTAAGCAATACTAAGTGGAATTTGAATAATGGTATTACTATCAGTGCTTGGGGCACCTGTGGGGGTCTTGCTACCATTTGGTCGACGGACAAATTCACCCTGCTCTCTTCTTTTTCTTCTCAACATTGGATTTTTTCAGAGTTACAGTGTTCTGTTAGTAAGATTACAATTGCCCTGTTTAACTTGTATGTTCCTGTAAATCACACCGAGAAGAAGGAGTGTTGGCTCTCCCTTTTCTAATTTCCTGGATTCAAACTCCCTTAGTAATATCATAGTGGCAGGGGATTTAATATCACCCTCGATCCTAGTGAAAAAAAAGGTGTAATGGGTAAAGATCCCTTGTTGGATTTTGTTGACTCTACTTTGCATTCGTGTGATCTCCTTGATTATAAGCCTAAGAGAGGTCGGTTTACATGGTTTAGTAACAGGGTTAGGCCAGACAGTATATTAGCCCGTTTAGATCGATTCTGGTGCAAAGTACTTTGCCTAATAAGAATTTTTTTATTTCTTCTAAAATTCTTCCAAAGACTTCCTCCGACCATCATCCCATATCCTTGCTTGTGAAAGAAGAAGAAGATTACGGACCAATTCCGTTTCATTTTAGTCCATTATGGATTGAGCGAGATGGATTTCTGGATATAATAAATGAAGTGTGGTCTCAGTTCGTGGATGGCTCTCCAAGTTTCGTTTGGGAGCAAAAATTAAAAAGAACAAAATATGCTTTGAAAGCATGGATAAAAAAACCTCTCTCCACTCCAACTAGTAGCAGAAAAGAAAGCGTTAAAGATCTAGCAGAGATTCAATTCAACTTGGAGAACACTTATATTTCTTAATTGCTTTTATCAAAGGAGAAGCTTTCTCAAATCAAGTCGTATCAGTCCTTTCGACATGAAGAGGAAACCTTGCGGCGTAAATCGAGAAGTCTTTAGTTAATTGTTGGTGATAAAAATACAGCCCATTTTCATAGACAGTGTCGGTTAAGAACTTCACATAATCACATATCAGAAATTCTTTCTAGAGATGGAGTAGCAATTTAAAGGTCAATCGAACCTTTTGCAGGCTGCTAACATTCATTTTCACCAGCTTTATACCGAGGATGGCGTTCCAGACAATGCAGCCAAATTTGATTTCTTATCTTTGATTCCTTCACTGGTTTCTGCAGAGATTAATTCAGGTCTCACAAAACCTTTTACAGAACAATATGTAGTGGAGGTAATCTAGGGTATGGAACTAGATAAAGCACTAGGGCCAGATGGTTTTTCAATCCACTTCTATAGAATTTGTTGTCTAATTATAAAATATGATTTGCTTCTCATGATCTCATCCTTTCTCAGGAAAGCTAAAGTTGTTGGTTGCACCAATTCTACTTTCTAAGCCTTAATCCCCAAGGAAATTAATCCTACATCCTTTGAAAGGATTCAACCTATTTCTCTTTGCAATGCCTCTTATAAAATCCTGGCTAAACTTTTAGCTAACATACCAAAGCCTTTGTGGGGTTCTTTAATCTCTCCTCAGCAGGGGGGTTTTGTCAAAGGACGACATTTAATAGACAATGTGATACAAGCTCAGGAGGCCATTCATTCCAGCTATCAAAGGAAAGAGAAAGGTATGATCATTAAACTAGATATGAAAAATGCTTTTGATCGAGTTAATCTCTCATTTCTGTATCAAGTTCTACTCACTTTTGGTTTTAGTGTGGAGTTTGTAAGCTTGATAAAAGCATGTACAGACAGACCTTGGATAGCTCCCCTTATCAACAGCAGACCTGCAGAATTTTTTCAAGCTTCTAGAGGATTGCGTCAAGGGTGTCCCTTGTCACCCTTCCTTTACATCCTGATGGCTGAAGCTTTAAGCAGATTGTCTTCTGAAATGATTGTCGGTATAATTCCTGGAATCAGGGCTGCTAGAGGGGTGAAGCCCATTAATCATGCGTTATTTGTTGATGATTCTCTTCTCCTTGGTGGGGTTTCGTTAAATATTGCTCATGCCTTTAATTGTATTATTCATCAATTTTGTTCTATTTATGGAGGCTTGATCAACGGGGGAAGAAGTGCGGTTTACGGGTGGAATGTGGATCCTATGAAAATGCATCAAATTTCTAATACTTTGGGCTTTCTTAGCTTTGTTCAGTGGGTAAAGATCAAATATCTGGGTCTCCCCTAGACCTTGGGTGCTAGTCCACCTTTGCTTTGGCTTGATGTTTTGAGCAAACTAAAAGCTAAAATTGTCTCTTTGGGTGGGCATTGGTTGACAAAAGTAGGAAAGCTGGTTTTGATAAAATCAGTTCTTTCTTCCCTTCCCATTTTTCAGTCCTCATTGCTTCTAGCTCCCAAGTCTATTTCGGTTTAGATAGCCAAGATTCTTAGGGATTTTCTTTGGAGCGGGGGAAAAGGTAATCAGAATAAAATCCACTTGGTCAATTGGGAGACTATTAAAAGACCTATAAGTGAAGGTAGATTACAAATAAGAGATCCAAAATTAGCTAATCTTGCCTTGGGTGGCAAGCTTGTTTGGCAGATTTTTGCTGATAAGAATGATCCGGTCAGCAAGCTCTTTTCATTAAAATATCTTAAAGGTGGATCTGTGAGAAATTTAACACCAGAAAAGCTTCCTACAGGCACTGCTATTTGGAATTTGTGCAGGAAAAGTCTAAATCTAATTCAGCAACATTTATATAGAATTCCAGGTAATGGGAAAGGAATTTTTTCGTGGGAAGACTGGATCCTTGGGAATTCTCCTCTCTCCTCCATAAACTCGATTTCTGAGATCAAATTATGGATGTCTAATAAAGGTCTCCTTCGTTTAGCAGATATTTGCTTATGGGATGATGTGAGGAATTGGATTGGCTGGAATTTCCTGGAAATACCAGAACGATTGATTTCAGAACAAGCAACTTTGATTAAAGCATTGTCCGGGTTGGCTCCATTTCACCATTCTTTGAAAGATAAATGGGGTTGGGGTTCCACTGGCGTTTATTCTATGGGACATGGATTTTCAGAAACCCAATCTTCTCATGTTTCCTTGCTAAAACCGACGATGTGGAATTCGATTTGGTCATTATATGGACTGCCAAAGGTTAAAAAAAATCATGGCTCCTCATGCATCAAAAGGTATTAACATGTGAGAATTTGAGCAAGCGTGGCTTCCTCAGGCCTTTTCGTTGTTGCTTATGTAAAGCTGCTCTTGAAACTTGAGACCACTTATTCGTGGAATTCTATTTTACTCAATCGGTCTGGCATTTGGCTCTTTCTGATCTCAACATTTTCGTTCCAACAGGTATGACGGTTCCGAAATTGTTTATTACCTAGCTGGATAGGATTCCAATTCCCAATCGAAATTGCAAAGGTCTGATTGCACATCATTCCTAAATGCATTTGGTGGGCAGTCTGGTTAGCAAGGAACGACTTGTTGTTCAATGATAGAACGTGAAACCCTGTCGACGTTGCTAATAAAGCTAAATTGAAATTTTTTTAAACTATTAAACAACATATTCCCTCTATTCCGCCAGAGATGTCAGAGTGGTTGGGATGCAGTTCGAATTTGAAATCCAGTGTTTTAAAAAAAAATCCAAAACCAATGTTGCCTCCTCCTTGGCGTTTGAGACTATTAGCATATAATTTTTCTCTTTGGTGGAAGAGTAAGGGAGTTTTTACAATTTTCTTTGATGGCGCATCTAAAGGGAACCCTGGAGTTGCTGGCGCTGGTGGCCTAATCTTCTCTCCAGACAACGAGAAAATATCTAGCTTCCGTTTTGGCTTAGGAATTTGTTCTAACAATCAGGCAGAGTGTTACAGCCTACTCATGGCTTGCCAAATTGCCAAGAAGACTAGTATCAAGGAAATTCAAATTTTTGGGGATTCAGAGGTCTTGATAAAGCTGTTAAATTCTGACTTACAGTTCAATAAACCTTCATTGGATAAAATCTTGTAGAGAGTTCGAAACTTCTTGAAAGATTTTGAGAAAGTCTCTTCTTTTCACATTTTAAGAGAGATGAATAAGCAAGCAGATTCTGTGGCTACTAAAGCTTGTCTTTTGCCTCTTGGAAGCTTCAGTTCTAACGGAGATTCTTGTTCTATGCAGCCGCTACCGTAATTGTTTTATGTGTGAGAGATGATGCTGAAGAATTTTCTTTCAAAACTTTTGTAAAGCTGAAATTTCTTTCTTTCCTGAATTTTGTTTTAAATTCTTGGTCCTTTAGAAGTTATCTTATGACCTTATTGTAAATGGTTGATCTAGCTATTGCTTTGTCATTCCAGGAATTCTTCATTTTTCCAATATATATATAGCCATTTGAGTTAAAAAAAAAATATTATAAAATAGAATTATTAATAGTATATGATAGAAACAAAAATTAAGTTTTTGTTTTAATACGTTATGTTATATATAATAATAATATTTATATATTTAAGTGATTATATTGAGAACTAAAAAATAATATTGAATGCTTAAAGGTGAAAATACATGAGATAGGATAACCCATTTCATACTTGCAAAATATGTGTTAAACTTAACCATTATGTAATCTTACTTTAATAAGAGATGTCCATCTATATTTGGCACGATGACGGATGATGTTAGGTGCCATACATAGTGTGATTATATAAAATTTAATACTAACTCTCCCAATTGAGAGGATTTGAGAAGTCCTTGCTAGCCTCTAACAAATCAAGGGGGCTTGGTTTATACTTGAACATCTTTTTGATCATTGCATCTATATGTTTGGACCTTGTAATGGAAATTCGACATGGGTTAGTATTAATGTTCTCAACCCACGTGTCATTAAAACTATGTAAACTATGTATTGACTCAAACACAAGGAGATGGGATAGAAATGGGATTTGATATAGTTTCATGTTTTCCAAAGTTATGCATGCGATCAAATTAAATAGATCCCTGTGCCAAAATAATTAATATTATATAAAATAAGTTAGACATAAATATAAATATAAATAAAACTTAACATAAGAATAATATAAAAAATTTAGAGCTTTGCAATAAAGATACCTAATAAAATGAGATTTAGTTAAACTCAACCATGTAATACTACCACTTAAATGAATATTCAATATATAAAGCCATTATGAGAATTTAGAGTATTAATGATGTGAAATAAAATATTTCAGTTTTCCACATTTTTAACATATTGGTCTTCTATATAAGATAAAAGCATAACACCATAGAAAAGGGTTTGGGTTTTAAATAAAAACCTTGTGAAAAAACTTTTGTTGTTTTTGTTTTGTGTTTTTTTTTGTTTTTTCAACGGGGAATTGGTAACATGGAATCTCGAGCAGTCGTCATATTGGGATCGAAACTTACAGTCACCATTGTAACCCTACTCCTTCCTTAGTAAAAATTGACATTGTAATGAGGACCAACACAACCCAAAAAGTTAAACCTAGGTTCAAAAGATGGAAACCACCAAGCAGAAACCAGGTCGATATCACTACTTACCAAGACTATATTAAAAAAAACCTTAGTTATTACAGCTCTTTGCAAAAACAATTACCTTTTGTTTTTTTCTATTTAGAAAAGGGGTATGGTGCACCATTTATGAATTGTTTTTTCTATTTAGAAAAAGGGTCAAGGTGCACCAGTTCTAAATTGAAAATTTATAGTTTAGTTATATGATTTAAAGAGTTGGGGTTATTAAGAACTTGTTAATGTTATAAGACTTCATGCTTCTTTTTAATCAATCTACATTGTTTAATAAATTATTAAAAAATGTTTTTAAATTTCATGATGTACCATGAATAAGTTTTGTGCACCCATGCATTGTTAAAGATATGGAGCACCAGTTAGAATAGCTATTTTAAATTGTATGATCGGTATTTACATGTTCGTATATTATATAAAATAATGTCATTATTCATGTTTCACGGTTACACATTAGTGCAACTTTACCCAAAAAGAGAACTAGAATGTATAAATGTATTTTTTTATATAAAAGAAAGTTATTATTCATGTTTTACGGTTACACATTAGTGCAACTTTCCCGAAAAGGAGCATTGGAATGTTTACGGTTACACATTAGTGCAACTTTCCCCAAAAGGAGCATTAAAATGTATAAATGTAACTTTTTAATAAGTAATGGATTTTTATTTTTTACATAGTACAACAATACATTGACATTGAAATGCTTAATCTTATGATCATCTGGAAGTACATTGACATTTAAATGCTTAATTTTATGATCATTTGGAAGTCTTGTATTGTGAGAAAATAGATATATTATGTCCCCGACAAGGGGATATATATATAAATCGCGAAGGTGGATTAATTTGTGTGTATAAGATTGATTTTTTATCTAAGCTAAAGTTAAACTTAAGCCTTACAATTATTTATTTTAATTGAATTTTTTATAATAATTTTATTTAACTGTGATTGGATGGTATGTTGTGATGTCAGCCTCGTGGAATGGTGCCCAGCACCCGGTGGCGTGCTGACATCATCTTTCATTTATGAGAAAATTGCTTGTCATATTCACACTAGTCTCATTAATGTTGGTTCCTTGTATTGAGGCTAAAGGGAGATAGTTAATGGAGTTTAAGCAGCAATCGGAAACTTCCACTAACCAAACAAATTGGTAGAGTTTTTTAATGTTTAAATTGTTGTCCATTCAGCTACCCAAGTGTCCAAACCAAATTGTTGCCCTTGCCATTCAGCTACCAAGTGTCCAAATCAAACCACCGCCACAACCACCACTTACACACCCCCAGCTACTGGCATTTTTTTTTGTAATCTAGAGTGGTGGACAGGTTGTTTGCATGCAGACTAGTTTTTCAATGGTTTTTTATTATTATTATAAATAGGTCATTTCATCAGTTTAATGACAGAAATTAGGTTGTATATTTTGTATTCACGTTGTAGGTTTTATTTTGGGATGGATAGCCATGCCACATTTTATTTTTTAACTTCTGATAGTATGCAGGTTTTTATTCAGATTCTGGCTTGGACACTGGAGTAGGAGAGGAGAGCGAGCAGCCTAACAGTCTCTTCTTTCCACTTTCTCGTTATTAGATTAGTCTGTGTTTGTTAGCTTCAATCGCTTCATATCTGTATAAACCCTGGTCTTTCCCTTCATGTCATATCAGTCCCATAAAGGTTAATACAATAATCATTTAGGCTGGCCAGTTCATTTTCTGTGAAGTTCTATTAGAGTAGCTTGATTGATGCTTAAATTTAAGGCATTTCAAGGTAACTTTGAATGATCCTCGAATTGTTGCATTAGTTTATTTTGATAATGTCTAGATCTTTGTCGACTAGACATAAAAATTATTGATAGATATGTCTTTTTCAGGCCGAGAAATGTTTATTTATGTGCTTTTGTAAATACTAATGATTTCTTCTTGATTTTCTTTGGAATGGGATGGATTCTGATTAGGAAAATTAGGTATATACAAATCTTTTTTTGGCTTTCAGATGTGTTTGTAATTACTGATGAATTCCTGAGGATTTTCTTTGGAATTGGATGAATATTGATTTATAGCTCATGGATTACGGGCAGAAAGACTCATTCTTAGATTATAGCTCATAGATTACAGGCAGAAAGACTCATTCTTAGAACGACACATGTTAATCAAGGTGTTTCTTTAAATTCTGTTGAATCCCTGCAGTTTTATTTGGAGTTGGATTTTAACTTTTAAGAAAATGACATAAAATAAACACTAAGGACTTATCTTTAGACCGACAGATATAAACACTAAGCACTTGTCCTTTATCCTACCAAAACACCCCCAACCCGTCGAAATCGGGCAAGTTGATTTTAGCTGAAAGCATAGTTTCGATTGTTTAAATCGTGATTTTAACTATCTTGGTCTTTATAAAATCCTCGAATTACATAGTTTCGATTGTTTAAATCGTAATTTTAACCATCTGGGTGACGGATTTGGATCATAAACTCGCCGGAAAAGAGGGGTGTTTTAGTTGTCTTTGGTTGCATCCTTTGGTGCATGATGGCTCAATTTCTGGCCTGCTAATGTTCTTAAGGTCCCAATCTCCCTCCATTGAGCTTGTGAATGCAATACTTTGTCTACCTAAAAGATTTGCAAAGTTTGTAGCTACTGTAATAGCAAAAGTTGGTCTGTATTGAACTGGCCAAAACTATTTATATCTCTAACAGACTAGAAAAAAGTTTGTTTGATTAGCATTAGAAATACAGAGATGATGATGAACACTAGAATTTCTACTGAGAAAGTGAATTTGGCTGCTGTCAATGCAGTAATATCTTTTTTTGATAGAGAAGATAGATTCCAACAAATTGAAAATTTTAAATCTTTCAAAAATCAGGGCCAGCTTGTCAGAATTGGCTGGCAATATAGGTCATAGAGAAATAGGCACTATAGACAACAGTGTTGGTGCTGAAATTCAGAAAGGAAATAGGAATTTGATTTGTGACTTTGCTTGGAGCTAGGAGCTATCCAGATGCTTGAGTGTATTGAACTTGCTCAATTCGTGTGCAACATTTGTGTCATGTTAGGCTACTACTTCCCTAATAATTTTAGACTGCAAGCTCCTACAGGTAGCAACAAGCTTGCTTTTCCAATCTATGTCTAGTTTTTTGACTTAATCTTCCCTATATTTGTACATTAATCCATTTGAACATGCTTACTTATTACATATGGATATATGATCGCCTGGTTGTCTTGTCACTTGCCTATCATTTCAAGTTTGAACCTTGATTAGTATTTTGTATTTCAATATTTGAGGAGTTATGTTCTTACAAACATTACAATTTGTAAATTTATACTATTCTTTAACTCGTCAGTAATAGTCCAGATTCAAGTGAATAACAGCTAATTGTAGAGAAGTGGCTGCAAAGACAAAACTGAGGGTTGAAGTAGATGATTATTCAAATCAACCAGTCTATAACCCAATAGGCATTGCTTTTGTTCTTGCAGCTAACTTCCCATCTCTAGTTATCATGTTCTGAGTTTGACTTCAATTTTTTGGCCTGGAGGCTTTATTCTTGCGTTAAGAAACTGTTCTTTATTTTTTATGATTTTTCTGGAGAAGCTCATGAATTGAACTTAATTTTGATTTTGCTTATTCAGCACCCATATCTTCACTATGGCATAGGAGGTTTGCATAGGGTGCTTGGGAGGTCTGTACTACAGACAATCCGATATTCCTTAGTTGAAGTCAGTATTAGTAACTACTTCCAAATACTAATGACTGTACCATTACACACTTTAGAGCAATGTTACTAGGCTCTGTTGACTCCAAGTCCACTCTGAGGAAACTGAGCCGTGTCAACTCCATTTATGAAAAAAAAAATTTGGCATCCAAGTGTATGTTTACGAGAATATAATGGATATTTTGTGTTTTGTATTTTGAAATTAAAAAAGAATTGGAGACATTGTAGCATATTTGTTTGATATTTCCCAGATAGGCTTAACGAAAGCACTTTCTGTAGCGTATTTGTGAATGTGTAGGATTTTCGCCCAAGTTTTACTTTACTGTGTATGTGATCTAATTTTAGAGTGAGGACTCACAATTCATAGCCTTCTTAAGAATGGGCGGTTGAAAAATTTACAGGTAAATGTTTTAATGGAATTAAATCTTTAAGTCATAGTATTTGGGTTGAATAATTCACAGGTATTTTTTTTCCATGGCATTAAACCTTTAAATCATATTATTTGTGTGAAATTTGATAATTTCAGTCATGCATCTTGGTTTCTTTGCAAAGTTTGGTGGATTATGTAAACAACAAGTAGTTTCGGCAACAAAGTTTGGTAACTTTGGTCAGACATTACCGATTTTATCTTAAAATTTAATTACTTTACACATTTTATATTGGAGCTTCATTTATGAAATATGAATCTTTTTGAATTAGTGAGGGGGCTTTCTTTCATGTTGTTTCTAGTAATCTATTTTTATTGTTTTTATGTTGGAACCCAAAGATTCACCATTAATGTACCACTTTTCCCATATTTTTTAATACAAATACATAAATACATGTTGTTCAACCAATTGTATATTACAACTTTCTTCTTTATGGGTCCTACTTCTAATTCAAATGCTATTAGGGTATCTTTTACTTGTGCTTATCATACAGATCTATAAAAAAATTTGCATGTCAGCCATGATAGATGCTCTGACTAAGTGGCCATTGGCTATTAGCACTGAAATTATTTTTTTTGCATCAGCTCAATTTCATTTTATATGTAGTTATGGTATTTTTACTTAACTTATTAATTCAAAATTTACACATTTTTATACTTGGGAAAATAAAAAGTCCATCACATTTTAATAACTTGAAAATCATATTTTAGTTCAAATTAACCTATAAGGAGTTATTTAGTTTATTTTTAGACTTTTTTCATGTATATATATATAT
>LPNX011021818.1:89313-124204 GCA_001517045.1 Pseudotsuga menziesii
TACTGTGTTTATATAATTGAGTTTACAATTATGATATATAGATGAAAATATGATTTTTAGCTAGAGTAACTACATGTTAAATTCTATAATTATTTGCAACTCTTTTGTATAACTCATTATAGATATTAGTATCAATAAAATATAAGGCTTCCACCTATCATACATGACATATAGCTTAGCTAAAGTCTTGGCCCTTTCTTTATATTCCCCTAAAACTCTTTATTCCCCTAAAAAGAAAAGCATAGCTAGCCTAGGTAATATGGACTCGGACCTCCCCGGATGCAAGTGCCAGCGAGCCCGATCGACAGCGCGGGGTGCCTCGGTCTATGAGCCAAATGTGTGGCACCACACATGTTGGAGATATCACTACGCATGCGTCGACCTCAAGCTCTCTCGTGCAGAAGGAGAAGAACGTCTTGTCTTTGCCCTCGTCTTAGGCTGGCTTCTACAAGGAGCGGTCCCATCGCATTCATGTTGGGTTTAATGGGATCTGGTACATAGTTAATACAGGTTCAAGAAGGTACCATTAAGCAGAAGGCCATGGAAGAACATGGCATTGTCACTTGTGGAATGTCTGGTGTTTTATTTTGTTTTGTGGGTTATTCAACGAAGCCTGGTGTTCTGTTTTGGCCTGTAGTTCTCGTGTTTGCAGGGATTCTCTATTGGCCCGAAGCTTCTATGAGGACGCTCATTCTCATCGATACACTCATTGGTACTCTGGTTCAACACCATTTCTTGTCGCCACGAATTACTTAGCTCCACCGGCCCATTTCGCAGCACCCGAGTACCTGGTTCCTCATCATGTCTATGCAGTGAAGTACACCCAAGAGAGGTAGCAATGGAAGAGGGAATTCCCAGCACAGGCTTAGCATTCAAGTGGAGGAGGGTTAGGAGGTAAGCATATCAATACCTATTAGAATCCTCATTGATGAATGGGAAGGGAGTGGTTAACCAACATCTGGCAGCATGGTGGTAGCAAGATCAACCATTACTGGTTGGTCAAGAATATCCTTGGAAATATCATGGAGGACATGTTGGGAAATTGGAGTGTTGCCTGAGACATTGTCCTCACAGTGAAGGAAAAAATGGATTAAATGGACAGTAAACTCAGCAATTTGGATGCAACCTTTGCGTGGAAGTGCATGGCAAGCACATCAAGATAAGCTGAACACATGTAAGGCAGGTGTGGCAGTGTGACAGGTGGAAGGTCGAGGGACACAAGCTCGGTTACGGTGCCACAAATGGTTCAGGTTGCTCCTTTTACCATCCCGACCACCATTGAACCATTGTTTAAGTGGGTATAGGATGATGAAGAGCCTAGCAATGAGCCTCCTCAGTCTGCGTTGGCAACCACTACCAATACCATCAGAAACTCGAAGGAAGGGGGGTGGGCATGCTCCATCCTAGAAGAAACCCCCCCTTCTTAAATGATGCTCAAGCCATATTTAGCATCGCATGCTTCCTTGGATTTGGAATGTTATCTCAGCTTTTTCTGTTATCTGTGTTTTGTTCGGTTACAAGTCTATGTTTTTAGAAGGAAAAATTCTGTAAATAGTATCAATCATGGTCACCTCTTGTTTCTTAAAATTCTTAACTCCTTTTGTAATATTTTTTTTAGACGTCCCTCCATTTTTTACAGGCTTGGGCAGTGGTACCACCACCTGTAACCTCCTCTAGCTTGGGCCAATATTGTAATTTTTGTTCTCCTAGTTTAATTGGATTTGCAACTTTACAAAAAAAAAGGATTCGGACCTTGATTTATTCCCCTAAAACCCTAGCCGAGATTAAGTGAAGACAATATAAATGACAAATTTTCTTTGGTTAAGTGAGGACAGTACAGAGAAAGTCTCATTCTAGCTCATGTCACTTCCTCACTTGAAATATTTTACGAAATCACATAAAGACAAAAATGCTATGTACAAAGAATTTTAATTGAAATGTTGTTAGAATTACCTTGAAACGTCCTTGAACTTGAAGTGCTTTTGGTGGTTTTGAACACTCCATTCCTTTGAATATGATAACTCTTTCTTGTCTCTCTTGATGCTGGCAATATCTCAACTCTGAAAACATTGAATTTGATATCAACTAGAAAAATCATAAAAATCAAATTCTATTAATTTGGGTATCTGTCTAGGTCATTTGGTGCAGGGGGGTCGACCACAGCCAACCTTACCAGCACCTCCAGGATCTCGTGGCTTCTATAATTAGAAGGACTACCAAATTTATCCCTCGGCTGAATTCTGCGTTAGATTTTCCTCCCCGCAATTTTGCTTCCACAACAAGGTTTTCTGCAACCACCTTTCCGCAACACGCTTTCCCACGGCACTATTTCTGCAGTCGCCTTTTTGCAACAAGCTTTCCCGTAGCACTGTTTCTGCAATTGCCTTTCCGCAACAGGATTTATGCAAGCGGGTTGCGAGATGCGAGGTGCACGGTCAACTTTCCAAAGTTGCTCCCATGCAACTCTCCTCCCGAAAATTTTCCTCCACAACTCTCCCGACCCTCAGATCTTTGTGGCCTCCTCCATGACTGTCGATATATGCTTTGGCACGGATTTCATAGATCTTTGTAGATCCATTATCACCTTTTCAACTTCCATTGCGGATCTCCCCTGGACCGTCATATCTCCGTCTATGGACTCAATCTCCACTGTTCGTTCTCGGCAATAAATTGGTTAAGGTAGAAAATTTATGCACTGCGTCGATTAACCATGAAATCGATCAATCCAACCTTCAAACTTGAAGAGTAATTATCCTAACCCTCCTATGTATGCATCTATGAACTATTTCAACTGTTCAAGCAATGATTTAATGCGTGAATCAACCATTTCACAGAAATACCCAAGTATTCAGAAAATCGCTGAAGTCATCTCTGCCCAGACACACAGTTCAAACAGTAAATGCATAGAGTCTAATAACACTGCAAACACACAGCTACTCTTCCTATTAAGAAAACACACACACACACCACTCGTCTTGCCTTCTTCCTTGTTCTCAAAATATTTAGAAGCGGAACTAGACGCAGGTCTGTCCATCTCTCTGCAAATGGGATTCTAACACAGAAGAACAGAACTGAAGAATAGAACCCCCTCTACTTCTCTACTCTACCTATTTAACCTGACTATTACCTCCTACACTGAGTGGTCCTGCAGCCGAAAGCAAACAACTACAAGGCATGATGAAAACGTCCCTGTCACACACAAGCAAACTACGACTTGATCTCCATGCAGGGATTCATGATCTGCACTCACTCCTACTGTCGCTAATAGCCTATGACTCAACAAAACAACAAAACCAAAAATATGCCTATGCGTGTTATATAGAAATAAACTCTTTACATGAGATTTACAATGGTTTTACAATAAAACCCTCCTTGGGCAAATGTCAATACCTTAGGGTCAGATCCGAAATTTAGTAGTTGGCATTGAGAGCTAATGCTCCTGCATCAGACTCCCAAAGTAGAAAAAATCATGACCACCTGGTCATGTGTCCTCAGCTTCTATTTTCCTGGATCCCAAACTTTGCTTTGCAACTGCTGGTGCTCATCAACTCTGCAATGATCTTCACATTCTTCCACAGTCATCCAAATGACTGTCTGAATCGCACTGTCATTATTCCTCTTACATCTCTGCATGAGATTCCATAACTCATCTATATCCTTATCCACTCTACTTCTTTTATAAAACATCTTTGTCTAGATGCTCTTCTCCACTACAACCTTCATTTTCCTAGAAGTATAAAGAACTTCCAAAGCTTTCTCCCTATGTTGTACAATAGGTTCACTGCTGCTACTTCCCTCATCGTCTTCAGCCCGATCTTGAGCTGCCATATTGTCCCTCAAGACACCTTATTCCTTTGTATTTTCCTTTAGCCAATGAAAGGAAATTTCATTGCCACCAAGCAACTCTGCTTCCTCATACACCATTCCAGCTATCCACTTGCACAATTCCTGCAATAAAATCAACAAATAGATATGTAAAATATAGACATTCCATATGTCCATAGTTTTACCCTCATCTTCATCCTTTTCAAACTGTTGGACAATATTCATCAACTGTGTCTCTATTCCACTTGTGCAACCTGCAGTTAAACACGTATCCTTAGTTTCAAAAACATAAGGCACTACAGCCTCAGTCGATGCCTTCTCCTCCATCCTTCCATGTTGTAACGGTAAAATGCAGTATACTGTAACTTCTTCAACTTCCACTTTCTAAAATAAAAATAATCCATGAATATATATAAAGATTGATCAAATAGATATGATGATATGAGTTTACATTGAGGTTTGCCTTTATAGGCTTGAGTATGTGTAGTGAAGGGTTACACCCTTTCACTTAGTAATTAAGAACTATAATTAATATATTATTTTATATTTGCTACACACTTAGTTAAGAGTTACTTATTTAATTATTAGTAGTTATTTAGTGTTTATTTATTATATATTTTTTGTTCATTACATTTCCTCTCCCTTAGAAATTCTTTGTCCTCAATTATGGAAGACTTTATCCCTTGTTCTAGCTCATAACGCCTTCTCATGACATTGGGTGTTGGTAGTTGCAACATGTAATGAAATAAGACGATATGTTCTTTTAAACATTGTGTGGAAACGTTGCATCATTTGTGAATTCGTCCATCCAAAATATACCCTTAACGGAATTATTTGTGGATCGATTGTCAGAAGTTGTCAATTTTGCCTTTGCTCTTTGTAGGAATAATACTGGTAATTTTCCTTTTGATTTTTTCATCTATCATAATGACTCTTGTGATTTGGATGGCGATAAGGAACTCAAATCACCTGTGAAGTGTTTACTGGAACTTCAACTTTTGATGCTTCTAATGATTTTTGTAATTGTTTTTCGGAACCATTTTCTGTTGATGCTTGTAGCGATGTGACAATAAGATTGTTCTTTTTAACTTTGACAAGATTTGCATTCCTTCCCTTTTCTGATGTTTGAATTTGATCCTTTGATGACTTCTCTATTGCGTTAGTCATTGTTTCCTTGTCGACACTTAATCTCTTGCAATCTAGCTTTTCTTGTAAAGATTTATTCTCCCGCTTTAGCTTCTTAACTTGTATATGCATGTTCTGATTAACTTTCTTTAAGTGTAAGAGTTCTTCTTTATAGTTTGAGTTGACGACGTCATATTGATTGCCTTGATTTTTGGGTTCTCTTTCTTTTAAGTTTTTTATTTGCTTTAACAATTATTGATTAACCCTTTTTAAGGAAGACCTTTCTTTGTCTTTGCATGATAATTATTTTTGAAGATCTCGATTCTCCTCTTCAAACTGTTGATTGCGTTGATACTTATCCTTTGCCTTCTTGATTTGTAGAAGTAATTTATGGTTATGATCTCTTAGATGAGAGATCTCTTCTTCTTTACCTGCAATAACCTTGTTGAAATCGTTATGTATCGTCTGTATTGATTTCTCATTTCCCTGCAACAACATATTTGATATTTCTTTGAAGTATTCAGATGATGCGCCCTCTGATTTTGTCTTCATGTTAATGTCAGAAACTTTTTTTCAGCTTTTAAAATAGAAGTCCCCAAAGTTTTTATCCACGGTAATCCCAAAACTAGGTCACCATTACTACTCCACAAGGATTTAAATATAAATTGTGAAACACCAGTATAATATCCAATGTTCCATTGTAAATCGCTTATTGCATATTCTTTGTTATTCGAAAAGTATAACCTTTCACTTATATCTGTCTTCGAAATCGCTAACTCATTAGCAAATTCATCACTAATATAATTATTACATTCGCCGAGATCAATAGAAATAGTAATGGCTTTCCCTCTAATAGTTCCTTTTAATTGAAATAATACTGAGACATAAGTTTTTAAATTGCTTGGAAATATTCCTTTTTTTTGCTATTAGACTCAGTTTTCTTTTGTTTGTGTCGAAATTTTATTTATTTATTTTGGACTTTACTTCTTTATATGCTTTAAAATTTTCACCTTCCAAATTCTAGTCCTTAACCTTTTTTTTTTCCAATAGTTTTGTAAAATGCCAATAGATTGGGTGCTTGGGAGGAATGAGTGTTACGATCTCCACCTAAGTTCAAATCTCACTTGCTTTTTAGTAGTACTTATTATGCACTTTTTTTATTTTATTTTTCCCTTAAGTTTTGTAAAATATGAGTAAATTGGGTGGTTGGGAGGAATGAGTGTTACATTCTCCACCTAAGTTCCAATCTCACTTGCTCTTTACTAGTAATTATTATGCACTTTTATATTCAAACCCCAACCCACTTTAAGAAACCACATGTGGTTTCATTTTTGTCCTTTTTTTTAACTTTTACCTTTTTTTTTACCTTCCCTTTTTTATGGCAATCTTCCTTCTTCTTCTCTAGGGACTCCTTAGGATTATTATTAAAAATCACAATATGGCCAAAGGCCTAGATCACAAACTAGTTATGATACCACTGTAACAGTAAAATACAGTTTACTGTAACTTCTCGAACTTCCACTTTCTAAAATACAAATAATCCATGAATATATATAAAGATTGATAAAATAGATATGATGATATGAGTTTACATTGAGGCTCTCCTTTATAGGCTTGAGCATGTGTAGTGAAGGGTTACACCCTTTCACTTAGTAATTAATAACTATAATTAATATATTATTTTATATTTGTTACACTCTTCGTTAAGAGTTACTTATTTAATTATTAGTAGTTATTTAGTGTTTATTTATTATATATTTTTGTTCATTACACATGTTGATATATTTCTGCAAAACAACCTTTGAAATCCTCACTAGACTTCTCATCAACATCCTCATTTTCCTCTGTATACTGAGATGAACCCTTTGCCATGTCCATGAGTTTATCAACAAACTCTGTATCAACGTCCTCTCTTTTTCCATCAAGGTAACCACCTTGTTCAAGTTCACACATGAGGTGAACTTCCTCTTCAAGCTCAGTTGCCCTGAGTCTTTCCTCTTCCTTCACCCAAACACTAATCTTGTGCTTGAGATTCCTGGCACATAACCTCCTTACATGCCATTGCACCTTCCTTTTCAACTTCCATTCATAATGCTGACCTTATGTAGCTTCCTCATGCAACAGTTCAGCCACTTTACTAAGCCTCTCCTTTAACTTAGTAATCTCTTTGTCAAAATTACTTTGACTCATCCTCTTGACACCAATTGCACTAGCATCTTCTCTTGTTCCACAGTGGCTTCCTCTTGAACCCTTTAGATGACTTTCAGTAGCCACCTGCCATACCACCTCCATGAGCTTTCCTACACTCATGATGAACTGCAAACAAGCCTACCCTCTCAACAACTCATCAAGACTCCTCCTACTTGACCTATTGGAATTTCTCTGGTTCTCACATGGAACCTTTCAACACTTCTTATGCTCTCTACAGGCTTGAGATTTGCATTCATTTCCTACAACACTCTGTTGTGAGGGTTCCCATACCACAGTCTCCTTTTCCTTCCTCTATTCAAAAATCAATATTCTGAACTCAAATTGCAAATTAATATTGCAAGATTCCTCTCCATAGTGTGCAAATATTTTTGCACCGGATCTGATACCAAAAATGGTGCAGGGGGGTCTACCACAACCAACCTTACCAGCACCTCCAGGATCTCGTGGCTCCTACAATTAGCAGGACTGCCAAATTTATCCCTCGGCCAAATTCTATGCTAGATTTTCCTCCCCGCAATTTTTCTTCCGCGGCAAGGTTTTTCTCAACCCCGTTTCCGCAACCGCCTTTCCACAACAGGCTTCCCTGCAGCACTGTTTCTGCAGCCGCCTTTCCGCAACAGGATTTCCCGTAGCACTGTTTTTGCAACCGCCTTTCCGCAAGCTAGTTGCAGGGTGCACAATCAAATTTCCAAAGTTTCTCCCCCACAACTCTCCTCCTGCAACTTTCCCTCCGCAACACTCCTGAACCTCAGATCTTTGTGGCCTCCTCCAAGACCCTCGATCTACGCTTTTGCGTGGACCTCACAGATCTTTGTAGATCTGTTATCGCCTTTGCAACTTTCATTGTGGATCTCCCCTGGACCGTTAGATCTTCGTCTGCGCACTCAATCTCCACCGTTCATTCTCTACAATAAACTAGTTAAAGTAGAAAACTTGTGCGCTGCATCGATTGATCATGGAATCGACCAATCCAGCCTGCAAACTTGAAGACTAATTAGCCTAACCATCCTATGCATACATCTACGAACTATTTCAACTATTCAAGCAACGATTTAATGCATGAATCAACCATTTCACAGAAATACCCAAGTATTAAGAAAATCACCGAAGTCAGCTCTGCCAAGACACACAATTCAAATAGCAAATGCATAGATTCCAATAACACTGCAAACACACAGCTACTCTTCCTATTAATCAAACACACACGCACACCACTCGACTCGCCTTCTTTCGTCTTCTCAAAATATTTACAAGCGGAACCAAAAGCAGGTCTGTCAGTCTCTCTGCAAATGGCATTCTAACCCAGAAGAACAGAACTGAATAACAGACCCCCCTCTACTTCTCTACTCTACCTATTTAACCTAATTGTTACCTCCTACACTGAGTGGTCCTGCAACCGAAAACAAACAACTATAGGGCTTGATGAAAATGTTCTTGTCACATAGAAGAAAACTACGGCTTGATCTCCACACAGGGAGTCATGATCAACAATCACTCTTATTGGCGCTAACAACCTATGACTCAGCAAAACAACAAAACAAAAAATATGCCTATACCTATTATCTAGAAATAAACTCTTTACAAGAGATTTACAATGCTTTTACAATAAACCCCTCCTTGGGAAAATGTTAAGACCTTAGGGTCTGATCAGAAATTTAGTAGTTGGCCTTGAGAGCTAATGCTCCTGCACCATCATTGCTATTGAACACTGAAATAAATGAGAAACAAAGGAGATTTATAAATTTCTTACATTTTTAGTACATATTGCCTTAACTTTGTTTTATTTGCCCCGCTAAATGTTGGTTGAAGATAAAGTTAGCAATGTTGCCACTCTTATTCATGTAGATGGAGATGCATATAATGTAGAACAACAATAAAGTGCATAACACACAAACAACAAGTGACAAAACAATTATACCCAAAGGTGGATTGATCGTAGAATAGGTGGCTTCGTATTAATTTTTAATTTTAATTTTCTCACATTATAATAAATGCAAAATCTATTGACAAGCCTGCAAATAAATCTATAGAGAACCAATTAAATGCATAAACACTACGTGGTAAATGTATAAACACTACGTGGAAGGTAGATAATTATTACCCATATAGAGGCACTGAAGTTATTCCTATTATCCAACCCCTCGACATTGCACCTATGTTCGTCAACAGGTTGCGCCTATTATCCAACAAAGGACAAAAGGTGGCAATGTCCTTGACATTGCATCTGTGTTTGTCGACAAGTTGCACCTATGTTGGCTAACCAGTTGTGATTCTTAAGAGTCTGAATTTACTAAAAACAATGTTCACATATTGTGATTGTTAAAATTCTCAATTTACTAAAAACAATGTTAATAATAATAAATATTTGCTTAAATGATTGTATCACTCATTTTGAGCAAAATTGAATATTTGTTTAAATCATTTTATCGTTGAATTTTGACCAATCTAAGGGAGAAAGAATAAAATAGCAAGAAAATGAAAATCGTATAAACTTTAAAGACAACTAAGGAGTTTGGATGTGCATCTAAAAGATCCTTTCACAAGAAAGTGAAAGCATGTACACCTTTATAAGGTTCTCTAATGTTGAAACCCTATTCGTGTTTTGATGGATTACATTCACCGTATTTTCAAAACTCCAATTCAATTCTAAGTCTACTTCAATGGAAAATCGATAGAGGCTCCATCTAACGGCCGTAAGTTTTTTTTTCAGAAGAAAATTTTTTATCCTTGGTATTCATTGAGAATCAAATGGCAAATTACATAACTGGTTTGTGACCAAAATTGACATCAGCTAATGATGTAAATTCTGAACCGACAGAAAGAACCTGCCAGACCATAAATGTCTAATGCTCAGCATGACAGAGGTGAGAACCGAAAGGTTCTCCAAATAGACAAACAGACATCCATCCTGAGAGCACAAAGAAATATTAGACGACTCCACCAGAGAGTGCCTCTATCCATGATCTAAAAAAGGATCCCAAGGATCTGATCAATACACAGTGCCCAAAAAAGAAAGGGAGACCAAGCTCCGGCACAAAAAACTCAAAAGAGTTTGGATTCCCCAGACTGAATAACAGAATCATCATAAAACTCAGAGATAAGACACAAGCATGAGTCCAAAACCAGGGCCTCTTTGGAGAAGCCATCTGCACTCTGATTGTGCTCTCTGTATACATGTTGCAAGTCTAGGCTGAGAAAATTTTGCATCATTTGTCTAATGGCCTCACACCAGTTATCTAAAGCAAGGAAAGCCAAAGCTGCCTTGCCATTTTCCCAGTCGATGATCACTGATGAGTCTCCAAAAATATTCAGAGAGGGGAGACCTAGCATTTTTTCCCAATATAGAAGAGACCATAGGGCCAATAGTTCAGCCCTCATTTTTGTACTTGGACCACACCCCAACTTGATGTGAAAAGAGTGAACATGGTTGATTGCTAGATATACTCCAGCCCCTCCCATTTCATTTGCAGCTGCACCATCGAAAAAACCGACTGGATATGCTAATACTGGAGCAGGCCCAATAATCCGAATTTAATTCCTTCTTTTCGGTACAGGGAATCTGTGGATAAGTTGATTTACCTTACTGGTAAGTACGCGAGGAGAGATTTTTTTTCCTCAAATATGGCCTTATTGCGCGCATTCCAAACGCACTAGAAAACAAAGAAAGGAGTGTAATAGTGATCGGAACTGAGACTTGCCCAAGACACTAGAAATTCCACTAAGGAACCATCTGATACAGACACCTTACAATGGTGTAAGTTCCCCAAAGCTGCAAAAATAAATTTGATGACAGAACAATCCACAAATATATGTTGAACTGAATCCTCTCCCAAGAGACACAACACACGTCTCCTTGGACCATGCCATCCTTTGCCAACCAGGTTATCCCAAGTCAGGATTTAGTTTTTTAAAGCTAGCCAGACAAAGCATTTTATCTTCAAGGGGAAGCACAGGCCCCACAACCCAGTCATTAATTTATCCTCAGATGGAGCTAGATGAGAAATTACAATCAAGTCATAAACAAGGTCTGCAGTAACCCTCCCATTCTTTTTGTTATAGGACTAAATCAAAGAGTCTGGTTCCTGAACCAAACGGTTGCCACCATTTTGCAACCCCACAATATAAGACTCCCATGCAAATCTCCATTCACCTCCCAAATCCAAATCATCGACAGATATCCAATAGGACTGAGAATCCACAAATGGATTTCGAGCCTGCTAAAGAGTCAGAATACCATAGTCATGAAGGTAGCTCCTAAAATCCTGATCAAAAAAGAGGCATGACAAGGAACCAATGACAGGATCATAACCAATAACTATATCCTGTCCATTTCCCACCTTCCAGCTTAAGCATTTACCAAGCCTAGGGATGGTCTTAATAAATCCATTCTAGAAAATAGAAGCTCCTATGATCAAGAAATTCTTTTTTCTAAGCCAAACATCCAGAGGTTGATCCTTCAAGTACTTTGCCGAGATGACCTGATGTCAAATGCCAGAACCTTTAAGGGCCTTCCAAAGACTACTGAGTCTTAATAAGATGTTGAACTAAGATAGATTTTTAATGCCCCAGCCCCCCAAAATGAGAGGCCTATCCAATGTCTAAAAATCCACAAGATGGAAGTGTGTTCTATTCTTACTAGAGCCCCACAAAAAAGAAAATATCCTTTGCCTCATCTTATTGAGAATAGAGCCCGGAATCGGAGCCAAGGCAAACTAGTAGACAGGTAAGCTCGAAAGAACACCTCGAATGAGGACAAGTCTTCCTCCTAGAGAAAGAAGTTTAAATTCCTAGTTTTCTATTCTTTTCTCAAACCTCCTTAACGACTAGAGTTAGTCCTTCACCCCATAGCCTAAAGGTTTGATAAAATACCCCAGGTACTTAAACCCCAAATGAATGGGTTTTGCATTATAAGGCAGGAAAAGGTGAATGTTATTGAGAACACCCTCCTCCAACTCATTGAAAAGAAAACCAGACTTATCCACGCTAATGCTCATGCCTGAAGCAGAACAAAGGGTCTCAAGAATCACCTCAAAGGCCATCCACTCCTCCAAATTTCCAAGACCAAAAAGCACAACATCATCAACAAAGAGAAGGTGAGTAAGGTCAAGTGATGCAGAAATTTTTATGCCCCTGATTTTACCACCTGCCTTTGCATCTTTTAATAGAAAACTAAGACTTTCTATGACCAAAATAAACAACAAGTGAGACAGAGGGAAGCCATGCCTAATACCTCTCGAAGCAGTGAAGAAACTCGTGGGTGAGCCATTGATGAGCACAGCGAAATTAGCTAAAGTGATACAACCCATTATCGAGTTCACCCCCAACAGAGGAATTCCGATCTGAAGCATGATAAGTCTTAAGTAGGTCCAATTAACCTGATCAAAAGCTTTTACCAGATCAAGCTTTATAACCAGTGCACATCTTTTTTTGTCTTGATAGTATGCAAGGCTTCCTGTGTGATTCCCACTAGTTTGATAATTTGCCTGTTTTTGAGGAAACCAAACTGTTTCGGGGAGATGCATTTATCCAGGAAGGGCTTAAGCCTGAGAGCAATGATTTTAGATATCAACTTGTAGGTCAGATCGCAGATGGAGATGGGTCTAAAGTCAACAAAGGTGACAGGTTTTTCTTTTTTAGGGATTAAAGAGATAAAGTTTGAGTTCATAGAAGGGGTCACCATCCCAGATTACCGAGAGGATTCCACAATAGCCAGGAGATCCCCACCTAGCAATTCAAGAAAGCCTAAGAAAAATTCCATAGGCCAGCCATCTGGGCCTGTGCTTTTGTCCTTTTGAAAGGATTTCAAGGCCCCCTCCACCTCCCCCAAAGAGACCTCGACAAAAAGATGTCAACTTTTTCACTTTATAGGAAGGAAGGAAAAAGTTTGACCACCTTAAGCTGATCCACAATGTTAGTCTTATTATATCCTTGAAAATATCAGAGAAATGCTTAACACCCATCAATTTTAACTGATCTTCACAATCTATCCATTCCAAATCTGCATTCTGAAGAGCCCAAATGGAGTTGTAGTTTCTACGGGCCGAAGCTATAGAGTGAAAAAACTTAGTGTTGGCATCCCCCGGAGCATCCCACTTAACTCTGCGCTTTTAGCAACTCATGAGCGAGTATGCTTTTCTTCCCAACTCTGAGGGATTTAAGTAAACTGGTGTCTTCCAACGAGAGAATGTCCGAAGCACAAGCTGCAAGGAGCTCACAGATTTTTTCCGCAATCACCAAAGATTCCAATTTCATAAGTCAAGATATTTCCTTTGTCCAGTTTTTACCTTTGCTTTTAAATTCCTTAGCCTGAGAGCTAAGCCATCCATCCCCTCCTGGGCCTAAGGGCAAATCAAGGAGGACCAACAGTCCGATACTAACTTGGAGAAGCTGATGTAAGTTGTAACAATTGAACCTGCTTAAGCCTTGCTTATGTGACAAAAGACAAAGTAACAACGAGTATTAAACACCATTTTCTAATGGATGGCGTCCATCATAGGGAGGCACATGTTTAGCATATAATTAATGTAGACATTTAAGGATACTTTTGAAATTTGAAATTAATGATTGGTTATAATTCTTATGAATTAAGTTAACTTTCTATGTGGTAATTTTCTTTATATTATAAAATGAAATAAATTTGGGGGATATGGAACCGTAAGAGTCTAAGCAGTAGGGATATGCATTCGAAACTCTCAGAATATGATCATTCATCGGGTATCCAATTAGCCACTATTTGAGTCTGATTATAGGAGGGATTTGTATAAGCTAATGGGGATATGTAGTCTAGGAAAGGCAATGAGAGTACACATCAATTATTGAGATAGGCTCAATGTTGTGGTGGCAGATCAGATAAAAGAAGGAATGGCCCAACCCCAAAGGATAGATATATTTTGATTAGAAGGAAATAAATTACCCAAGGAAATTAATCTACCCAAGCACAGTCATTTATACATGATTCAATATACATCACACATTGTTGCATAGAAGCTTATAAATATAAATTTTAAGTGGGCTTTCATACCATATGGAATATCCAACACAAAAATTATTTGAATATACATAAGTATATAATAGTAACCCTTAACCAAAAGAGGGGCCTTCGACCTTTTCAGTATTTTATTGTTTCGAAAGCAAAATTTCAGCATTCGATTGGCTTTCTAAAGGACAACATTCGGTTTATTGCGCCGAGAGGCACTCTACAGCCCAGTATGGGGGAGATCTTGTAACGTGATGTAACGTTACTAACATGTCGGCAAAAAAAATAGTGATAGTGAATATTATGGGAGAGATCTTGTAACGTGATGTAATGTTTCTAACATTTCGGCAAAAAAGTAAAAATTTAATTATCGGTTAAAAAAATATGTGGGTCAAGAAAAAAAACACAAAATTGAATTATCCGCAAAAAAATGTTGGCCTTGCACATGGTTTTAAAACCATGTGCAAGGCATTCTAAACAACCCATGGTTTTATTGTACATGGTTTAGGAGGCTTTGCACATGGTTTTTAAACCATGTGCTAGGCCTCCTAAACAACCCATGGTTTTATCGTACATGGTTTAGGAGGGCCTTGCAAATGGTTTTAAGACCATGTGCAAGGCCTCCTAAACAACCCATCATTGTAGGAGGGCCTTGCATATGGTTTTAAAACCATGTGTGGGGAAATGATGCGATGTTCGTTCCTAACAAAATAAAAAATAATAAAAAATATTATATGTAGGCCATAAATAATATTAAATATTAATAATAATAAAATTATATGTGGACCTTAAATAAAAACATGTGTCTTTTGGTTTGAATCAATCAATGGATACCTAAGAAGAGGTTTACACCTCTAGAGATTTGATCCATCTCGGCGCTTGATAGACCCTAGGATTTAGATCTACGCTGGTTTAACCAAAAGAGGGCCTCTAATTTTTTCGATATTTTATTGTTATGTCTCCACTTTCATGTAATGAGGTTATTTCAAATGTACACATATAATTTTTATTTTCACATAGTTAACTTTTGTAAAACCAATTTTATTATTAAACGTAATTTTAATAAAATTTATTTTTATAAAATGTCATTGGTTGTAGATGAGGTTGTAGGCATGGCGTTTGTCTTAGGGATTGTTTCCCACCCCCAAGCGACAGGATGATGTCACTCACATTGCAGTCAGCCATCCCAGCAGTCAAATGGTGGGAAGCTCGATGATGGTGCATAACATGAAAATATACAAGTTAAGATCCCATTGTATTTTTATCTTGAAAATCTACAACCCATGTTACAGGGTTGTCATAATGTATCCAAGTTATGAGAAATCTAGGTTAGAGTCTTCTCTCTCTTCATTGTCAATATCCAGGGTTCTCCTCAAGTCTCTCCAAACATTCAAATATTCTGGCTTTATGATCTCTAACCTACCTTTTCCCGGTGTCGATCTCTGCTATGAAATTCCCCCTTCGTTCTGCTTGTTTTTGGACCTGGTACCATTAGAGAGTTTCTCTTATCTGCCCTCCATAAATTGGAGTCAAGGTTTTATTGAAAGTGAATGGTTTTATTGATAGATTCGCTTTGCCAGCTTTTATTACACCTTGTCTAGTTTTACCTATATTAGCTATTAAGGGATAGTAAATTATGCCATATCACCACTCATAACTGTCATGTTGTACATGAATTCTCTGAATTCCTACTTTCTCTTTAATTGCAATAATTTATTACAATCGATGATACAGAGGATATTGCCAATTTCCAATCTCTCGCTTACCTCTGTTGAAAGTTGATCTAAGGTGATTTATAAATAGGACGATCCAACTTTGACCTATCTCATTACGAATCCGAACATGTATAGAAGTAGATTCATGAATTACAGCCATAACCTTTAGCAGAGATAGTTGAACTATTGGCTGGAATGAGGAACTAAAGCCAAAAAACTTCAGAGACGCAACTGGTCGGAACTATCGGATTGCGTAAATACAACAAGAATAAGAGATTGGGCCAGTCAATAAATTACATATGTGTACCAGAAATTGACGACTAAAATAAAGAATTCCAAGGCTTAAATTTCCCAGAAATTGTTTGAGTTTATAAGATTGCATTAAGGATTAAGGCCAGTCAGTAATTGTTGTTATATGTATGGAACCTGCATATATTTTTTGATCGGAATCAAGGATAATTTTAGGGGCGAAATTTAGCCAATGGGATATTTTTCCATGTTTTTCTTCAAAAAAGGATTCGCTAATTTGCATTTTTTGAAGCCCTATTTCCCCAATTTTGAAGGGATGAAATTTTTTCACCCTAATAATCACCAAATTATTATATAAACGATATAAAATCCTTAGAAATTGAAATATTTTTATAAAAATATCGCCAAATATTTTATAGTTGACATTTTAAGAATTGGTAAGATTCACCAACATTTTTACACTTTTAAATAAGTATAGCTCCTTAAAATCATCCCTGATCGGAATCTCATGGAGCACGTTGTAGAATGCACCAATCTCCTTCATAGTAGGAGAGTAAACGATTGAAATTGTACTATTTAGGATTTAAGAGTTTGTTGACTGGGAATAACAAGGTCGAGGAGATCTTTATGTAATTCTTGAGTGTTGTTCGTCTCATAGCGTAAGATGACATGAACTTGGAGATCGGTGTTTAAGCATCTTCATAAGCCATTGCATCTATCGCATGTTAACATAGCAACCGATTTCTCTATTAAATTTTATTTTAAAATAAACTATGTATATAAAACTGATTGGCCATCTTGTTGCTGACGTCCACCTCGGGGTTTGGTGCCCAGGGTGTGGCATCACAAACGTCATTGTTTGCAAGACACCATTTATTGTTTGAAGGACATCATTTATTGCCAAAAATGTATGTGGATGATTCTTGGCCATGCTTTGTTGCGGATGCTCCCTTGGATTAAACCATGCTCTTGTTCTTTAAGAAAATCACACGTTTTGACTCATGTGCTCAGTCCTATTTTCATCAATCATTGTGAGCAAAACATTTTTCGTAAATTATTTGGTTCATTATGTGGGAAAGGGCCTAGTGCATCCTTCTCATATTCTGCACTTCTTAACGGATCATGGTGTATAGTTTGCCTTTATAGAGTTCGAGCCTCTGAAAGAGGGAGTGCCAAGTTCTTCTGCAAACGATCATTCCCTCATCGCAATTCATATTTTTATGGAAATAAAGAAATCTGCTTTGTAAAGTCATGTGACTCTTAATAAAATAATAACTTACCCCAACATGGTTTATTATAATTTAAATACACGACACGTTAGTTCTAAGTAAATACTCAATTTGCATGCGAATACTATAGTATTTAGCTATGACTTAATTAATGAGATCTCCCATAATCAAGCTGAATTCTTGAGAGGTGAAGTTAATTTGATTGTTTAAATATGTATTTGAAAAAAATAAAATGTATATTTATATTAAAATAAAATAAAATATAAATATGTTTACCTTAGTTTCAAGGCACGTGTTTTGTTTTGTTTTATTAAATGAGAAAGATAATATCTTTATTTGGAAACAGTTTTTTTTTTCAGAGGAAAACATACCAGTCTTTGTTATTTATAGGAATCAAAAGACATCATTTACATATACTATCTTTATGACTGTGAGAAGTATAACAAAACACATCACATAGACATAAAGCTGTAACAATGATGACTACTGCCATCTAGATAAAAGACAAAAAGTCTGATCATAGCAGACTTTTCTCATCATCCTGATAAATTATTTCAGAATATGCTGAGTAAGATCGAAGATGATCGTCAAACAGACATTCATGAGCAAGACTTGCTGGCTGAAAAGTATCATATAGAACAGACAAAGATGATCAATCAAATGCTGAAAGTCAAAGCTGAAAAACATATGGCTCAGCAACACTAAAAAAGAACATATTGGCCATGATTTATGACCATTCCATCCAAAGTTTCAGAGAAAGTTCCATATCCCATATCCAAATTCAGGGCCTGTTTAGAGAGTCCATCTGCCAGCGAGTTATGCTCACGGAATATGTGTTTGAAGATCATCGGAGGGGCCAAATGAAGCATATTTCTAATATCAATACACCAGTACATCATTGAAAGAACATCAAGTGCAGAGAGTCTGTTAAGCCAAGATATAATAACCATAGAGTCGCCATATATCAAATGCATGGGAAGACCCATCATCAAACTCACCTTAAGAACTGCCCAAAGAGCCAATAATTCTGCTCTAGTATTCGTGCTACAACCACATCCCATAGAGAAACTGAAGTAATGAGAAGCGCTTAGGTAGATTACAAAACCTGAGCCACCTATACTCTTCGCAGCAGCCCCATCGAAAAATCCACAAGGATAGGCCTTTAGAGGTATAGAACCAATATTCTGAATTTTTTTAATTTTCATTGGAACTGGATAAGAATTTAAAAAACCTTCAACCCTGGAGATAAGAGCAGAGAAAGCAGGTTTCCTGTTTTCAAAAAGACAGTTATTCCGAAGAAGCCATATACCCCAGAATATAAATAATGGCAGTGATCCATCGGATCTCAACTTATGTGCATTAAAAAGTTTAATGAATGCATTTAATCATCTTACTTAATTCCTGGAATAGCATTAACATCAATTGAATGCTTAGAAACAGAAATGAACAGCAAACTGAGACAGGAATGAGAAACCGAAATGAGAACAGCAAAACTGGTAAGCAGATATAAAAAGAAACACAAAATCAGAGAGTCACAAACAGAAGTTGATAACGGAGTTCACCCCTTTCACTGGGCTACATCTCCGGGTCCCTCTCCAATGGGTACCGATCCAATTAATCTCTTTAAAATGATACAAAATGGTTCTGGAATCAACTTCAGCAACTATAAACAGAGTGTTGTATGAAGTCTTTAAGACCTCTCTTCTGGAAATTACAATTGACCTTCGAAAGGCAAAGAAAGCTAAATTATAACAGAGAATGTCGACTTCAAAAGAAACAGCCTTCAGACATGTCACAGTGAAGCTCTTCTTAGAAAAACGATGCTCTGTGCTCTAACCGTCTGAATCTCCCCCGAAAATGTGGCCAGAATCGTCTATTTAAGCGTTCAGTCGGAGGATAAGTAATGGGTTCCCCTCGACCGCTACAGTTGTTCTCTTCTTTATTATCGTTACAACCATATGCTAAACCGAACCATGCCATCCCGCCAAATTGCTGCACACACGTTATGTTACCACGACGTTCCATATCGCCGAACCGTTGCAACTAACTCCATGCACATGTTGACTCACAACACGTGGCAATGACCGCCACGCACAGGTGTTGCACCATACTAAACCGTGCACCAAATGCAACCTGCGTAACCGTTTGATGTCACCACTACTCCACAATTGTTGCAGCATATAAATGTCGCAACATCCGTGATATATATATATATATATATGTATGGCAGCAACATGGTATGTATGTCGCAACGAGTCGTGATCGCACACCCTTATCTAGCCGTCCGCAGTATCATTTAACCATGCACAAGACCGCTAGAGGTTATATACTTGACCGCGCGAACCATTCGATATTCCATTCGACGGTGCGCAAACTGCGCGGCACATGCCATAACTGCGCGGCATGCGATAACTGCGTGGCCATTGCGATAACTGTGCAACTATAATTGCGCGATGTTTAGCATATGAGTTGAAAACATATGTTATGTTCTTTGAACCATAGATTAATAACCATTGTACCATATTGGATCAGTATAATTTTTTGAAGATGAATAATCCACGAGATCAGGCAGGTATCTAAAAGGAGTTGAACGCGCCACGAATTTAAACCACTGAGCCAGAAAGGACGAGACTGAATTGAAGGAAGGAAAGGAGAGCCCATACTTAGCCTCGAAATGAGCTCGGATACACACCATGAAGGGGCAGACCAAAAAGAGATGATAAATATCCTCTTCATTCCTTTCACATAGAACACATCTGCTTAGGCCATGGAATCCTCTACTCTGAAGCTGATCCCATGTTAAAATCCGACCATTAGCCAATAGCCAAATAAAGCAAGCTATTTTCAGAGGTAAGTTTTGTGTCCACAGAAAATCCAGAACAGGTTCTTGAATGTCAGAACAACTAACAGTGAGAATACAATCATAGCCTTTCTCAACAGTTAGGGGGCCCACATAATTATTTTGTGACCAGAGAAGAGAGTCACATTGGTCAGTAAGACGTATTCTGCCAAATTCCAATCCCCTGATAAAATTATCCCAAAGTATTTTCCATTCCCCACAAAGATCTGGCTCATCCGCCGTGAACTAGTAGCCCATAGCCGAGGAAGTGTGATTTCTTGCTTGGGCTAAGGAAACAATCCCGTAATCTTCCAAGTAAACTCTCAGTTCTCTCGGCAAAATAAAAGAGGAGCCCATACCAACAACAGGATCCACAACAATACGGATAGCAGAGAAATAGTTAGTCATAGCATAACCAACGCTTATGGTTTTGACTTATAAGTAGTTTAACAAAGGATTAACCAATAAGTTTGCAATCGTCGAGTGGAGTAATCAGTTTGTTAACCAATAAGTTTGGATTGACGTGGGAGGACAATTTTATTCTCTTAGTTAAACTTAATTAGGAAAAAAACCAAAAAGGAGGAGGCATTGTTGTGCTTCTTAAATCAAATTGTGTGTAACTCAATATATATATAAATAGAAAATAAATATATTTATAAATTGCTGTATGATGTATATGATTATCATTTTTCTATTTTATGTTAATGATATTGTTCTTATGGCAATGCTTCTTTTTTATCTCGGTAAACAATTAAGAATTCTTAAAGATGTTTGCCTTAACATGGGTATGATTGTTAACACCCACAAGAAAAAAATCATGACTATAAAATCTAAGAAAGACACCTATGCAAATTTTATTTATGACTCTTACAAGTATCTTGGAATTGATATTCAATTGGAACTGTAACATTGAGAAAGTGATTAATGGAGGGTAGAAAGCTTATTTTGGTCTAGAAAATAACTGTAAATCAACAAATCCGGTCAGGTGGGATAAAAAAAAGTTCTTCTTTGAAACTCTTGTCATCCTTGTTATCTTGTATGATTGTGAAGTATGGGGGTGTAACATTTCTAGAGAATCTCGGAGGAAGATTGAGCAAATCTAGAAGTGGTTTATAACTTATAACCTCAAAATTAAAAACAATACGTCTTATCATATTCTCCTCATAGAAGTGGGCTTTTCCCCCATCGAGAGCATGGCTATGACTAAGTACCTAATGTACAAACATAAGATAAATAACATGGTAAACGGGAGACTTCCTAAAATTGATTTAAACTCAAGTCAAAACCAACTACGCCTCAAGCAGTGTTGGTGTAAAGATACCATGACTTGGTTAAACCATTGGGGCATTGATGAAAACTACATTTTGCATAACATTGATAATGTCAAAAATATTATTACTTCTACGTTTAAAGAGAAATTGTGGTGTGAAGTAAATCTAGCGGTTAAGAGAAAATCAAGATACTACAAAGAGGCCATTAATACTAATTTGGAAGATCAGAAGTATCTCTTAGTAGTAACTAGCTCACAGAAGAAAAATAATTTAGCAAATATTAGAACGAACTCTCATGAACTCCATACCGAAAGAGGGCGTTGGTCTATTCCTAAAACTCTATGGGTGGAAAGAGTTTTCCATTTGTATGAGTCTAAGAGCATTGAGGATGAAAATCACTTTCTCTTAGAGTGATTTGGACCGTCTGGGTTTGTGAGAATTTATCTTGAGACATGCATGGGTAAATTGTTCCAACAACCCATCTGTACCATGTATGGTAATGCCAAAAAAACATGTTATGTCATCAAGAAAATTTACCGAGACGAATTCCCTCTGGACTTGGCGCAGGCGATTTCCATGGTCTATACTTGGATATCATGACAAACCATGTTGGGTACTAGCTAAAGCAAAAACACCGTTGGGTTCTAACGCACAAGATCCCAGGCAAACATTACTTATACGAAGTCAATGGTAAGTAAAATAAATTTTAGGTAAATCTTCACCCAATTTCATAAAATTTAAACCATAACACAAAGTAATATCTCAACACAATACTAAATGGACATAATAAGGACAATTTTTCTTTTTTATTATCCAATTTAAAGAATTGAAGTTGTACCTATTATTCAATAAATAACCACACTACTATAAACACAATTAACAAATAAATAACCACACCACTATAAACACAATTAACGAATTGATAAATTTTATTATTTTTATTTTTTATTTTTTTTAAAGATTTATTACATAATTATGGTGTATAATGAGACAAACCATTCAATAATAAAATATAGATATAATTTTCAAAATAATAAAAAAATATATATTGAATTTTTTTAAATATTTAATTTAATATATATTTAAAAAAGAATGTCACTCAATAATAAAATAAATTTTAAAAAAAACATTGTTAGATTCCAATAATAAAATAAAAAATTAAATTTCAAAATTTCAAAATATATATATATATATATATACTAAAAAACATATATAAATTATAAATAATTTTTTTATTGAACTAATTTTTAATGATCATTATCCAAATGGGTCGTAGTTTTTCACACTATGCACCACACTTTCTCTGGGCTAGTCTTGTTTTGGTTAGTTCCTCGATTTTAAAATCAATGTAGATAACTAGCTCTGAATCTAGGCTCTCTTTATTTTAACTAGAGATAGAAGTCGGAGCAATTTTAATATTGATGGTCTTTGAATACTTGGCTATTGCAAGGCTTCGTACAAAGCCTCCTTTTTATAAATAAATCTCAATTGCATTAGTGGAACATACGTTAGAGGCGAAAGTCCCTTATTAACCTTTCTTTATGTCTAGCATCATAAATCTAGTATGTTAGACTTCTTATATGATCCCCAAAACACTAATCATAGGTTAGAAGCAAAAGTCCCTCTATTAACCTTTCTTTATGTCTAGCATCATAAGTCTAGCATCATAAGTCTAGCATCATAAATCTAGTATGTTAGACTTCTCATATGATCCGCAAAACACTAATCATCATAAATCTAGTATGTTAGACTTCTCATACGATCCCCAAAACACTAATCATAGACCCAAGTGGTTCCCCATAACTTTTTTTTATATGTTTTGATGCAAAACAGAGGAGCATCATGCTATTAAGTGCCCATTACTCCAGGGGGGAAGTTGCTTATAACCCTCTTGTGGCCCCATCTGTAAATAATAGTAATAGCATATATGTTCTTTTGGTGCCAACCTATTAAAATTAAGCAAATAGATATATGGTTCAACACACAATTCACAAAATAGATCACACAATTTTACTCGGAAATCGAAGAATGAAATAGTGCAAAAGGCTTGCAGCTGTGAATGCTTTCATTAGTCAAAAGTAATTGGATAATAATTACAATGTAATACAATGGCTAAATAGCCACATGCAATTTGAATTCATGTGATGAAATTCGAATTGGTTAGACTCTACTTGACTGCAAGGCAACTAGGACATGTCTAAATCACCATCGGAGTTCAACAACCCAACTTAAGTGTCTAATTCAGTGTTAATTGTTAGTTAATTAGTTAAGTGGCTGTGGTAAGTGAGAGAATGTGCCTCACCTACATGCAGCCATGCAAACCTAGCGCTAACTGAGTAGAATTGAATGTAACTGACTCCTAACTGAGCTTGACTACTCACCAACTGAACTCAACTAATCGAGGTTGGTGTCCGCACTCCCAATGGCTCCTAATTTGTAGGGATTGATCTAGGAGGCTCTTAAACTGATGCATGCATGTGCAATCAGTGGCGGTTGGCCTCAATTAGTGTTCCCCAATTAGGCCAAGTGGACCCAATTGAGTTAGTGACTAAAAATAGACCGAGAGAATGCCCGATATAGACATACTCTTGATTTAGACATAATTGACCAAATTGGACAAGGGAGCATTATAATCCTAACACCCCCCTGAATGCTAACTTGGACAATTTTTGGGCCTTGGTAATTAAGACCATAGGTCACCCATTACAACAAGTAAAGTAATTGTAACAGCTTAATACAAGGAGCCGGGGAAAAAACCACTTGGGAAAAAAGCCCCTCCTCTAACTAAGCAAGTAGAATTAGGATCAATCTGGTTCTTCTGTGCACAAGTATCCTGGGGCCTGGCATGTGAACCTCTCCATCATTATGTTTGGTGGAATCTTCCTCTTTGGAAGAAGAATAATATGCTCAACTAAATAAAAAATATAGACAGTTGATGGATGAAGACTAAACCCATGTAGAGCAATTGAAATCAACTGATAAGTGAGAAAAGGTTCTTGAGGATTCAAACCATGTGAGGAACACTCAAGAAACTGATATGTTGCAGCCATGAACAACAAACCATGAGTGGTAAAAACAACCCCAAGTATTAGGAGCAAGTGTCCAGGCGGATGCATAAAATCTTGCTCTTTACTAGTTCTGTGAGGAGATGAGCATGTGACCAAAGGTAGAGAAGCCATGGGACTATGGAGAGTGAATGCTTGAGCTCCATAATCTGATATATCTTTAGAAATAGCTAATGAATCAAACAATAAAATATCAGTAACCTCATAAGAGGAAACTAACACCAAATCCCCAGCAGCAATTTTGAGGAAGAATTGCGATACTTGATTTTTCACACCGAAATTGGTGAGAGAAGCTACAAGTATGACTGAAAGCTCTTGGATTTTAAAATTTGAACCAAATAATATTAGATCATAAAGTAAATCAAATCTAAATGGGTTCATATCAGATCCAAAACCGTGAAATGAAATCAAATCCCCAACAACAAAGTTTGAAGGAGACTTGCGGTACTCGTTTCTTCACAAAGATAATGAGAACAACTACAAGTAGTACTGGAAGCTTATGAACCTGAAATATTGAACCAAGAAATATCAGATTAGATCTAAATAAGATCATATCAGATCCAATAAGGTTCATATCAGATCTAAGAGTATGGTCCACCGAGACGGTAGATGCATAGTTTTCTTCTTCTTCAAAATTCTGAATTTTGGTGCATGCAATCCTGCAGGAATTTGCTGGAATATCTAGATCATGGGGAGAGAATGGATCACTCTGGTAATATGATATTTTCCCCAAAATATCCAAGGTATTACATATTTGCACACCAACAATAACATTAGAGGCAGAGAAATCAAATTTCTCTTCACTTTCAGAAGCAATTACTCGCAAATTTTGCACAGAATTCAAAGGAAAATCACTAAAGGAGGACTTTGCTTCTTTTTCATCTTGAACAACTTCAGCAAAGAGAGTAGAGCCCGATAATTTTGGATCAGGAACTCTTACGGTGCTGGATGTGCTCTCCAAAGTGCTATTATGATCCTCATCAATCTTTCCAAAGGTTTTGTCCAATCTTGGCCAGAGTTCCTTTGAGTCTTCAATAGATCTACTAAGGTAGTGCAAGCTAGGAAAAAGAGCCAATGCTATTGTTCCAAAAGCTGCATCACATTCATTCAGCCAATCATTCTCACTCTCAAAGGACTATTCACCGATTCCAATAGACACCCCATAGAGACCTTGTCTCTTCAGAGATGCAATCATCTTCATCTTCCATTCTGAATAGCTTGTGAATGGGGTAAGAAGAGGAACTAATGAATCCATTCAAATTTGTACCTGCAATTACACAAAAATACAAAGTAAGGTTAGACAGCCTGCATATTTCAGGTTTTCATCACATCCAGCATAGTTGATCAAGCAAGCAAGCTTGATCAACAATTCCTTAACTTGGGGTATTAAGTGGTAAACCTTCGGCTTCTGGTGCATTGTTGGAAGGAGCAATTTTGTTTAAAAAAAATGATCCAGTAGGATATTTGAGGAGGAGAAGTGCCTTATCTTGCCGAGGCTCTGATACCATATTAAAATTGAGCATATAGATCTATGGATCAAAACACAACTCACAAAATAGATCACACAATTTTACTTAGGAATTGAAGAATGAAACAGTGCAAAAGGCTTACAGCTGTGAATGCTTTCATTAATCAAAAGAAATTGGATAATAATTACAATGTAATACAATGGATAAATAGCCACATGCAATTCGAATCCATGTGAGGAAATTCAAATTGGTTAGACTCTACTTGACTGCAAGGCAAGTAGGACATGTCTAAATCACCATCGGAGTTCAACAACCCAACTCAAGTGTCTAATTCAGTGTTAATTGTTAGTTAACTAGTTAACTGACTGTGGTAGGTGAGAGAATGAGCCTCACCTACATGCAGCCATGCAAACCTAGCACTAATTGAGTAGAATTGAATGTAATTGACTCCTAACTGAACTTGACTAGTCACCAACTGAACTTGACTAATCGAGGTTGGTGTCCGCACTCCCAGTGGCTCCTAATTTGTAGGGATTGATCTACGAGGCTCCTAAACTAATGCATGCATGTGCAATCAATGGCAGTTGACCTCAATTAGTGTTCCCCACACTTTAGTAACTGATACATGTGCCCCAATTAGGCCAAGTGGACTCAATTGAGTTAGTGACTAAAAATAGACTAAGAGAATGCCCGATTTAGACATACTATTGATTTAGACATAATTGACCAAATTGGACAAGGGAGGATTATAATCCTAACACAACCTCATAGGTAAACAATAGTAATAACATATATGTTCTTTTGGTCCCAAAATGCTCAACCTGCTCGAGCCTACCTTATTTTTAGTCGTTCAATTTTCTAATTGGTCTAATAAGAGGTTATAGATGTGACATAAGTCCTCAAGTAATATTACATATAAAACACAAGAAATAAATTATTCAATATGATTTTTTTAAGAGTGTTATGTGACATTTTGCATGTCTAGATTTGTCACATCATGTCAATGTTGATATTTGCTTATTAAAATAACAAAAACAAAATTGTTGTCACTTCTTATAAGATGTTTTGATTTTGATGTAACCAATTATATATATTTTTATTTTAATGTTTGTACAAGGAGAAATACTTAATTGATATGCCAAATCTAGACATGCAAAACTTGTCACATAGCACTTTTAAAAAAGTCTGTATTGAATCATTTGTTTTCTTGTGATTTATATATTATGTTACTTAAGGACTTATGTCCCAGCCTCTTAAAAATAAAAATCAATTTAATAAATTGTATTTTAAAATATTGGAAAATTTTATAAAAACTTCTAAACATGAAATTGAATTAATGCTAAGTCAAAGCTAGCACTTTGAGCAACAAATGAAAGTATGTTCCATGTTTTGGTATAGACTAATAATTTTTTTTTATATCATACATTATTTCCAATAATTAAGTTGATAGGCATTTTTATTTGAGATTTTGGGCTGAACTACAACCTATACTTTTCTAGGATTGCATGAGGATGAGACAAATGTATTGTCGATATTGATTATATGGCAAACATTCAAAATTCGAAATAAACAATTATAAAAAAAGAATATAAAAATATACTTGTAGTTGACGATTAAATAATTGAGCGATGCATGGATAACTCATCATGATGAATGAATAACCAACAATTCATGATGTGAAACAAAAAAAGAATATAAAAAACAATTAATGGTTGATAAATGGATAACATGAATAATGCCTGTGATAACATCTAGCTAGACATGAATAACTTGGAGTTGAACCCATTTAATTAGAAAAATGTGAGAAATAAAAATAAATAAAAATTCCAAATTGTCTTCCATTCCATCACTATCTCTCAACCATTTGATCCCTATCGGTGTGATCCATGCACAAACTATGTGGATGTGTTAGTATTATCTAATATTATTATGAAAGAATCATAATAATATTAGAAAAATGTGAGAAATAAAAATAAATAAAAATTCCAAATTGTCTTCCATTCCATCACTATCTGTCAACCATTTGATCCCTATCGGTGTGATCCATGCACAAACTATGTGGGATGTGTTAGTATTATCTAATATTATTATGAAAGAATCATTTTACATTTTATAATTTCCATTCTATGACCAAATGCATTATAATTACACCAATAGGTGTTTATATCTTAGAATATGGGGTGGACAAACACCAATGCCTTTCTTAGATTGCACAAGGATGAGACAAGTGTACTGTTTAGATTGATTTTATGGTAGTTGTTACAAATTCGAAATAAACAATTATAGAAGAACAAAAAAAAAACTCTCAGTTGATACATGGATAACAGACAATTAGTGGCATACAACTTGTTTAACTATAATAAGTAACAGATAACTTATTCATGGTACTTAACTTGTGAACTATCGCTATTCAACAACTACAAGTTAAGTGGCTATGCTAGTAGTTGATGTATGGCACTGGTAATTGATGCTTGAATAACTCTTAGTTGATGCATGGATAACACACAATTAGTGGTATACAACTCGTTTAACTATAATAAGTAACAAATATTTTATTCGTGATACTTAACTTGTGAACTATCGTTGTTCACCAACTACAAGTTAAGCGGTTGTGCTAGTTATTACGCTGATAAGCGTTTTTATTTGAGATTTGGGGTGGACTACGACCTATGTTTCTTCATCTACGGATGAGGATGATGCAAGTGTACCATCGAGATTGATTCTATGATGAATAACTGGTAGCGATGCATGGATAACTCATAGATGATGAATGGATAACCAATAGTTCATGACAGATAACTAGAAGAATGTGAGACAAAAAAAAGAATATAAAAATTAACTTATAGTTGATAAATAACTAGAAAAATGTGAGACAAAAAAAAGAATATAAAAATGAACTTATAGTTGATAAATAACTAGAAGAATGTGAGATAAAAAAAAGAATATAAAAATTAACTTATAGTTGATAAATGAATAACATAAAGAATATCTACGATAACTTGTTGTTAGGCATGAAATAACTTAAAGTTAAATCGGTTTAACTAGAAGAACACAAGGAATAATTTTTTTTTTCTAAACCTTTTTCCATTTTATCACTATATCTCAATCATTTGATCCTTATAAACCTGATGCAACCATAAACTATATAGATGTACGAGTCTACATATAAAACAATAATCCATATTAAATATAAATGTTAAATTGTTGGCTAACTATTCTATTATTGGACTTTTAGGGCATGCAATTATTCAATTTTTTTTACAATTCCAACTTGATTTCGATTCTTACACCTTGTTAAAATGTTAAGAATTTGCAAGGAATAAAGATATCTTACGGAATTTTACGGAATTCCAGGAGTCGCACGCACCCAAGGATATTACGAGGATAGATTCAATCTGAATTAGGAACCGGGAATACCGGGAATATGACGAGTATATTCTCAATTAATATGCTACTCTCCCCAACTCATTTAGCCGGCTCCTCCCCCATCTTCCTTGGAACACAGATCTCACACACAGATTACGAGGAGCAAATACATTGAGCATGGCAATGGGGGATTGCGGTGAGCAATGCATATTCCTGTTTGTTTGTTGGTGGGAGATTGCAGTATATATATAGTTTAATTTCAGAGGTTTGGCATGGTTTTAACTGAGTTATAATTTTGTGTTGGGTGCAAACAGATGAACTCACCACATTTCTCTCAACCGCAGTAGAAGCAGCAAAATTGGCGGGGGAGGTGACGAAATACTTTGATGCGTTTTTATGTATATGTGATGCATATTTGACATTGAGTTATGTATGCTCTAATGGATTCCAAAAAAGAAGCAGTAGTATAAAGGAACTATGCTACAATGCAAAAAAAAACATTGTCCAAGCATTTGCCAAAATTGTAAACTAGTAGGAGAGGCTATTACATGTACATGTTCTCTATTTTTTTCCTCCCTCGTAGGATTTTGATATACAAAATTTGGAAATTTGGAAAACAGCTTCAACCACTGAGGATATGTGATCTCAACAATGGTATTATGGACTATCAACGTAAACAGAGGCTACATGCAAACACTGCACTCCTGAAAGACCAAAGCTGAGATTCTCTTTGTATAAGCATCATACAAAATTACTGTAAGTATATGGAAATGTTGTTGCAGTTTTGGAATATGCAATATTGCACCAATAGTTTCGTCTTTTGTTTCCAAAATCCACTACAGGAAATGATCGAGTTTGAATGATGCATTTATGTTTGTAGCTTACACATTGTAATGAGATCTATGGCATTGTTCGATCGCAGGCATTGCAAACTCTTTGGAATAAGGGTGAGTAGACATTTTTTGCTTTCAAGGTTCATTGTATTTGTAGCAAGGGAATGAATGTTAGGTGATATTTCCCATTGTTTTTCTTGGAAACTAGGAAATTATAGTTGCTAGTTACAACCAATGTCAGGTACTCCTGCTCAATGTAAAATGGTCTTTAGAGTAGCATGAATACATATGCATGCAAGTATATGTATAGATTCTTACATGAAGAAAACATGAAGCAATGAAATCCCTGCTACTATGTAATATTGTAGGCTCAAATGCTTAATAGTCAACAATACTTGTATTTCATTACAATTGACAACATCAAGTTCTCTAAGCTTTGTGAGCTATCACAATCCTTGCATGCTCTTGAGCCAAAACTATTAGACTCTCCACACAATTGCAAGATGCAACATTTTCGGGACTTGGCAAAGATGTTATGTTTGGGTTGAAACGTGTCTACATTAGAGTTTGTGTCTTTGATGTAGACTTTATGTCATATGCTTGTGTTTACATATGACATCGTCAAGAGGGATGTGGCCATGTTGGTTTGTTTTTCCATTTGGGAAGTTCACCGGTGGTAGGGTCGTTCCATGGTTTAGCATTAAAGTTTACATTGGAATCCATGTGGTTGTAGGATATTACTGTTGTTGCGTGGTACAAGCCCTTCTACTATACATATATAAATATGGATAGGTATATGAAAAAAACATGAAGCAATGAAATCCCTATTACTATGTAATAGCAAATTCTCTAAGCCTCTGCATGATTCAAATTTGGAAAAGGCACCTTGGAAATTGGAGCGATAGTCTGAGTTAAGTGCAGTTGAGTTGAGTGGGGGATTTTTCTTATAGTTGAATTTGACTTTGATCCTTTTAAATACATAAAGAACACATAAGTATAAAATAACGGAGACAAGAACACTAGCACTTATATTAAAGTATTGTTTTGGGGACCAAAATATTTGCAACAGTTTCCAAATTATCTCTATATAAGATCGTGATGGCTAATATTTATTTGTGTGAGCTTTTTGAGTTGTTCCAACCTTTGTATGCTCTTGATCTTCTCATAACCACTGCCATTAAGCTTGTGCGAAGGTGCCAAATGTTCCACTGGTTACAAGGCTGATATCCCATGGCATTTACTAACATTTAGTTCTACAAGCATCATGAGCAATGTCAAGTTGGGCTAACTGTCATATGCCTTGGAACTTTTGGCATCCACCAACATTCAATATCTTCAATGAAAACAAATTTTATTTTCCTAGCAACTTTGGTATTCCATGGCATACACTAACCTTTGGTTCTGTAAGCTTTGTGAGCTTTTCCATTGTTTCTAAATTTTGGATCTTTTTGCATCTACTGTCATTTATCTTTTCTAAATAGATTAGATTTTCCATATCTAGTGAGTCTGGTATCTCAGGGGATTTCCTATGATTTAATTCTCTAAGCTTTCTGAGCTGATCCAACCTACCTTCACATGAGCACCCATTAAATTCCATCCTCCATGCATTAACTTCAGCAACACCTAAATGTCCAGCCTAGCAAGCACATACAGACCTTCCTGCAATTAAACGTCCTACCAGTAAACTTCCCATCGGGCTCCTGACCAGCAAAACAAAACAACACATCCACAACCCTCCTACCGGAGCCATATGCATGACGTCCTCATCAAATACAAGCAATATTTACTTGTTGTTTCTTTTATTTTCTCAATTGTTGTGTTAGAAAAAAAGTCTTATCTTATTCCTTATGATGGTTAGAACTATTGACATGACTACGCTTATTTCTCTAGACCCTACAAAGAGTATTGAGATAGTGTCAAAATAGTACACTTTCTTATATCAAATTTTCTCATACTTTATCGATTGTACCAATAGTTTCTATGAATGTCATTGCACACATAGACTATTTGGTTGGCGTTACTAGCTTTTGTGTGGCATGATATCCTTGTCTCTTTTTATAAATATCTTATATAGTTGTTATCGATATAGCATATAGTTGTACATTTTTTTAATTTATTGTATTGATCTATCACATTAAATTTATTGTTTACACATTGTGAGGAGAAGCACATATACTTATCCAAAAGATTTTTTTTTGTATCTAATCCGCTCATATTCTATCAATTGCATTCATAGTTGTCACAATTGTCATTGCACACGTAATTGACTTGTTGTCATTGTCTCTTGTTATAAATATGGCATAAATTCTTATCATTGTGGCATATAGACATAAATGTATTTGCATAGACCCTTCTTTTGTGACAGTTATGGCACTACACCGCTAACCATCGCTACTCCAAATGACTAACAACAAAACATAATCATTGCCATTGCACACATAGATTATTTTGTTAGTGTTTTTAGCTTTTGTGTGGCATGATATGCTTGTCTCTTGCTATAAGTATCTTATATAGTTGTAATAAATATAGTGTGCGGTTATAAATGTGTTAAATTATTCTATTGATGTATCACATTAAATTTATTGATTTGCACATAGTGAAGAGAAACATATATACTTATCCATGAGATTTGCTCATATTTTATAAATTGTATCGATGCTTGTCATAATTGTCATTGCACACATACTTGGCATATTTCCCTCAAAATCATTATCAAGATCGCATATAGTCATAAAGGTATTTTCATGGACCCTTTTTTTGGTTGCAGCTTTGGCGCTACTCTACTAGCCATTGCAACTACAAATGGCTAACGACAAATTAGAAACATTGCAATTGCACCTATGCTTTTTCCATTCGTCTTACATTTTCATTTCGCTATGGCAACGATCATTACCACTTGTGACCCTTGTTATTAAAATAAAATTGAAATAGAAAAACTTTTTAGTATTTATTAAAATATTTTTTCAATAAAAAATGTTGTATTAATTATTTATAAATTATTGTTTGCCTTGTTATATTCTTTTTAAATACACCTATAATAAAGTCTATACATTAAAGTTAATATGCATTAATTATTTATAAATTGTTATTAACTTTATTATATTATTTTTAAATACACCTATAATAAAGTCTATATAAGAGTTCTTATTTTGCATTAATTATTTATAAATTGTTATTAACTTTATTATATTATTTTTAAATACACCTATAATAAAGTCTATATAAGAGTTCTTATTTTGCATTAATTATTTATAAATTGTTATTAACTTTATTATATTATTTTTAAATACACCTATAATGAAGTCTATGTAAGAGTTCTTATTTTTAATTGGGCATTGGTGAGAAACTTAAAACTTCAATATTATTTTATTTTTAATTGGACATTGGTGAGAGACTTAAAACTTCAATATTATTTTATCTTAATATTTTAGAATATTATGTTTTTCATGTAATTAAGTTTTCTAATATAAATATAATTTTCAAAAACCCTTGATACTCTCATTTGAAATATGATTCTATGCACTTTTTTTTAATTTATGATCCTATTAGTTAACAATTTAATGAGTGTGTCATCCCATTCGTTTATATTTTGAATATAACCTACCAAGCCCACCCATTTTCGTCATGGTTGCAAGGGGCATGCGCCTTATGGCTTGTACTAAAACATTAAGTCGATGTAATTTATGACACATTTATTTTTTTAATACTTTATGAACCTTGTAGACGACTTAAGTTCATTTATCATACAAGTATTGTTATTAATATTTTATGCACCATATATAGTATTTAACTTTTAAATTAAATAACACCGAGGGACATGTTATCAAAAGGGAAAAGAGGACATTATGTTTTTATTATCATCAACCTTGATCTAGTGTTTGGAGCACTGAGAAGGTTGTTAGGTGGCTAAGCCTCCACTTAATATTTTTGAGTGATAATTACGTATAGGCTTTAAAATGTAATTATTTAATGAATTTATAATTATTTAAAATTATTATAAAATAGTAGATTTGAATCATTCCAAGAACATTTTTTTTTGCTCTAAGCCAATTTTTTTTTGTTTCCTCGACCTGGTTTTGGCTCTTATGGAGTCTGGACTCCTTCCAGATCCACCTAATCGGATTGATTGGTGTTCGGTGGATGTTTTGATTCCTAAAGCTTTTCTTTAGCAGGTTGTTTAGCAGATTCAGTAGAAGGTTTTCAAGAAAGCTTCATTCCTGGTTCGATTTGGCTCTAGCCAGGAATTTCTGCAGCTCTCTTTCATTTCGAGTTGTTCTTTTGCCACGAATTGAATTGGCCGTTGGTTTGTAGCCTTGGGAGATTCATGCTTCATGCCTTTGTGGGCTTTGACTTTTTCTGGTTTCTCTGGATAGGTCTGTTATGGTTGGCCTGATAACTGGTTGGCTGCGGAGAAACGCTTCATGCCTTGGTGTTTGAGGGATTGGTGGTCTGATATCAGTCAAGCTGCAATCTCTGCCTGCTTGGCTCATTGGAGTCTACCTTCTTGAATCTCAGCGTTTGGGTTTTTGTTGTACCCTTAATTTGAATTTGGTGCATTTTTGTTTAGAAGCTTTGTCCTGGAGCCTTTTCGATCCAGCAGACTTGCCATTGAGTTGTTTTTGCAGTTTTCTTAGAGTCTCAGTGGGGTTTTGGGGATCATATTTGGGAATCATGGATTCTAGTAGTGATCCTCCCCCCCCCCCCCCCCCCCCCCCCCC
>LPNX011021818.1:124299-147132 GCA_001517045.1 Pseudotsuga menziesii
ATACCAACTGTTGAATTGCCAGCTGAGAGACCTTTCCAGATGGCTTTGAATCTCTATCAACGTGAATTAATTGGTCAATTCATGGGTCTCTGGCCTTCTCCAAAGGCAATTGATGGTTGGATACAGCGTAATTGGAGACCTCTGGTCTCGGAAGGAATTCATAGTCACTTGGTCGGCAGGGGGTTTTTTGTTTTTATCTTTGAGTCTGTTGAAGATAGAGACCTTATTTTTCGAAATGGTCCCTATTTTATGGGCCCCCAGGGACTTTACTTGAATAAATGGACCCCTGATTTTGATCCCACTCAAGATGTTCCTTCTGCTATTCCGATTTGGGTTCGACTTCCTCATCTGCCACTCCATTGTTGGAACTATGAATCCTTGGAAACCATCAGAAACAAACTAGGAAAAAAAATTGATAGGGTAGAAAGTAAAGATCAATACTCCTGTGCAATAATTTGCGTAGAAGTTGATTTAGAGACAAGGTTTCCTGAAGCGATCAATTTAACTGTGGCATATTGGTCTCATATCTAGGAACTTGATTATGAGCAACTTCCTTTTAAATGTCGCCATTGTCATGGTTATGGACATTTTGCTAGGAATTATAAGAAGAAAGCTGAAGAAATCCCTGTACTTGAGAAAGCTGAGCAATGGACTCTTATTCAGAAAGCTGGCCCTTCTAAGCAAGGTAACAATTCGGAAGGGAGAGAACCATCAGGGAATAGAGCCAATACCGAAGTGAAGAAGAACTTTTCAAAAAAAGATACAGGAAATTCAGTATCCTCTAATCAGTTTGTTGTCTTGAGCTCATTGGAAGGTCGGACTCATCCTCTTGAAGAAGGTTAGATACTTCCTTCTGAAGTGCTTTATAGTGAAATAGAAGAAATTGTTGGGAATATAGAGATCCCTACTAGTCAACCTTCTAGTGTTTCGATTCTGCAGGAAATCCACAACTCTCCTTCAAGGTTACCTTCTTCTCCTTCCTACATTGAAATCCTTAAGAAAAAAGTGGTAGACTCCTCTAGCTCCTCTGATGATGACTCATTTGAACAATCTTCAAAAAAGACTGGGAGAAAATCTTGTAAAGAGGTCAAAGAAGAAGAAGCGAAGCGCTTGAAAATGCAAGGTTCTCAAGCTACCATTGAGATGACTTTCGGCAGAAGCAAGAGGAACAGGCCTAATAAGGGTGGAGCAACCCCTTCTGGCACAAGTAAATAATGCAGCTCACTTCATGGAATTGTAGGGGATTGGGGAATCCCAAAAAATCAGAAGATTTCAAAGATATTTTGAGAACGGAACCTACAGAAATCCTTTTATTGCAAGAAACAAAAATTGATAAGGATTCATTACTAATATTAAGCAATACTAAGTGGAATTTGAATAATGGTATTACTGTCAGTGCTCGGGGCACCTGTGGGGGTCTTGCTACCATTTGGTCGACGAACAAATTCACCCTGCTCTCTTCTTTTTCTTCTCAACATTGGATTTTTTCAGAGTTACAGTGTTCTGTTAGTAAGATTACAATTGCCATGTTTAACTTGTATGCTCCTGTAAATCATACCGAGAAGAAGGAGTGTTGGCTCTTCCTTTTCTAATTTCCTGGATTCAAACTCCCTTAGTAATATCATAGTGGCAGGGGATTTAATATCACCCTCGACCCTAGTGAAAAAAAAGGAGGTGTGATGGGTAAAGATCCCTTGTTGGATTTTGTTGACTCTACTTTGCATCCGTGTCATCTCCTTGATTACAAGCCTAAGAGAGGCCGGTTTACATGGTTTAGTAACAAGGTTAGGCCAGACAGTATATTAGCCCGTTTAGATCGATTTCTGGTGCAAAGTACTTTGCTTGATAAGAATTTTTTTATTTCTTCTAAAATTCTTCCAAAGACTTCCTCCGACCATCATCCCATATCCTTGCTTGTGAAAGAAGAAGAAGATTACGGACCAATTTCGTTTCGTTTTAGTCCATTATGGATTGAGCGAGATGGATTTCTGGATATAGTAAATGAAGTGTGGTCTCAGTTCGTGGATGGCTCTCCAAGTTTCGTTTGGGAGCAAAAATTAAAAAGAACAAAATATGCTTTGAAAGCATGGATAAAAAAACCTCTCTCCACTCCGACTAGTAGCAAAAAATAAAGCGTTAAAGATCTAGTAGAGATTTAATTCAACTTGGAGAACACTTATATTTCTTAATTGCTTTTATCAAAGGAGAAGCTTTCTCAAATCAAGTCATATCAGTCCTTTCGACATGAAGAGGAAACCTTGCGGCTTAAATCGAGAAGTCTTTGGTTAATTGTTGGTGATAAAAACACAGCCCATTTTCATAGACAGTGTCGGTTAAGAACTTCACGTAATCACATATCAGAAATTCTTTCTAGAGATGGAGTAGCAATTAAAGGTCAATTGGACCTTTTACAGGCTGCTAACATTCATTTTCACCAGCTTTATACCAAGGATGGCATTCCAGACAATGCAGCCAAATTTGATTTCTTATCTTTGATTCCTTCACTGGTTTCTGGAGAGATTAATTCAGGTCTCACAAAACCTTTTATAGAACAATATGTAGTGGAGGTAATCTGGGGTATGGAACTAGATAAAGCACTAGGGCCAGATGGTTTTTCAATCCACTTCTATAGAATTTGTTGGCCAATTATAAAATATGATTTGCTTCGCATGATCTCATCCTTTCTCATGAAAGCTAAAGTTGTTGGTTGCACCAATTCTACTTTCTAAGCCTTAATCCCCAAGGAAATTAATCTTGCATCCTTTGAAAGGTTTCGGCCTATATGCCTCTTATAAAATCCTAGCTAAACTTTTAGCTAACATACCAAAGCCTTTGTGGGGTTCTTTAATCTCTCCTCAGCAGGGGGGTTTTGTCAAATAGACAATGTGATACAAGCTCAAGAGGCCATTCATTCCAGCTATCAAAGGAAAGAGAAAGGTATGATCATTAAACTAGATATGAAAAATGCTTTTGATCGAGTTAATCTCTCATTTTTGCATCAAGTTCTACTCACTTTTGGTTTTAGTGTGGAGTTTGTAAGCTTGATAAAAGCATGTACAGACAGACCTTGGATAGCTCCCCTTATCAACAGCAGACCTGCATACTTTTTTCAAGCTTCTAGAGGACTGCGTCAAGGGTGTCCCTTGTCACCCTTCCTTTACATCCTGATGGCTAAAGCTTTAAGCAGAAAGTTGTATGCTGAAATGATTGTCGGTACAATTCCTGGAATCAGGGCTGCTAGAGGGGTGAAGCCCATTAATCATGTGTTATTTGTTGATGATTCCCTTCTCCTCGGTGGGGCTTCGTTAAATATTGCTCGTGCCTTTAAATGTATTCTTCATCAATTTTGTTCTATTTATGGAGGCTTGATCAACGGGGGAAGAAGTGCGGTTTACGGGTGGAATGTGGATCCTATGAAAATGCATCAAATTTCTAATACTTTGGGCTTTCTTAGCTTTGTTCAGTGGGTAAAGATCAAATATCTGGGTCTCCCGTAGACCTTGGGTGCTAGTCCACCTTTGCTTTGGCTCGATGTTTTGAGCAAACTAAAAGCTAAAATTGTCTCTTTGGGTGGGCATTGGTTGACAAAAGCAGGAAAGTTAGTTTTGATAAAATCAGTTCTTTCTTCCCTTCCCATTTTTCAGTCCTCATTGCTTCTAGCTCCCAAGTCTATTTCGGTTCAAATAGCCAAGATTCTTAGGGATTTTCTTTGGAGTGGGGGAAAAGGTAATCAGAATAAAATCCACTTGGTCAATTGGGAGACTATTAAAAGACCTACAAGTGAAGGTAGATTACAAATAAGAGATCCAAAATTAGCTAATCTTGCCTTGGGTGGCAAGCTTGTTTGTCATATTTTTGCTAATAAGAATCATCCGGTCAGCAGGCTCTTTTCTTTGAAATATCTTAAAGGTGGATCTGTGAGAAATTTAAAACCAGAAAAGCTTCCTACAGGTACTGCTATTTGGAATTTGTGCAGAAAAAGTCTAAATCTAATTCAGCAACATTTATATAGAATTCCAGGTAATGGGAAAGGAATTTTTTCGTGGGAAGACTGGATCCTTGGGAATTCTCCTCTCTCCTCCATAAACTCGATTTCTGAGATCAAATTATGGATGTCTAATAAAGGTCTCCTTCGTTTAGCAGATATTTTCTTATGGGATGATGCAAGGAATTGGATTGGCTGGAATTTCCTAGAAATACCAGAACGATTGATTTCAGAACAAGCAACTTTGATTAAAGCATTGTTCGGGTTGGCTCCATTTCACCATTCTTTGAAAGACAAATGGGGTTGGGGTTCCATTGGCATTTATTCTATGGGACATGGATTTTCAGAAACCCAGTCTTCTCATGTTTCCTTGCTAAAACCGACAATGTGGAATTCGATTTGGTCATTATATGGACTGCCGAAGGTAAAAAAAAATCATGGCTCCTCATGCATCAAAAGGTATTAAAATGTGAGAATTTGAGCAAGCGTGGCTTCCTTAGGCCTTTTCGTTGTTGCTTATGTAAAGCTGCTCTTGAAACTTGAGACCACTTATTCATGGAATTCTATTTTACTCAATCGGTCTGGCATTTGGCTCTTTCTGATCTCAACACTTTTGTTCCAACAGGTATGATGGTTCCGAAATTGTTTATTACCTGGCTGGATAGGATTCCAATTCCCAATCGAAATTGCAAAGGTCTGATTGCACATCATTCCTAAATGCATTTGGTGGGCAGTCTGGTTAGCAAGGAACGACTTGTTGTTCAATGATAGAACGTGGACCCCTATCGACGTTGCTAATAAAGCTAAATTGAAATTTTTTTAAACTGTTAAACAACATATTCCCTCTATTTCGCCAGAGATGTCAGAGTGGTTGGGATGCAGTTCGAATTTGAAATCCAGTGTTTAAAAAAAAATTCCAAAACCAATGTTGCCTCCTCCTTAGCGTTTGAGACTATCAGCATATAATTTTTCTCTTTGGTGGAAGAGTAAGGGAGTTTTTACAATTTTCTTTGACGACGCATCTAAAGGGAACCCTGGAGTTGCTGGCGCTGGTGGCTTAATCTTCTCTCCGGACAGCGAGAAAATATCTAGCTTCCGTTTTGGCTTAGGAATTTGTTCTAACAATCAGGCAGAGTGTTACAGCCTACTCATGGCTTGCCAAATTGCCAAGTAGACTAGTATCAAGGAAATTCAAATTTTTGGGGATTCAGAGATCTTGATAAAGTTGTTAAATTCTGACTTACAATTCAATAAACCTTCATTGGATAAAATCTTGCAGAGAGTTCGAAACTTCTTGAAAGATTTTGAGAAAGTCTCTTCTTTTCACATTTTAAGAGAGTTGAATAAGCAAGCGGATTATGTGGCTACTAAAGCTTGTCTTTTGCCTCTTGGAAGCTTCAGTTCTAACGAAGATTCTTGTACTATGCAGCCGCTACCGTAATTGTTTTATGTGTGAGAGATGATGCTGAAGAATTTTCTTTCAAAACTTTTGTAAAGCTGAAATTTCTTTCTTTCCTGAATTTTGTTTTAAATTCTTGGTCCTTTAGAAGTTATCTTCTGACCTTATTGTAAATGGTTGATTTAGCTATTGCTTTGTCATTCCAGGAATTCTTCTTTTTTCCAATATATATATACCCATTTGAGTTAAAAAAAATTATTATAAAATAGAATTATTAATAGTATATGATAGAAACAAAAATTAAGTTTTCGTTTTAATACGTTATGTTATATATAATAATAATATTTATATATTTAAGTGTTATATTGAGAACTAAAAAATAATATTGAATGCTTAAAGGTGAAAATACATGAGATAGGATAACCCATTTCATACTCGCAAAATATGTGTTAAACTTAACCATTATGTAATCTTACTTTAATAAGAGATGTCCATCTATATTTGGCACGAGGACGGATGATGTTAGGTGACATACATAGTGTGATTATATAAAATTTAATACTAACTCTCCCAATTGAGAGGATTTGAGAAGTCCTTGCTAGCCTCTAACAAATCAAGGGGGCTTGGTTTATACTTGAACATCTTTTTGATCATTGCATCTATATGTTTGGACCTTGTAATGGAAATTCGACATGGGTTATGGGTTAGTATTAATGTTCTCAACCCACGTGTCATTAAAACTATGTATTGACTCAAACACAAGGAGATGGGATAGAAATGGGATTTGATATAGTTTCATATTTTCCAAAGTTACGCAAATGGAGCGGTTATTGTGCATCTCTTCTATGACATTTATTGTATTCTTAACAATGGTGGGAAGTATGACGCCATGCACTTGGGTAATTTGCAATCAATATAATGGAATAATATCACATGTCAATAGTCCATTTTCAACCCTTTACATGTTAAACAATTATACCCTATTGGAGTGTCATTATATAGATGTTTATTATATATTAAAGTGCATTTGATCCAAGATGATGGTTTAAAGATGACCTTTTACAATTGGAAGGTAAAATAGATCTTCAAGTCCATATACTAAATCTCATGATATGTCGCTCTAGATTTAAGTAATTTTTTAATATGGTGGAACATCTCACAAATCTTAACTTGATTCATATCAAGATCTCATAAAAAGTTCAATGTCAAGGATATATATATATATATATATATCAAAGTAATTAAAAGCACATTAAACAAATGAAATAAATATATAAATGAGACTTACTATACGACAAAAGAGATGCCTCGGTGGACTTAGACTCAAATCATTTTCCTGTAAAAGTTGAGATTAAACATACGATCAAATTAAGTAGATCTATGTGCTAAAATAACTTATATTATATAAAATAAGTTAAACATAAATAAAAATAAAAATAAAACTTAACATAAGAATAATATAAAAAATTTAGAGCTTTGCAATAAAGATACCTATTAAAATGAGATTTAGTTAAACTCAACCATGCAATACTACTACTTAAATGAATATTCAATATATAAAGCCATAAATGAGAATTTAGAGTATTATTGATGTGAAGTAAAATATTTCAGTTTTCCACATTTTTAAATATCAATGCAACTTTAGTGTGTTAGGCATATTGGTCTTCAATATAAGATTAAAGCATAACACCATAGAAAAGGGTTTGGGTTTTAAATAAAAACCCTATGAAAAAACTTTTGTTGTTTTTGTTTTGTTTTTTTCAACGAGGAATTGGTAACATGGAATCTTGAGCAGTCGTCATATTGGGATCGAAACTTACAGTCACCATTGTAACCCTACTCCTTCCTTAGTAACAATTGACATTGTAATGAGGACCAACGCAACCCAGGAAGTTAAACCTAGGTTCAAAAGATGGAAACCACCAAGCAGAAACCGGGTTGATATCACTACTTACCCAGACTTTATTAAAAAAAACCTTTGTTATTACAGTCCTTTGCAAAAACAATTACCTTTTGTTTTTTCCTATTTAGAAAAGGGATATGGTGCACCATTTATGAATTGTTTTTTCTATTTAGAAAAGAGGTCAGGGTGCACCAGTTCTAAATTGAAAATTTATAGTTTAGTTATATGATTTAAAGAGTTGGGGTTATTAAGAACTTGTCAATGTTATAGGACTTCATACTTCTTTTTAATCAATCTACATTGTTTAATAAATGATTAAAAATGATCATGTGCACTAGTGCGTCCAATGATCATGACGCACCAGATAGTAGGGTTTTTTAATAAAACATTAACAGGTTTTGCAATGAAATTATCTTTCTTATTTTTTATATAATAATACATGGTGTGCTTTTTCCTTTGAAACACATCAGGGTGTTTCGTAATATCTAGCACACCGGTTATTTGTTTTTAAAATTTTGCGAGAGATGTCAATAAAACTATATTAATATAGTAGTGCATTATTTTCTATGTAATGCACTAGGAGATTTATTGTCAAGCACACTGGTGCATATCGTTTCAATTAATGCATTGTGCTATGGTTTTTAAAATAATACAAGTTTTTTTATTAATTTTTTTATTGGTATTTTTTTCTAGCATGGTGTGATAGAATTAGTAGGTTTCCCAGTGTGTTATCTATAAACATGCACCGATGTGTTTTGTTATGAAATGCACCTAATAAAAACATCCACTAAAACCTCTTCCCACTCGCCTCCACTAGAAACCTCCACTATAAACAGATTTTTTGGGATTTTTTTAGGGGATTCCATGATAACCTCCGCTAAAGGGCCTTTTCCTTGTAGTGAGTGTTCCATAGTTACTATCTTTGGTACCCTATGGAAATTACTGACATAAATATCTATAACCATGGTTAGACGCATTTGCTAGCATTCAACATGTCCAAAGAAATTCAATTTTCCACACTTGGAAGCCATAATATATCATGTCTTTCTCTAGTACTTTTTTTTAAAATCTTATAAGCTATTGCAATCATTGTATTCTCTGGAAATTTTGGAATCTACTGGCATTCAATGTTTGTAATGAAATGAAATGTGAAGAAAATAGTTATATGAAATATGAAGAAATTTTACAAGAAATATAGCTTGAAACAAGATCCATATAAAGAAACAAACATATGGAAGTGGAGTAGTGTTTCTTCATTTTCAATACAACCCATTACACTCAGAGTGAAATTCAATGCAATGGACTGAAGATAGTGCAAAAGAAAAAAGTATCGACCAAATCTGTAATGAAAGACAAGTAACACATAAAAAAAACGTGGAGACAACTGATAGAGCAAGAACATTAGCAATCCCAAAATAAAACTACATGAAGCAAGCACACAACCTAAATTCATTGTCATATGACTACATTATATTATGTGAATAAATGAATATAAAATTGAACAATATCCCAAACATATGCACTACATAGACTAGACTATAACTACAAGGTATGCAGCTCGAATTGTAACCAGAGTTAAATTACAACTACTCACTTGCCAATTTGTAGACTACACATAGTAGCCTATAGATACAAGGCGTAAGTTATCAATGCTAAACAACACTAAACCATAACTATTGCATTGTCTGGTGTATTTTTAGACATGAAGCCCGCACACTTCAAGTACAAGCAATATGAGAAAGAGAGATTATTTGACTAAGAAAAATAGAAAAAAATGAAAAGTACATAAAATTCAATTCCTTTGTTGTGCTAAAAAAGAGGCAAGACCAAGGAACCATGCAATTTCCCATACACAACAAAATACTATTTTCTTGGCATACTTAGAACATTGTGTCATTACTCTGTTGTCCTAATACACCTGATCTCAGTAGATTCCATGAGACAATGGAGCTATTTGACATTTGACTTCTTTGGAGAAATTGCATTATAGTGGATCTGATAAGATCAAGATCAAGAGAATACAAGAGTTGGGGCAGCTGAGGAAGCTTAGATAACTAAAGTTTAGTTAATGTTTTGAGATAGCAGAGCTATCGGCTTCGAAACATTTAACGTCTTTCAAGACGTTGAATGTTAATGGATTCCACAAGCTTTAGAGCATATGTAAATCGGACCACCTCACAAAGCTTAGAGAATTAAATGTTAGCAAATTCCATGAGATACTAGACTTAGCAAGTATGGAAAACTTAAGCTCCTCAGAGAAACTGAATGATAGTATATGTGAAAAGCTCCAAAATTTAGAAGCATTGGTGAAGCCCATAAAGCTTATGGAACCAAATATTTGTGTATGCCATGGGATAACAATGCTACTAGGCAAGGAAAATTTGTATTAATTGGAGATATTGAATATTGGTGGATGCCAAAATCTCCAAAGAATACGACTATTATCCCAGCTTATAGAGCTTAAAAACAACAACATGTAGTAGATGTTCTGATTTAGCATATCTTCCAAGTGTGGAAAATTTGTCTTCTTCAGAGCCATTGAATGTTTATGGATGTGAAAAAATTAAGATCATGGCAAAGTTGGAAAATCTCATGATGCTTAGACATCTAATGGTCAATAAAATCCATAGGATATAGGCAGTATCAGATGTGGAACATTTGGCACCCTTGCAAAAGTTAAATGGAAAGTGGTTGTGGAACTTTGTCCCTACATTTTTATCTTTTGCAAAGAAAAGTTGGGTCCAAAAATAGCAATATTGATGTATCATTTGCTCACATAGGTCCACAATTGACATGCCATCGGCATACAATTGGTTGTTCTCCCCAAGTACCATTAGCAATGTGTCATTTTCTTGTATTAGTTCATAGCTAGATTGAGAAATTGCATATGTTTAATGTTTTGCAAAGAATTCAATCTAACGATGTCCAATTAGATAATAAAGTCTATTGTGTCTCAAACAAGGCCATTGTTATGTTGCTATAAAATATGCATGCATATGTCTTCATGTCTCATATAAAGACCATTTCGCATTGGGTAGGGGAAGTGCTTAGCATTGGTTGGAAAACAAGCAGGTTTTTTTTTCCTCTGAGAGCAATATATCAACACACACTTTACAAATCCCCAAGCAGACGTAATTTCTAAATCCAATTGTGTACTAATGCAAGAAAATGATGCATTACAAATGACAGTTGAGGAGAGATATCAACTCTGTGTGGATGGCATGTCAATTTTTCACCTATCTAACCAAAATGATATATCACTATTGCTATTTGAGGAACCAGCTTTTCTTTGTAGAAGATAAGTAGATAGGGAAAAAAATTAAAGAGAACTATCCATGTAGACATATGCAAAGTAGATAGTTTTAACTATTTTCAATTAAGTTGGGAAAAGATCACGATTAAGTGCTAACCACTGCCATTAAGCTTGTGATATTCTTGATCTTCTCATAACCACTGCCATTAAGCTTGTGATATTTATTTATGTAAGCTTTGTGAGTTGTTCCAACCTTTGTATGTTCTTGATCTTCTCATAAGCACCGCCATTAAGCTTGTGCAAAGGTGTCAAATGTTCCATTGGTTACAATGCTCATATCCCATTGCATTTACTAACATTTTGTTCTACGAGCATCGTGAGCAATGTCAAGTTGGGCTAACTGTCATATGCCTTGGAACTTTTGGCATCCTCCAGCATTCATTATCTTCAATGAAAACAAATTTTATTTTCCTAGCAACTTTGTTATTCCATGGCATACACTAACCTTTGGTTCTGTAATCTTTGTGAGCTTTTCCATTGTTTCTAAATTTTGGATCTTTTTGCATCTACTGTCATTTATCTTTTCTAAAGAGATTATATTTTCCATATCTAGCGAGTCTAGTATCTCATGGGATTTCCTACGATTTAATTCTCTAAGATTTCTGAGCTGATCCAACCTGCCTTCACATGAGCGCCCATTAAATTCCATCCTCCACTCATTAACTTCAGCAACGCCTAAATGTCCATCCTAGAAAGCACATACATACCTTCCTGCAATTAAACATCCTACCAGTAAACTTCCCACCGGGCTTCTGACCAGCAAAACAAAACAACACGTCCACAACCCTCCTACCAGAGCCATATGCATGACGCTCTCATCAAATACAAGCAATATTTATGTGTTGTTTCTTTTATTTTCTCAATTGTTGTGTTAGAAAAAACAGTCTTATCTTATAACTTGTAATGGTTAGAACTATTGAAATGACTATGCTTATTTCTCTAGAACCTACAAAGAATATTGAGATAGTGTCAAAATAGTACACTTTCTTATATCAAATTTTCTGATACTTTATCAATTGTACCAATAGTTTCTATGAGTGTCATTGCACACATAGACTATTTGGTTCGTGTTACTAGCTTTTGTGTGGCATGATATCCTTGTGTCTTGTTATAAATATCTTATATAGTTGTTATCAATATAGCATATAGTTGTACATGTTTTTAATTTATTGTATCGATGTATCACAATAAATTTATTGTTTACACATTGTGAGGAGAAGCACATATACTTATCTAAAAAGATTTTTTTGTATCTAATCCCCTCATATTTTATCAATTGCATTCATACTTTTCACAATTGTCATTCCACACATAATTGACATGTTGTCATTGTCTCTTGTTATAAATATGGCATAAATTCTTATCATTGTGGCATATAGACATAAATGTATTTACATAGACCCTTCTTTTGCGACAGTTATGGCACTACTCCGCTAACCATCGCTACTCCAAATGACTAACAACAAAACATAATCATTGCCATTGCACACACAGACTATTTTGTTAGTGTTTCTAGATTTTGTGTGGAATGATATGCTTGTCTCTTGTTATAAGTATCTTATATAGTTGTTTTAAATATGGCATGCGGTTATAAATGTGTTAAATTATTCTATTGATGTATCACATTAAATTTATTGATTTGCACATAGTGAAGAGAAACATATATACTTAACCATGAGATTTGCTCATATTTTATAAATTGCATCGATGCTTGTCATAATTGTCATTGCATGCATACTTGGCATATTTCCCTTAAAATCATTATCAAGATCGCATATAGTCATAAAGGTATTTTCATAGACCCTTTTTTTTGCTGCAGCTTTGGCGCTACTCTACTAGCCATTGCTACTACAAATGGCTAATGACAAATTAGAAACACTGCAATTGCACCTGTGCTTTTTCCATTCATCTTACATTTTCATTTCGCTATGGCAACGATCATTACCACTTGTGACCCTTGTTATTAAAATAAAATTGAAATAGAAAAACTTTTTAGTATTTATTAAAATACTTTTTCAATATAAAATGTTGTATTAATTATTTATAAATTTTTTTCTTTTTTCTTTTTTCTTTTTTCTTTCAACTGAAAATTACCTCTGCATCGCAGATGCAGATTTGACCCATTCACAGGAATGGACACCTTGACCTGTGGGGGTGATATCCCTTTTCTTTTCCACATTTAGCCAATTGAGCCACTCAATAGAGTCTATTTATAAATTATTGTTTGCCTTGTTATATTCTTTTTAAATACACCTATGATAAAGTATATATATTAAAGTTAATATGCATTAATTATTTATAAATGGTTATTAACTTTATTATATTATTTTTAAATACACCTATAATAAAGTCTATATAAGAGTTCTTATTTTGTATTAATTATTTATAAATTATTATTAACTTTATTATATTATTTTTAAATACACCTATAATAAAGTCTATATAAGAGTTCTTATTTTTAATTGGACATTGGTGAGAAACTTAAAACTTCAATATTATTTTATTTTTAATTGGACATTGGTGAGAGACTTAAAACTTCAATATTATTTTATCTTAATATTTTAGAATATTATGTTTTTCATGTAATTAAGTTTTCTAATATAAATATAATTTATGACACATGTATTTTTTTAATACTTTGGAAACCTTGTAGACGACTTAAGTTCATCTATCATACAAGTATTGTTATTAATATTTTATGCACCATGTATAGTAATTAACTTTTAACTAACACCGAGGGACATGTTATCAAAAGGGAAAAGAGGACATTATGTTTTTATTATCATCAACCTTGATCTAGTGTTTGGAGAACTGAGAAGGTTGTTAGGTGGCTAAGCCTCCACTTAATATTGTAGAGTGATAATTACATATAGGGTCTAAAATGTAATTATTTAAATGAACTTATAATTATTTAAAAATATTATAAAATAGAATTATTAATAGTATATGATAGTAAAAAAAATTAAAGTTTTTTTATACGTTATGTTATATATAATAATATTTATATATTTAAGTGGATATTCAAACATAGTATAGCTATGCCCATTAACATAAAAGGCATTAGAAGGAGGACGCAAAGCTCACGCCGGTGGCTAGAGGTTTTTTGCATGCAGGTTGGAGGACGCACTCCCTGGATCACGAAGCTGAGTTGATCTTGTTGTCGGTGATCTGTGTCAGGACCTTCGTGGGCTGCACTTGCCAGGCCACTGGCTAGGCTGTTGGATCTTCTCATTGGTTTTGTTGAACCCGAGGTTGTCCTCACGCTAGACCATGTGCTGAGAGGTTTCTCTAGTGGGGCAGTCCAATGGTGACTGGGGTGGGTGGTGATCCATCCCCAGATCTACGCTTGGATGCCTTCGACCGGTTAATTGCCTCTCAAAACAAGAGATCTGGCAAAGGAGACCCTCCAAAGTTTGTCAAAAGAATTAAAGATGTGCCAAAAGTTGCACTTCCACTAGAAGAAACTATTCGAGTTGCTCTCTCCCTGGCAGATCGAGCCCTGATCGAGAAATTCACGGGGCTCTAGCCCTCACCAAAAACTACTGACATTTGGGTCCAAAGAAACTGGAGGCCCCTAATCTCCAAAAATGTTGCATCATACTCCATCGGAAAGGGTTATTTTCTGTTCAACTTCGAATCCAAGGAAGACAAAGATTTAATTTTCAGGAATGGGCCCTATTTCATGGGGCCGCAGGGTCTTTATCTTAACGGGTGGACTCCGGACTTCAACCCTGAGGCTGACACCCCTAAAGCAGTGCTAGTCTGGGTCAGGCTCCCCAATCTCCCCATGCACTGCTGGAACCCTAAATCTCTCCAAGCTATAGGGACCGTATTGGGGAAATACATTGACATGGCTAGTCCAAAGGACCAATATGCGTTGAGGTCGATCTCGAAGCTGGCTTGCCAGAAGCTATAAAATTAACAGTGGGGAATTGGTCCCATTTCCAAAAGCTCAATTATGAACAGCTCCCTTTCAAGTGCAGAGGTTGCCATGAATACGGACACTTCATCCGTAATTGCCCTAAAAAGCTCGAGATCCAACAAGACAAGGCGGAAGGATGGAAAAAGGTGAATAGATCTAAACCTAAAAATCAATCTGGAATGGCTCCAAAGAAGGGTGAGGGGAACAAAGAAGCAAGGGTCATCCCTCTTGAAGGATCCCTAGAAACCTCCAAGACTAAAGAAACTAATGAAGCAAGGGATGACTCCCTTGAAGTTGAAGAGAAATCTAGGAATGGAGATAGTAAGGAACCCGAAGCAGACCTATCAGTCCAACAAATGAAGGATCAAGACGAAGACACTGTAGTGATAAAAGTAGGGGAAAACTTGGGGAAATCAAAGGAAGAATCTGAATCAGAGGAAGAAGAGGAGGAGGAAGGGGAAATAGAACTGACTACCCCAAGACTGATTAAAACCAAAGGAAGGAAATCCAAGAAAGAAGCTAGGGAACAAGCTACCTACAAGGATAAGCTGCAAGGCTCCTAGCTAACCTTGGAAAAGCTGCTGAAAAACACTAGAAACACCCGTCAGCAGGGGCATGTCCAGAAAGGGATGCCTTCGCTCACTAAAAGTAATTAATGAAGGTCCTCTCCTGGAACTGCAGAGGTCTCGGTAGAAAAATCAAGGAAGAAGCAATGACAGATCTAATTTCTTTACATCAACCAGACATCTTTCTGATCCAGGAGACCAATATGGAGGAAGCCGCATTTCTCCATGTAAGTTTAAAATTTTGGAAAAAAAAAAGGTAAAGCTGCAATTAGTTCAAGGGGTGCATCCGGAGGCATTGGAACTCTGTGGGATGATAAGAAATTTGAGGCTGTTGACATCAAGTACAGCTCTTGTTGGATCCTCACCCTGCTGAGGCAAAAAGACACGAATACCCTGGTAAGAATTTTCAATATTTATGCACCCAATTCTAACGCTGAAAAAAATGTCTGCTGGAGTCTCCTTCACGAGGAAAAGAGCAACCTGCAAGGTAATGTAATTCTTGCGGGGGATCTAAATGTCATCCTCGGCCAAGATGAAAAAAGAGGGGGTTCCTTGGTTAGAGACCCCATCAGAGAAACTGTTGATGAGATCATTTTGGAATGGGATCTCATGGATGTTAAGCCATCTACTGGAAAGTATACTTGGAATAATAAGAGGATTGGGCCTGGGCACATTGCTTCCAAACTTGATCATTTCCTGGTCCAGGACACCTTCCTCCTGCTAGGTCTGAATTTGTCTTCCAAAATCTTACCGTTTGGAGGATCGGATCACAAGCCTATTATCCTTGAGATGGTTAATGATAAGAATTTCGGCCCTATACCATTCAGATTCAATCCTATGTGGGCCAATCATCCTGACTTTCTAAGGATTGTTGCTGATTCTTGGTCTCCCCCAGTTACAGGGTCTCCATTCTTTGTTTGGTAGGAGAAACTCAAAAGGCTTAAAAAAACTCTAAAATCATGGGCTAAGTCGATCCCCTCTCCCATTTATAAAAAAACCCACGCTGCTCTAGCGCTGGAGACCCACCAGGCCGGCATGGAGGATAAAATCATGGATCACAATGACATCCAAACTGAGATTAAGCTGCAATCGAACCTCCACGCTGCCTGCAGACAAGAATCCGAATGGTGGAGATTCAAGTCTAGATACAAATGGCTGAGCGAAGGTGATAGGAACACTAGCTTTTTCCACAAGCAGGTTGAGGCAAGAAAAAATTTCAACTATGTGCTTGAAATTTAGTCTCAGGACAAACTTATCAGCAATTTCGAAGACATAAAGACTGAAGCGACTAGGCATTTCAATGAACTGTTCAATGCCCAGCCTATCATGGAAGACAATGAACTCTTGATCCTGGTTCCCAATGCAATAAAAAATAGTGATAACAAAGTTCTGATACAGAGTATCACACTGGATGAAATCAAGAAGACCGTCGATGGTATGGAGAATGACAGAGCTCCGGGTCCCGATGGGTATAATGATAACTTCATAAAACTTTGATGGGACATAATAAAAAATGACTTACTCAAAATGGTTAGCAAATCTCAGAGGTGCAGTAAAATTGGAGGCAGCACAAACTCTGTCTTTCTGGCTCTCATCCCCAAAGAGAAGGAGGCTAAATATTTTGATAGGTTCCGTCCTATATCCTTGTGCAACATAGGATATAAAATCATTACTAAGATAATGGCCAGCAGACTAAAACATATCCTGCCTAGCCATATTCCGGAGAACCAAGGCGGATTTGTTAAAGGCAGGAAGATCTAGGGAAATATTATCTTAGTTCAAGAGGCTATACATTTTAGTATGAAGAACGACAACAAAGGAATGGTGGTAAAAATTGACCTAGCAAATGACTTTGATAGAGTCAGCCATTCATTTCTCTTTCAGGTAATGCGGAGATTTGGTTTCGCTTCAGAATTTATCTCATGGGTCAAGGCCTGTATCAGCAAGCCGTGGATAGCCCCACCAGTCAATGGAAGAGCTGTCCCCTTCTTTCAAGCTTCGGGAGGTCTGAGGCAAGGTTGCCCGCTCTCCCCTTTGCTTTATGCCATCCAGGCTTCAGTTCTAAGCTTTCAGCTGGAATATGCCAGGCAAGATCAGGACCTATTCGACATTAGGATGGCTAAAGGCACAAAAGATATCAATCATGCGCAATTCACGAATGATACTATCTTGTTTGGAGGAGCCAGTCAAATTATAGCCCGTCATTTCAAGACTGAACTGAACCGTTACTGTCACGCCTCCGGAACCAAAATCAATTTAAGGAAAAGTCAAATCTATGGATGGAATATAAATCCTAGGGAAATGCTAGATATTACTCGGGTTCTCACAATGGATGGTGTTGTTTCCCAGGAGTCCTTCAATTATCTAGGGATCCCCATTTTCAAATCCAAACCCAAGAGCTCAGCCTGGAATCCAATTGTGGAAAAAATCAAAAGGAAAATCAAAGGATGGGGGTCAATATGGTTAAATCTGGCTGGGAAGGTAGTCTTAATAAAAGTTGTATTGAATAGCTACCTGCTCTATCAGAGCTCTCTTCTTCTTGCTCCGGTCAAAATAATAACTCAGATTGAAGGCCTGGTTAGATCCTTTCTCTGGCAGGGTGGCAGTGTTGGGGGAGGCAAAAAATTTGCATTGGTCAATTGGACAATAATTAAATTGCTCAGATTAGAGGGTGGTCTACACGTCAAAGATCTTAGAAATCAAAACTTGGCTATGGGAGCCAAGCTACTCTGGAACTTGCTCGCCCCCAAGCCTTCTTGGTGCAATCATGTGCTGAAGCCAAATACTTCAGAGGCCCGAGGCTCAGATGCCCTGATGAGGATCACGTGATTAAGAACGACTCCTCAATTTTCAACATTTGTAATAAGGCGCTACCTCAGTTTAAAGAAGAATTGTATTGGGTCCCGGGCAATGGGAAATCTTTCAATTTGTGGCATGATAGGATCCTTGGAAAGACGCCTCCTCAAATTCCACGCTTGTAGCACTGGATGGTAGCGATGGGGGTGAATAGCGTTTGGGATATATCCAAATGGGAGCCCAAGGAACCAAATCGCTGGGTTGGCTGGGTATTGCCGAAGTGCCCTAAAGAATTAGAAGCTAAGAAAATTCTGATATTCAATCATTTGGCTAGGCTAGCTCCGACAACTAAACTCAAGAAAGACCGACATGGTTGGGGAAGGGAATCTAATAGCTACTCAACGTCAGAAGGATACCAAAGATTTGTAGAAAACTATAATGTGCCTGACAACCCACAAATTTGGAATTATCTATGGAAATGCAGCACGTTGCCGAAGATTGAAATGTTCATTTGGTCGTTGATGCATGAGAGAGTTCTCACTGGTGAGAATTTGGAGAAAAGAGGGCTTGCTAGCCCATTTAGCTGCCCCTTATGTGCTGAGGCCTCCGAAAATATCAGCCATTTATTTTTAAAGTGCCCTTATGCCATTTCAGTTTGCAAAGATGTGTTGAAGCGTTGGGGAGACGGAGTGCAATTGCTGGACAAAATTCAGGCCTATTTTCTTAATTGGGAAAATCTGTATCATAGTGAGCTGAACCAGAAAAATGGAGTAAGAGCTTGCTGGTTGAAACTCCCTAAGATAATTTGCTGGTGCATTTGGAACGAAAGAAATCATAGAATATTTCAGGAAAAGATTCAACCAGCGTGGAAGACTTCTATCAAAGTAAATGCTTTGTTCGAGGAGGTTGTCAGTATCTCAAAGATCCCTAATAATAAAGAAACCTGACGGACAACGAAAAAAATTGGATGCAAAGTCTTAATATCATGGCTGTAAATAATAAGGCTGCTAAAAAGTTGGACGAATGGGATATCAGGATGGATAAGTCTTAGTTTGAGAACTAGCTAAGAGAAAGGAAGATTTTTAAACTGTTTTTTGACGGGGCTTCCAAAGGGAATCCGGGGAAAGCCGGGGGAGGAGGAGTCATTATTGATCCATACGGGAAAGCCGAGATAGAATATTCCTGGAACATTAGTTATGATACTAATAATATGGCTGAGGCTTACGCGCTCTGGCAAGGTCTTAAGCAGCTGCAGAAGAAAGGAGTGGATGAGGTCATGGTTTTCGGTGATTCCAGGGTAGTTATTTAGGCATTGAATGGGGGAAGAAGGGGCAAGAATGAATGGATAGCAAGGCTGATTAATAGAATTAGGGCCAAGGCTAAAATGTTCAGGAAGGTTAAATTTTTTCGTATTCTTAGGGGGCTAAATGTCTTGGCGGATCTTGCAGCCAATAAATCTATAGTTGTAGGTCTCAATGAACTTATTCTTAACTCGGTTGTAAGCATTGATATCCCTCCTTAGCTCTTCTATAGGTTAATCGATTGGAAGAAGTAGAGATTGGGATGCTTGTTGTAATGCATTTTCGTTTCAGCGATCTATTTGCTAAGTTTTCAATATAACATAACCACTCTTATTAAAAAAAAAAATTTATATATTTAAGTGATTGTATTGAGAACTAAAAAATAATATTAAATGATTAAAGATATAAATACATGAGATAGGATAAACCACCTTATACTTGCAAAATATGTGTTAAATTTAACAATTATGTAATTTAACTTTAATAAGAGACGTCCATCTATATTTGGCACAAGGACGGATGATGTTAAGTGCCATACATAGTGTGATCATATAAAATTCAATACTAACTCTCTCAATTGAGAGGATGTGAGAAGTCCTTGCTAGCCTCTAACAAATCAAGGGGGCTTGGTTTATACTTGAACATCTTTTTGATCATTGCATCTATATGTTTGGACCTTGTAATGGAAATTCGACATGGGTTATGGGTTAGTATTAATGTTCTCAACCCACGTGTCATTAAAACTATGTATTGACTCAAACACAAGGAGATGGGATAGAAATGGGATTTGATATAGTTTCATATTTTCCAAAGTTACGCAAATGGAGCGGTTATTGTGCATCTCTTCTATGACATTTATTGTATTCTTAACAATGGTGGGAAGTATCAGGCCATACACCTGGGTAATTTGCAATCAATATAATGGAATAATATCACATGTCAATAGTTCATTTTCAACCCTTTACATGTTAAACAATTATACCCTATTGGAGTGTTATTATATAGATGTTTATTACATATTAAAGTGCATTTGATCCAAGATGGTGGTTTAAAGATGACCTTTTACAATTGGAAAGGTAAAATAGATCTTCAAGTCCATATACTAAATCTCATGATATGTCGCTTTAGATTTAAGTGATTTTTTTTATATCTGGTGGAACATCTCACAGATCTTAACTTGATTCATATCAAGATCTCATAATAAAAAGTTCAATGTCAAGGACATCTAACTTATATATATATACACATGTCAAAGTAATTAAAAGCACATTAAACAAATGAAATAAATATATAAATGAGACTTACTATACAAGAAAAGAGATGCCTCGGTAGACTTAGACTCAAATCATTTTCCTGTAAAAGTTGAGGTTAAACATACGATCAAATTAAGTAGATCCATGTGCCAAAATAATTAATATTATATAAAATAAGTTATACATAAATAAAAATAAAAATAAAAATAAAACTTAACATAAAAATGATATAAAAAATTTAGAGCTTTGCAATAAAGATACCTAATAAAATGAGATTTAGTTAAACTCAACCATGTAATACTACCACTTAAATGAATATTCAATATATAAGTCATAAATGAGAATTTAGAGTATTACTGATGTGAAGTAAAATATTTCAGTTTTCCACATTTTTAAGTATCAATGCAACTTTAGTGTGTTAGGCATATTGGTCTTCAATATAAGATTAAAGCATAACACCATAGAAAAGGGTTTGGGTTTTAAATAAAAACCCTATGAAAAAACTTTTGTTGTTTTTGTTTTGTTTTGTTTTGTTTTTTTCAATGGGGAATTGGTAACATGAAATCTTGAGCAATTGTCATATTGGGATCAAAACTTATAGTCACCATTGTAACCCTACTCCTTCTTTAGTAAAAATTGACATTGTAATGACGACCAACACAACCCAAGAAGTTAAACCTAAGTTCACAAGATGGAAACCACTAAGCAAAAACCCGGTCGATATCACTACTTACCCAGACTATATTAATAAAAACCTTTGTTATTACAGTCCTTTGCAAAAACAATTACCTTTTGTTTTTTCCTATTTAGAAAAGGGGTATGGTGCACCATTTGTTTTTTTCTATTTAGAAAAGGGGTCAAGCTGCACCAGTTCTAAATTGAAAATTTATAGTTTAGTTATATGATTTAAAGAGTTGGGGTTATTAAGAACTTGTCAATGTTATAGGACTTCATACTTCTTTTTAATCAATCTACATTGTTTAATAAATTATTAAAAAATGTTTTTAAGTTTCATGATGTATCATGAATAAGTTTTGTGCACCCATGCATTATTAAAGATATGGAGCACCATTTAGAATAGCTATTTTAAATTGTATGATCAGTATTTACATGTTCCTATATTATATAAAATAATGTCATTATTCATCTTTCACGGTTACACATTAATGCAACTTTACCCAAAAGGAGAACTAGAATGTATAAATGTATTTTTTTATATAAAAGAATGTTATTATTCATGTTTTACGGTTACACATTAGTGCAACTTCCCCAAAAGGAGCATTGGAATGTTTACTATTACACATTAGTGCAACTTTCCCCAAAAGGAGCATTGGAATGTATAAATATAATTTTTTAATAAGTAATGGATTTTTATTTTTTACATAGTACAACAGTACATTGACATTGAAATGCTTAATCTTATGATCGTTTGGAAGTACATTGACATTGAAATGCTTAATTTTATGATCGTTTGGAAGTCTTGTATTGTGAGAAAATAGATATATTAAAAATTAGGAAATGGTTGATTATATTATGTTTTTATTTTTTTAATCAATGTATTTAATGTATAATAATTTAGAGAGAAGTTATCAAATGTGATTATTAGGAATGGGTTGATTATATTATGTGTTTATTTTTTTAAGCAATGTATTTACTTTATATTAATTTAAAGAAAAATTATTAAATGTGCTTATTAACATTGGACTTAATAAAAGTTGTAACTATATGTTGCATTATTAAAAATGTTATAAATCAATTTTTAAGTTAAATGTTGTTATTAAATTACATAAACTTTTTAATTTATACCACTTATAATTTTTAACTATAACTAAACAAACATGTAACTTTAATTATAACTAAACTTTGTTTTTTAACATGTGATTTGAAATATATAACGAAGAAGAAAAAAACATTATGATCAATATTGGCATGAGACATAACTTTCAAGCAATGTATGGATATCATGAATCAATAATGGTCTTTCATGTGAGCATATTATAGTTTTACAAACTCAATGGATAAATGTAACTTTAAATTGTATGTTTGTAAGTGTAGCAAATGAACATTGAATTGTTTGAAAGAGGCTTTGAAGCAGTAAGTGAATATAGTGAGTATAGTACTATATATGTATATATATATATATATATATAGTTTTCCAGAATCAATAGATAAAGACTCAATTTTAATTTGCATGTTTCTAGAAGGAACAGATGAAAAATGATCAGCATGGAAAGGCACGACCTTAAAATTGAAGAATGTTGTGTAGTGCAAAATTATGCAAATGACATTCCAAAAATGTGAAGATAAAAGCAACATTGAAAGCATCTCAAGCAATGATGAAAGCAACTCAAACGTCAATGAAAACAACTCAAGCTAGGATGAATGAAATAGTTGG
>LPNX011021818.1:155612-172094 GCA_001517045.1 Pseudotsuga menziesii
CACTCTGTTCATATAATTGAGTTTACAATTATGATATATAGATGAAAATATGATTTTTAGCTAGAGTAACTACAAGTTAAATTTTAGAATTATTTGCAACTTTTTTGTATAACTCATTATAGATATTAGTATCAATAAAATATAAGGCTTCCACCTATCATACATGACATATAGCTTAGTTAAGGTCTTGACCCTTTATTTATATTCCCCTAAAACTCTTTATTCACCTAAAAAGAAAAGCAGATCTAGCCTGGGTAATATGGACTCGAACCTCCCCGGATGCGGGTGCCAGCGAGCCCGACCGACAGCGCAGGGTGCCTCGGTCTATGAGCCAGACATGTCGCACCATGAATGCTGGAGATATCACTACGCATGCGTCGACCTCAAGCTCTCTTGTGCAGAAGGAGAAGAACATCTTGTCTTTGCCCTTGTCTTAGGCTGGCTTCTACAAGGAGCGGTTCCATCGGATTCATGTTGGGTTTAATGGGATTTGGTACATAGTTAATGTAGGTTCAGGAAGGCACCATTAAGCAGAAGGCCATTGAATAACATGGCATTGTCACTTGTGGAATTTTTGGTGTTTTGTTTTGGTTTGTGGGTTATTCAACGAAGCCTAGTGTTTTGTTTTGGCCTGTAGTTCTCGTGTTCGCATGGATTCTCCATTGGCCCAAAGATTCTGTGGGGACGCTCATTCTCGTCGATACACTCAGTGGTAGTCTGGTTCAACCATTCCTCGCTGCCACAAATTACTTAGCTCCACCGACCCATTTCACAGCACTCGAGTACTTGGTTCCTCATCGTGTCTAGGCAGTGAAGTACACCCAGGAGAGGCACCAATGGAAGAGGGAAGTCCCAGGGCGGGCTTAGTGTTCAGGTGGAGGGTTAGGAGGTAAACATATCAATACCTGTTAGAATCCTCATTGACGAATGGGAAGGGAGAGTGGTTAACCAGCGCCTGGCCATGGGGCATGGTGGTAGAAAGATCAACCATTACTGGTTGGTTAAGAATATGCTTGAAAATATCATGGAGGACATGTTGGGAAATTGGAGTGCTGCCTGAGACATTGTCCTCGTAGTGAAGGCCAAAATGGATTAAATGGATGGTCAACTCAGCAATTTGGATGCAACCTTTGCGTGGAAGTGCATGGCAAGCACATCAAGACAAGCTAGACACATGGAAGGTGGGCATGGCAGTGTGACAGGTGGAAGGTCGAGGGACACAAGCTCGATTATGGCACCACAAACGGTTCAAGTTGCTCCTTTTACCATCCTAACCACCATTGAACCACTGTTCAAGTGGGTGCAGGATGATGAAGAGCCTAGCAATGAGCCTCCTCAGTATGTGTTGGAAACCACTACCAATACGATAAGCAACTCGAAGGAAGGGGGGTGGGCATGCCCTATCCTAGAAGAAACACCCCCTTATTGAATGATGCTCAAGCCATATTTAGCGTCGCGTGCTTCCTTGGATTCGGAATGTTATCTCAGCTTTTTCTATTATTTGTGTTTTGTTCGGTTACAACTCTATGTTTTTTGAAGGAAAAATTCTGTAAATAGTATCACTCATGGTTACCTCTGGTTTCTTAAAATTTTGAACTCCTTTTGCAATAGTTTTTTTAGACGTCCCTCCATTTTTTACAGGCTTGGGCGGTGGTACCACCACCTGTAGCCTCCTCTGTCTTGGGCCAATATTGTAATTTTTGTTCCCCTAGTTTAATTGAATTTGCAACTTTACAAAAAAAAAGGACTCGAAACTTGATTTATTCCCCTAAAACCCTAGCTGGGATTAAGTGAAGACAATAGGAACGACAATTTTTATTTGGTTAAGTGAGGATAGTACAGAGAAAGTCTCATTCTAGCTCATGTCACTTCCTCACTTGAAATATTTTACAAAATCACATAAAGACAAAAATGTTATGTACAAAGAATTTTAATTGGAATGTTGTTAGAATTACCTTGAAACATCCTTGAACTTGAATTGATTTTGTTGGTTTTGAACACTCCATTCCTTTGAATATGATAACTCTTTCTTGTCTCTCTTGATGCTGGCAATATCTCAACTCTGAAAACATTGAATTTGATATCAACTAAAAAAATCATAAAAATCAAATTCTATTAATTTGGGTATTTGACTGGGTCATTTGGTGCAGGGGGGTTAACCACAGCCAACCTTACTAGCACCTCCAGGATCTCGTGGCTTCTAGAATTAGAACGACTACCAAATTTATCAAACGGCCAAATTCTGCGCTAGATTTTCCTCCCCGCAATTTTGCTTCCACAACAAGGTTTTTCACAACCCTGTTTCCGTAACCACCTTTTTGCAACACTCTTTCCCGCAGCACTATTTCCGCAGCCACCTTTTCGCAACAGGCTTTCCCGCAGCATTTTTTCTGCAATCGCCTTTTCGCAACAGGATTTCCGCAAGCGGGTTGCGGGGTGCGTAGTCAACTTTCCAAAGTTGCTCCCCCGTAACTCTCCTCCCAAAAATTTTCCTCCGCAACTCTCCCGACCCTCAGATCTTTGAGGCCTCCTCCACGATCGTCAATCTACGCTTTGGCGCGTATCTCATGGATCTTTGTAGATCTGTTATCACCTTTGCAACTTCCATTACGGATCTCCCTTGGACCGTCAAATCTTCGTCTGCGGACTCAATCTCCACCGTTCGTTCTCGGCAATAAACTGGTTAAGGCAGAAAATTTATGCGCTGCGCTGATTGATCATGGAATCAATCAATCCAGCCTACAAACTTGAAGAGTAATTATCCTAACCCTCCTATGCATGCATCTACGAACTATTTCAACTGTTCAAGCAATGATTTAATGCGTGAATCAACCATTTCATAGAAATACCCCAAGTATTCAGAAAATCACCAAAGTTAGCTTTGCCCAGACACACGGTTCAAATAGTAAATGCATAGAGTCCAATAACATTGCAAACACACAGCTACTCTTCCTATTAAGCAAACACACACACACACACACCACTCGGTTTGCCTTCTTCCGTCTTCTCAAAATATTTACAAGAGGAACCAGACGCAGGTCTGTCCGTCTCTCTGCAAATGGGATTCTAACCCAGAAGAAAAGAAGTGAAGAACAGAACCCCCTCTACTTCTCTACTCTACCTATTTAACCTAACGGTTACCCCCTACACTGAGTGGTCCTGCAACCGAAAGAAAACAACTTCAAGGCATGATGAAAACGTCCCTGTCACACACAAGCAAACTATGGCTTGATCTCCACACAGGGAGTCATGATCTGTAATCACTCCTACTGTCGCTAACAACCCATGACTCAACAAAACAACAAAACAAAAAATATGCCTATGCGTGTTATCTAGAAATAAACTCTTTACAGGAGATTTACAATGGTTTTACAATAAACCCCTCCTTGGGCAAATGTCAAGACCTTAGGGTCTGATTAGAAATTTAGTAGTTGGCCTTGAGAGCTAATGCTCCTGCATCATCCAAATGACTGTCTGAATCGCACTGTCATTGTTCCTCTTACATCTCTGCATGAGATGCCATAACTCATCTATATCCTTATCCAGTCTGCTTCTTTGCTGAAACATATTTGTCTGGATTCCCTTCTCCACTGCAACCTTCATTTTCCTAGAAGTATAAAGAAATTCCAAAGCTTTCTCCCTCTACTGTATAATAGGTTCATTGCTGCTACTTCCCTCATCGTCTTCAGCCCGATCTTGAGTTGCCATATTGTCCCTCAAGACACCTTCTTCCTCTGTATTTTCCTTTAGCCAATGAAAGGAAATTTGATTGCCACCAAGCAACTCTGCTTCCTCATACACCATTCCAGCTATCCACTTGCATAATTCCTGCAATAAAATCAACAAATAGATATGTAAAATATAGACATTCCATATGTCCATAGTTTTACCCTCATCTTCATCCTTTTCAAACTGTTGGACAATATTCAGCAACTGTGCCTCTATTCCACTTGTGCAACCTGCAGTTAAACACATGTCCTTAGTTTCAAAAACATAAGGCACTGCAACCTCAGTCGATGCCTTCTCCTCCATCCTTCCATGTTGTAACGATAAAATGCAGTTTACTGTAACTTCTTGAACTTCCACTTTCTAAAATAGAAATAATCCATGAATATATATAAAGATTGATAAAATAGATATGATGATATGAGTTTACATTGAGGTTTGCCTTTATTTTTTTTGAGTATGTGTAGTGAAGGGTTACACCCTTTCAATTAGTAATTAATAACTATAATTAATATATTATTTTATATTTGTTACACTCTTAGTTAAGAGTTACTTATTTAATTAGTAGTAGTTATTTAGTGTTTATTTATTATATATTTTTTGTTCATTACATTTCCTCTCCCTTAGAATTTCTTTGTCCTCAATTATGGAAGACTTTATCCCCTGTTCTAGCTCTAACGCCTTCTCATGACATTGGGTGTTGGTAGTTGCAACATTTAATGAAATAAGACGATATGTTCTTTTAAACATTGTGTGGAAACGTTGTGTCATTTGTGAATTCATCCATCCAAAATATACCCTTAACGGAATTATTTGCGGATCGATTGTTGGGAGTTGTCGATTTTGCCTTTGCTCTTTGTAGGAATAATACTGGTAATTTTCCTTTCTATTTTTTCCTCTATCATAATGAATCTTATGATTTGGATGGCGATAAGGAACTCGAATCGCCTATGAAGTGTTTACTAGAACTTCAACTTTTGGTGCTTCTAATTATTTTTGTAATTGTTTTTCGGAACCATTTTCTGTTGATGCTTGTAGCGATGTGACAATAAGATTGTTCTTTTTAACTTTGACCAAATTTGCATTCCTTCCCTTTTCAGATGTTTGAATTTGATCCTTTAATGACTTCTCTATTGTGTTAGTCATCGTTTCCTTGTCGACACGTAATCTCTTGCAATCTATCTTTTCTTGTAAAGATTTATTCTCCTGCTTTAGCTTCCTAACTTGTATATGCATGTCCTGATTAAATTTCTTTATGTGTAAGAGTTCTTCTTTATAGTTTGAGTTGATGACGTCATATTGATTGCCTTGATTTTTGGGTTCTCTTTCTTTTAAGTTTTTTATTTGCTCTAATAATCATTGATTAACCCTTTTTAAGGAAGACCTTTCTTCATCTTTGCGTGATAATTCTTTTTAAAGATCTCTATTCTCCTCTTCAAACTATTGATTGCGTTGATACTTATACTTTGTCTTCTTGATTTGCAGAAGTAATTTCTAGTTATGATCTCTTATATGAGAGATCTCTTCTTCTTTACCTGCAATAACCTTGTTGAAATCATTATGTATCGTCTGTATTGATTTCTCATTTCCCTGCGACAACATCTTTGATATTTCTTTGAAGTCTTCAGATGATGCGCCCTCTGATTTTGTCTTCATGTTAATGTCATAAACTTTTTTTCAGCTTTTAAAATAAAAGTCCCCAATGTTTTTAGCCACGGTAACCCCAAAACTAGGTCACCATTACTACTCCACAAGGATTTAAATATAAATTGCGAAACACCAGTATAATATCCAATGTTCCATTGTAAATTGTTTATTGCATTTTCTTTGTTATTCGAAAAGTCTAACCTTTTACTTATATTTGTCTTCGTAATCGCTAACTCATTAGCAAATTCATCACTAATATAATTATTAAGTTCGCCGGGAGCAATAGAAATAGTAATGGCTTTCCCTCTAATAGTTCATTTTATTTGAAATAATACTGAGACATAAGTTTTTAAATTGCTTGGAATTATTCCTTGTTTTTTGCTATTAGACTCTGTTTTCTTTTGTTTGTGTCGAAATTTTATTTATTTATTTTGGACTTTACTTCTTTATATGCTTTAAAATTTTCACCTTCTAAATTCTAGTCCTTAACTTTTATTTTTTTCCAATAGTTTTTTAAAATGCTAGTAGATTTGGTGCTTGGGAGGAATGAGTGTTACCTTCCCCACCTAAGTTCAAATCTCACTTGCTTTTTAGTAGCACTTATTATGCACTTTTTTAATTTTTTTTTTCCCTTAAGTTTTGTAAAATGTGAGTAGATTGGGTGGTTGGGAGGAATGAGTGTTACATTCCCCACCTAAGTTCAAATCTTACTTGCTCTTTACTAGTAATTATTATGCACTTTTATATTCAAACCCCAACCCACTTTAGGAAACCACGTGTGGTTTCACTTTTGTCATTTTTTTAAACTTCTACATTTTTTTAACCTTCCTTTTTTTATGTCAATCTTCCTTTTTTATGGCAATCTTCCTTTTTCTTCTCTCTTGTTTTTTCACTTCTTCCTTTTTATTTTTTCTTTCAACTTTTTTTTTTTTTTCACTAGGTCAAAAACCATAAATTTAGGGACTCCCTAGGATTATGATTAAAAATCACGATATGGCCAAAGGCATGGATCACAAACTAGTTATGATACCGCTGTAACAGTAAAATACCGTTTACTGTAACTTCTCAAACTTCCACTTTCTAAAATACAAATAATCCATGAATATATATAAAGATTGATAAAATAGATATGATGATATGAGTTTACATTGAGGCTCTCCTTTATAGGCTTGAGCATGTGTAGTGAAGGGTTACACCCTTTCATTTAGTAATTAATAACTATAATTAATATATTATTTTATATTTGTTACACTCTTCGTTAAGAGTTACTTATTTAATTATTAGTAGTTATTTAGTGTTTATTTATTATATTTTTTTGTTCATTACACATGTTGATCTATTTCTGCAAAACAACCTTTGAAATCCTCACTGGACTTCTCATCAACATCCTCATTTTCCTCTGTATATTGATATGAACCCTTTGCCATGTCCATGAGTTTATCATCAAACTCTGTCTCAGCATCCTCTCTTTTTCCATCAAGGTAACCACCTTGTTCAAGTTCACACATGAGGTGAACTTCCTCTTCAAGCTCAGTTTCCCTGAGTCTTTCCTCTTCCTTCACCCAAACACTAATCGTGTGCTTGAGATTCTTGGCACATAACCTCCTTACAGGCCATTGCACCTTCCTTTTCAACTTCCATTCATAATACTTACCTTATGTAGCTTCCTCATGCAATAATTCAGCCACTTTACTAAGCCTCTCTGTCAAAATTACTTTGACTCATCTCTTGACACCAATCGCATTGGCATCTTCTCTTGTTCCACTATGGCTTCCTCTTGAACCCTTTAGATGACTTTCAGTAGCCACCTTCCATACCACCTCCATGAGCTTTCCCACACTCATGATGAACTGCAAACAAGCCTACCCTCTCGACACCTCATCAAGTTTCCTCCTACTTGACCTATTGGAATTTCTATGGTTCTCACACAGAACCTTTCAGCACTTCTTATGCTCTCTACGGGCTTGAGATTTGCATTCATTTCCTACAACACTCTGCTGTAAGGGTTCCCATACCACAACCTCCTTTTCCTTCCTCTATTCAAAAATCAATATTTTGAACTCAAATTGCAAATTAATATTGCAAGATTCCTCTCCATAGTGTGCAAATACAAATATTTTTGCACCGGCTCTGATACCAAAAATGGTGCAGGGGGGTCAACCACAACCATCCTTACCAGCACCTCCAGGATCTCGTGGCTCCTACAATTAGCAGGACTGCCAAATTTATCCCTTGGCCAAATTCTATGATAGATTTGCCTCCCCGCAATTTTTCTTCCACAGCAAGGTTATTCGCAACCCTATTTCCGCAACCGCCTTTCCACAAAAGGCTCTCCTGCAACATTGTTTTTGCAGCTGCCTTTCCACAACAGGATTTCCTGTAGCACTGTTTCTGCAACCGCCTTTCCGCAATAGGATTTCCACAAGCGAGTTGCGGGGTGCGCAATCAACTTTCCAAAGTTTCTCCCCCGCAACTCTCCTCCTGCAACTTTCCCTTCGCAACACTCCTGACCCTCAGATCTTTGTGGCCTCCTCCACGACTGTCGATTTATGCTTTGGCATGGATCTCACGGATCTTTGTAGATCCGTTATTGCCTTTGCAACTTTCGTTGTGGATCTCCTCTGAACCGTCAGATCTCTGTTTGTGGACTCGATCTCCACCTTTCGTTCTCTACAATAAACTAGTTAAAGCAGAAAACTTGTGCACTGTGCCGATTGATCATGGAATCGATCAATCCATCCTGCGAACTTGAAGAGTAATTAGCCTAACCATCTTATGCATGCATCTACGAACTATTTCAACTATTCAAGCAACGATTTAATGCGTGAATCAACCATTTCACAGAAATACCCAAGTATTAAGAAAATCACCAAAGTCGGATCTGCCAAGACACACAATTCAAATAGTAAATGCATAGATTCCAATAACACTGCAAACACACAGCTACTCTTCCTATTAATCAAACACACACGCACACCACTCGGCTTGCCTTCTTTCGTCTTCTCAAAATATTTACAAGCAGAACCAGAAGCAGGTCTATCAGTCTCTCTGCAAATGGGATTCTAACCCAGAAGAATAGAACTAAATAACAAACCCCCCTCTACTTCTCTACTCTACCTACTTAACCTAACTATTACCTCCTACATTGAGTGGTCCTGCAACCGAAAACAAACAACTATAGGGCTTGATGAAAATATTCCTGTCACACACAAGAAAACTACGGCTTGATCTTCACGTAGGGAGTCATGATCAACAATCACTCCTATTGGCGCTAACAACCTATGACGCAACAAAAACAACAAAACCAAAAATATGCCTATACCTGTTATCTAGAAATAAACTCTTTACAAGAGATTTACAATGTTTTTACAATAAACCCCTCCTTGGGAAAATGTTAATACCTTAGGGTCTGATCATAAATTTAGTAGTTGGCCTTGAGAGCTAATGCTCCTGCATCATCATTGCTATTGAACACTGAAATAAATGAAAAACAAAGGAGATTTATAAATATCTTACATTTTTAGTACATATTGCCTTAACTTTGTTTTATTTGCCCTGCTAAATGTTGGTTGAAGATAAAGTTAGCAATGTTGTCACTCTTATTCATGTAGATGGAGATGCATATAACATAGAACAACAATAAAGTGCAGAACACACAAACAACAAGTGACAAAAAAATTATACCCAAAGGTGGATTGATCATAGAATAGGTGGCTTCGTATTAATTTTTAATTTTAATTTTCTCACATTATAATAAATGCAAAAACTATTGACGAGCCTGTAAATAAATCTATAGAGAACCAATTAAATGTATAAACACTACGTGGAAGGTAGATAATTATTACCCATATAGAGGCACTGAAGTTATACCTATTATCTAGCAAAGGCCGAAAGGTGGCAATGTCCTCGACATTGCACCTGTGTTCATCGGCAGGTTGCACCTATTATCCAACAAAGGACAAAAGATGGCAATGTCCTCGACATTGCATCTGTGTTTGTCGGCAGGTTGCACCTATGTTGGCTAACCAGTTCTGATTCTTAAGAGTCTGAATTTACTAAAAACAATGTTCACAGATTGTGATTGTTAAAAGTCTCAATTTACTAAAAACAATGTTAATAATAATAAATATTTGTTTAAATGATTGTATCACTCATTTTGAGTGAAATTGAATATTTGTTTAAATAATTTTATCGTTGAATTTTGACCAATCTAAGGGAGAAAGAATAAAATAGCAAGAAAGTGAAAATCGTATAAACTTTAAAGACAACTAAGGAGTTTGGATGTGCGTCTAAAAGATCCTTTCACAAGAAAGTGAAAGCATGTACACCTTTATAAGGTTCTCTAATGTTGAAACCCTATTCGTGTTTTGATGGATTACATTCACCGTATTTTCGAAACTCTAATTCAATTCTAAGTCTACTTCAATGGAAAATCGATAGAGGCTCCATCTAACGGCCGTAAGTTTTTTTTCAGAAGAAAAAATCCTGTCCTTGGTATTCATTGAGAATCAAATGGCAAATTACATAACTAGTTTGTGGCCAAAATTGACATCAGCTAATGATGTAAATTCCAAACCGACAGAAAGAACCAGCCAAACCATAAATGTCTAATGCTCAGCATGACAGAGGTGAGAACCGAAAGGTTCTCCAAATAGACAAACAGACACCCATCCTGAGAGCACAAAGAAAGACCAAACAACTCCACCAGAGAGCACCTCTATCCATGATCTAAAAAAGGATCCTAAGGATCTGATCCATACACAGTGCCCAAAAAAGAAAGGGAGACCAAGCTCCGGCAAAAAAAACTCAAAAGAGTTTTAATTCTCCAGACTAAATAACAGAATCATCATAAAACTCAGAGATAAGACAAAAGCTTGAGTCCAAAACCAGGGCCTCTTTGGAGAAGCCATTTGCACTCTGATTGTGCTCTCTGTATACATGTTACAAGTCTAGGCTAAGAAAATTTTGCATCATTTGTCTAATGGCCTCACACCAGTTATCTAAAGCAAGGAAAGCCAAAGTTGCCTTGCCATTTTCCCAGTCGATGATCACTGATGAATCTCCAAAAATATTCAGAGAGGGGAGACCCGACATTTTTTCCCAATATAGAAGAGACCATAGGGCCAACAGTTCAGCCCTCGTGTTTGTACTCGGACCACACCCCAACTTGATATGAAAAGAGTGAACATGGCTGATTGCTAGATATACTCCAACCCCTCCCATTTCATTTGCAGCAGCACCATCGAAAAAACCGACTAGATATGCTAATAGTGGAGCAGGCCCAATAATCCGAATTTAATTCCTTCTTTCCGGTACAGGGAATCTGTGGATAAGTTGATTTACCTTACTGGTAAGTACGCCGGGAGAGATTCTTTTTTCCTCAAATATGGCATTATTATGTGCATTCCAAACGCATTAGAAAACAAGGAAAGGAGTATAATAGTGATCGGAACTGAGACTTGCCCAAGACACCAGAAATTCCACTAAGGAACCATTCGATACAGGCACCTTACAATGGTGTAAGTTTCCCAAAGCTGCAAAAATAAACTTGATGACAAAACAATCCACAAATATATGTTGAATTGAATCCTCTCCCAAGAGACACAACACACATCTCCTAGGACCATGCCATCCTCTGCCAACCAGGTTATCCCAAGTCAGGATTCTGTTTTTTAAAGCTAGCCAAACAAAGCATTTTATCTTCAAGGGGAAGCACAGGCCCCACAACCCAGTCATTAATTTATCCTCACATGGAGTCAGATGAGAATTTACAATCAAGTCATAAACAAGGTCTGCAGTAACCCTCCCATTCTTTTTGTTATAGGACCAAATCAAAGAGTCTGGTTCCTGAACCAAATGGTAGCCATTGTTCTGCAACCCCGTAATATAAGACTCCCATGCTAATCTCCATTCACCTCCCAACTCCAAATCATCGATAGATATCCAATAGGACTAAGAATCCACAAAGGTTCCGAGCCTGCTGAAGAGTCAGAATACCATAGTCATGAAGGTAGCTCCTAAAATCCTGATCGAAAAAGAGGCATGATGAGGAACCAATGACAAGATCATAACCAATAACTATATCCTGTCCATTTCCCACCTTCTAGCTTAAGCATTTACCAAGCCAAGGGATGGTCTTGATAAATCCATTTTAGAAAATAGAAGCTCCTATGAGCAAGAAATTCTTTTTTCTAAGCCAAACATCCATGGGTTGATCCTTCAGGTACTTTGCCGAGATGACCTGATGTCAAATGCCAGAACCTTTAAGGGCCTTCCAAATACTATTGAGTCTTAATAAGATGTTGAAATAAGACAGATTTTTAATGCCCCAGCCCCCCAAAATGAGAAGCTTGGCCAAGGTCTACCAATCAGCAAGATGGAAGCGTGTTCTATTCTTACTAGAGCCCCACAAAAAAGAAAAGATCCTTTGCCTCATCTTATTGAGAATAGAGACCAGAATTGGAGCCAAGGAAAACCAGTAGACAGGTAAGCTCGAAAGAACACCTCGAATGAGGACAAGTATTCCTCCCAGAGAAATAAGTTTAAAATCCTAGTTTCCGATTCTTTTCTCAAACCTCCTCAACAGCGAGAGTCGGTCCTTCACCCCATAGCCTAAAGGTTTGATAAAATACCCCAGGTACTTAAACCCCAAATGAATGGGTTCTATGTTATAAGGCAGGAAAAGGCAAATGTTATTGAGAACACCCTCCTCCAACTCATTGAAAAGTAAACTAGACTTATCCACGCTCATGCTCATGCCTGAAGCATAGCAGAGGGTCTCCAAAATCACCTTAAAGGCCATTCACTCCTCCAAAGTTCGAAGACCAAAAAGCACAACATCATCAATGAAGAGAAGGTGAGTAAGGTCAAGTGATGCAGAAATTTTTATGCCCCTAATTTTACCACCTGCCTTTGCATCTTTTAATAGAAAACTAAGACCTTCTATGACCAAAATAAATAGCAAGGGAGACAGAGGGAAGCCCTGCCTAATACCTCTCGAAGTAGTGAAGAAACTCGTGCGTGAGCCATTGATGAGCAGAGCGAAATTAGCTAAAGTGATACAACCCATTATCCAGTTCACCCCCAATAGAGGAATTCCGATCTGAAGCATGATAAGTCTCAAGTAGGTCCAATTAACCCGATCAAAAGCTTTTACCAGATCAAGCTTTAGAACCAGTGCACATATTTTTTTTGTCTTGATAGTATGCAAGGCTTCCTATGTGATTCCCACTGGTTCGATAATTTGCCTGTTTTTGAGGAAACCAAACTGTTCTGGGGAGATGCATTTATCTAGGAAGGGTTTAAGCCTGAGAGCAATGATTTTAGATATCAACTTATAGGTCAGATTGCAGAGGGAGATGGTTCTAAAGTCAACAAAGGTGACAGGTTTTTCTTTTTTAGGGATTAAAGAGATAAAGGTTGAGTTCATAGAAGGGGTCACCATCCCAGAGCACCGAGAGGATTCCACAAAAGCAAGGAGATCCCCACCTAGCAATTCAAGAAAGCCCAAGAAAAATTTCACAAGCTAGCCATCTAGGCTTATGATTTTGTCCTTCTGAAAGGATTTCAAGGCCCCCTCCACCTCCCCCAGAGAGACCTCCAACAAAAAGATGTCAGCTTTTTCACTTTATAGGAAGGAAGGAAAAAGTTTGACCACCTTAAGCTGGTCCACAATGTTAGTCTTATTATCATCCTTGAAAATATCAGAGAAATGCTTAACACCCATCAATTTTAACTGATCTTCACAATCTATCCACTCCAAATCTTCATTCTGAAAAGCCCAAATGGAGTTGTAGTTTCTACGGGCCGAAGCTATAGAGTGAAAAAACTTAGTGTTGGCATCCCCCATAGCATCCCACTTAACTCTGCGCTTTAACTGCTAGGTTAGCAGCTCATGAGCGAGTATGCTTTTCTTCCCGACTTTGAGGGATTTAAGTAAATTGGTATCTTCCAGCGAGAGAATACCCGAAGGACAAGCTGCAAGGAGCTCACAGATTTTTTCCTCAATCACCGAAGATTCCAATTTCATAAGCCGAGGTCTTTCCTTTGTCTAGTTTTTACCTTGGCTTTTAAATTCCTTAGCCTGAGAGCTAAGCCATCCATACCCTCCTGGGCCCGAGGGCAAATCGAGGAGGACCAACAGTCCGATACTAACTTGGATAAGCTGATGTAAGTTGTAACAATTGGACCTGCTTAAGCCTTGCTTACGTGACAAAAGACAAAGTAACAACGAGTATTAAACACCATTTTCTAATGGATGGCGTCCATCATAGGGAGGCACATGTTTAGCATATAATTAATGTAGAAATTTAAGGATACTTTTGAAATTTGAAATTAATGATTGGTTATAATTCTTATGAATTAAGTTAACTTTCTATGTGGTAATTTTCTTTATATTATAGAATGAAATAAATTTAGGGGATATAGAATCGTAAGAGTCTAAGCAGTAGGAATTTGCAATCTAGGAAAGGCAATGAGAGTACACATCAATTATTAAGATAGGCTGAATGTTATGGTGGCAGATCAGATAAAAGAAGGAATGGCCCAACCCCAAAGGATAAATATATTTTGATTGGAAGGAAATAAATTACACCAGGAAATTAATCTACCCAAGCACAGTCATTTATACATGATATACATCACACATTGTTGCATGGAAGCTTATAAATATAAAGTTTAGGTGGGCATTCATACCATATGGAATATCCAACACAAAAATTATTTGAATATACATCAGTATATAATAGTAACCCTTAACCAAAAGAGGGCCTTCAAGCTTTTCAGTATTTTATTGTTTCGAAAGCAAAATTTCAGCATTCGATTGGCCTTCTAAAGGTCAGCATTCGATTTATTTAACCAAAAGAGGGCCTCTAATTTTTTCGATATTTTATTGTTATGTCTCCACAAGGATATATACTTTTATACTTTTCATGTAATGAGGTTATTTCAAACGTACACATATAATTTTTTTATGTTTTCACATAGTTAACTTTTGTAAAACCAATTTTATTATTAAACATAATTTTAGTAAAATCTATTTTTATAAAATGTCATTGGTTGTAGATGAGGTTGTAGGCATGGCGTTTGTCTTGTCAAATGGATGTAGTTTGGGTAGTTGGGAGGAATGAATGTTACCCTCCCCATCCAGGTTCTACTCTTGTAAGTGACATGTTGCTCTTGTGGAGCCCTTTGTAATAAATGTTGTGATTGATGAGCTGACCATACCTTGATTTAGTTTGAATATCAGGTATTGGAATTTTCCGTGGAGTAGCCCTCTAACAAATGGTGAACCACATTTTTAAAAAAAAGGCATGGCTTTTGTCTTAGGGATTGTTTCCCACCCCTCAGTGCCAGGATGATGTCACTCACATTGCAGTCAGCCATCCCAGTGGTCAAATGGTGGGAAGCTCGATGATGGTGCATAACATGAAAATATACAAGTTAAGATCCCATTGTATTTTTATCCCGAAAGTCTACAACCCATGTTACAGGGTTGTCATAATGTATCCAAGTTATGAGAAATCTAGGTTAGAGTCTTCTCTCTCTTCATTGTCAATATCTAGGGTTCTCCTCAAGTCTCTCCAAACATTCAAATATTCTGGCTTTATGATATCTAACCTACCTTTTCCCGGTGTCGATCTCTGCTATGAAATTCCCCCTTCGCTCTGCTTGTTGTTGGACCTGGTACCATTGGAGAGTTTCTTTTATCTACCCTCCATAAATTGGAGTCAAGGTTTTATTGAAAGCGAATGGTTTTATTGATAGATTCGCTTTGCCAGCTTTTATTACACCTTGTCGAGTTTTACCTATATTAGCTATTAAGGGATAGTAAATTATGTTATATCATCACTCATAACTGTCATTTTGTACATCAATTCTCCGAATTCCAACTTTCTCTTTAATTGCAACAATTTATTACAATTGATGATACATAGGATATTGCCAATTTCCAATCTCTCGCTTACCTCTGTTGAAAGTTGGATCTAAGGTAATTTATAAATAGGACGATCCAACTTTGACCTATCTCATTACGAATCTGAACGGGTATGGAAGTAGATTCATGAATTACAACCATAACCTTTAGCAGAGATAGTTGAACTGTTGGCCGGAATGAGGAACTAAAGCCAAAAAACTTCAGAGACACAACTGGTTGGAACTACCGGATAGCGTAAATACAACAAGAATAAGAGATTGGACCAGTCAATAAATTACATACGTGGACCAGAAATTGACGACTAAAATAAAGAATTCCAAGGCTTAAATTTCCCAAAAATTGTTTGAGTTTATAAGATTGCATTAAGGATTAAGGCCAGTCAGTAATTGTTGTTATATGTATGGAACTTGCATATATTTTTTGATCGGAATCAAGGATAATTTTAGGGGCGAAATTTAGCGAATGGGATATTTTTCCATGTTTTTCTCCAAAAAAGGATTCGCTAATTTGCATTTTTTTAAGCCCTATTTCGCCCAGGGATGAAAATTTTTGCCCCTAAAAATCACCAAATTATTATATAAATGATATAAAATCCTTAGAAATTGAAATATTTTTATAAAAATATCGCCAAATATTTTATAGTTGACATTTTAAGAATTGGTAAGATTCACCAACATTTTTACACTTTTAAATAAGTATAGCTCCTTAAAATCATCCCTGGTCGGAATCTCATGGAGCACGTTGTAGAATGCACCAATCTCCTTCATAGTAGGAGAGTAAACGATTGAAATTGTACTATTTAGGATTTAAGAGTTTGTTGACTGGGAATAACAAGGTCGAGGAGATCTTTATGTAATTCTTGAGTGTTGTCGGTCTCATAGCGTAAGATGACATGAACTTGGAGATCGGTGTTTAAGCATCTTCATAAGCCATTGCATCTGTCGCATGTTAACATAGCAACTGATTTCTCTATTAAATATTATTTTAAAATAAACTATGTATATAAAACTGATTGGCCATCTTGTTGCTGACGTCCACCTCAGGGTTTGGTGCCCAGGGTGTGGTATCACAAATGTCATTGTTTGCAAGACACCATTTATTGTTTGAAGGACATCATTTATTGCCAAAAATGTATGTGGGTGATTCTTGGCCATGCTTTGTTGCGGACGCTCCCT
>LPNX011021818.1:203447-229437 GCA_001517045.1 Pseudotsuga menziesii
CAGGAAATGTTCAATGATTTATTTTCTTTGAAAATTGTCCTAATGATGACCAAATCAGTGTTAAGCCTATCTGCTTTCTGCTTGATTAACCTCATCAACCAAAGTTGAAACAGAACGACTTCCTTGATCAAACAAGTCTATTTGAATATAAGAAGTATTTTTCAGTAAAAATTAAAAAATCAGTGTTAAGCATTCTGTGCATCAAAATCAGCCCCAAAACCTGAATGTATTGTTGAACTTTCCAAACAATTAGGTAGTTTTTTCAAGGAGTTATTCGAAGAAACATAGGCATAGAAGAAACAATTTAGTAATTTTTTTTATTCAGCGTCTCCTAAGAGAGATTTTGCATTTGCATTTGCATATCACATTATATATAACTACAGAGACCTCTAAGAACCTTATTTACTATGTATTTGAGGATGTTCCATAGATCCTGTTGGGTTTCTCGAGGATGATACTGAAAGTTTCATTGCTTTTCCTATTAACAATAAAACGTATGTAGTACAATTATTTATATGATATAAAAATATGCTTGCTAAAGAACCTTATTTACTATGTATTTGAGGATGTTCCATAGATCCTGTTGGGTTTCTCGAGGATGATACTGAAAGTTTCATTGCTTTTCCTATTACCAATAAAACGTATGTAGTACAATTTATATGATATAAAAATATGCTTGCAAGTAGCAAGCGTCAGGTGTATTGGCCTCTCGTACATCTAGCTTGGTGGATTAAGAATGAAGTTGCAACCGTCTGGGTTAATAAATGTACAAAATAACTATATGATGGTTCACAATATCCAATATACAAAAATGGACTATTTTCAGATAAAAAATAATGTTTTCTTGATCTAATAGAAGTAACACAACGTAAATTGATGGTGTAAAGCATAAAAGATTATCTACCCAGTTATTACTGATTGGATATTACAGCTTGAACTGATATGTGTAATTAAAACTCCAAAGCCTAAAAAAAACAAGCCAACCCAACTGTAACCTAAAGATGTTTACCCACCTTCACCTTAATAACCCATTTTCCTTCTTTTGAATTTGTTCTGCTTCCAAGGCGTAGTATCGACCCGCCTTCCATACTCATGATGGATCCAATCCGCATACTCCTTAATGCCCATGGACAAAAGAAAAAGCGTGAGCATCATAAGCTGAGTTGGATGGCCGAAGCATGAGTCCATGCTGTCAAAAGAGAGGGCACCATTGTTCAAAATTGAACCCTTCACAGCCCTTCCAAAGTGTTCTATCCCTTCTCAGAAGTGTAAAGTTAAAATTGCCCTTCAAAAAAATTTTAAAATCTGAATTTAACCCATATTTACATCAATAATTTATATCAACATTTTAAAAGAAGGGAAACATTTGAAATTATCTATCCAGATAAATTTGTCATCCATCACAAATTGCGGAGAGGTCGATTTATGCATTGCTATAGAGAGGTGTCATTGGGCACACGATATGGAGAAATAATGATTATTAATGAAATGCAAAAAACAATTATTGGCTCAAGAATAGTCTTCAATTTGATGGGTGGTATGATCATGATGTAATCTGCCTACATCATTCCAAACATTTGTGGTTTCTCACAAATGTAAAAATTACTTGACTTTACATCCTCTTCTGATAGTCATAACTAAGGATTATTATGCATGCAGATCCTCACCTTAAATATGCAAAGAATAAGAGACAACTATAAGTAAGTCTTATATTAAATTTACCATATAAGTCTTTAATTAACACTATCAACTGAGATTTGACACCTCGAATTGTTGTGATCTTATCACTCGTTACCGATGTGATTCAAGGAATTCTTTGAAGGTGAAGTCCATAATTTTAGGTCTTCTTCCTCATTATCATGCCTTTTGGTAAGGCAATAAAGAGGGTAGTGGCATGCATCAACATGGAAAACAGTTTTGACATAGAACCTCGAGCCCTTAATTACTCCCACTTACATGTATGACAAGTATTGAACAAAAAAATTCAATGCCAGACCCTGGCTATGCCATCTTTGCTAACTTGCTTGGTATGTAGGAATTTTTTTTTACTGTTTTTTAGTTGTGTATTATTTTTTCTTAGGTACCCAATCCTTATCATTCTTACATCTCTCAAGCTTGGATTGCACGTGAATGCCCCAATATGGTTATGGCATAGTCTATGTAGTTTTTTTGTATAATCAAGTGTGCTCCAACTGAAAAAAATACAATAAAATAGTTGTTATGTTACGGAACTGTAAAATTAATGATACACATATGACAACTTAATGTGTTCAAAATAAGTTTTATTGAAAATATATCATTTTTTCATTTAGATATTAAAGAGTGCTTAATTATTTAAAATTATAAAAATTTGAATTAACAATATTTGTCTTTTATATTTTTTTTTGGAGTGAAAGGGTTCAGTTAATTTATTTTGCTCTTCATCACCCTTCAAATTTGATCACCGGACGGCACCATCACATACAAGACGCTACTCATAAGCGGATGCTAGCGGCTCCACGAAACTGATGTAGACAAGATGCTCGTGGGCAGGTTTGGAGTTTTCTCGGCCCTTCCCACATCTGTCTCTTCACAAGAAAATGTGTTTGTGGCATAAGAACCCCAGAAAATGATTCTCTGCACCCATCGATATAATTCCATGTCTAGAACACGGATTTCTGAAGCAATCAAAAACGAATTTTACAACCCAGGGCTCCGCTACTGCCCCGTCTGTCCTTTTTATAGGAATCGGTTGCGACTGATGGTAATGCGATGTGATTGGATTGCTTGCGGCAGACTAATTCTAAACCATACAAATAGCGATCATCTATGTTCGTGAGAGAGTCCGTGCCCTTAGTTCCAATCGGATCAAGCAAACAGTTTTCTCTCCACTGCGCGCCAGGTTTTGTGCGCTTCTGACTGTATTGGACCAATATACCTCTGAGGAGAAGTCCCAGCAATTCCATATTAAAGGGCCAAATTCTGGTGTTTGAAATAGTCAACAAATCGCTCTCTGCACGTTTGAGATGACTGATTAGATTTACTGCTAGATCGAGGACTCTGTTAGCACTGTGATAAATAGCAACATTGAATGTTTCCCATTCATCAAGTTCGTTTTCCCAATTGTGAAGAACAGATGTAGGACCAATAATCAATATTACTTTTTTTTATTCTCAATATGCCTTTGGTTTGCCCTCTCTGTTGCCAACAGCCTCAGTATCAAAAGTTAGAAACCTCTTACAATTGGCATCAATCCTACATATAAGCTACTCCATGAAGATCTGGTTGTGTTTTTAAAACAAACTAGGCCCAACCAAAACATTCTTTGCAGCAAATCTCCTTATATCTTCGTCTCGACACGGGCATTCAATGGCATCCTTTGATTTTATGCTGCAAATCTGGAGTCAGACCAGCACAAGAAGGAGGTATGTTTCAAATCAGTAACAAAACCGTATGTACAAGACCATGTTGTTGGGGTGGGAAGCGTGAGCCAAGCGAAAAGCTAAATTTTCAAACGCTTTCGGGGTGGGGGTGTTTTTTATATAATATATATTTTTATATATTTTGATGCAACGTCAACAAAACCATGTGTATCCATCATAATTCAAACCATTGTACACAAATATGCAAAGTTTCTTATGTATATAGCAAGTAAGAGTGTATACAACCAAAATAATACCGATTGCAATCCATATATGAACCAAAGTACATCAATTAATAGATTATAAACTAAAAAATTTGGAGACCTTAAAATTCGACAATAAAAAATTTGACGATAAAATTCGACATTAAGTTCGAATGACTATAAAACTTAGAATTTAAAAAAAGTTAAACTATTTAGCATCCAATTAGAAAACTTATAATCTTACCAAATCCCATAACATCCTTTCACCTTTGAATGTAAATATTAACATTGAGTATTAAAGTAAGTTGCACTTAATTAACAAAAAAATCATATCATATCAATAATTTTAATAAACAAAAATAAATTAACATTATTATTTTTTATTGTAATTATTATTTTTAATTAAAATACATAATTTTTTTAATTAAAATAAATTAATTAATATAAAAAATTGAAAAAAAATTATAATTTTATTTAGATTCAAAATAGCATTTCTATTATTTAATCCAAAAAAGGATATCATTTATATTTCTTCATAAAAAAACATTTACATTTGAGGTTGTATGCCGTATCCATCCTTATTTTAGGTTTCATCGAATATCTTGAACTGCTGGCATCAACACGGCTTCAACTGTCAAGTAAACGATGCCTTGCTCATCACGACCTCAACCACTGTAGACTTGAGGCTCCCTTTGCGACTCTCGAAACGATGGCTCCAAACAATGGCGACCTCCACACTCCAGTCTTCAATCACGACATGATTCATGATGACGACTCACTCGAGACTCGCACAATAAGCAATAAGTCAATGCGGAGGCTGTTTGGGCGTCGACTAGCGTTTACCCGCGGGCTGGATGGGTTATTGGCCTTCAAAATCGCCGGATTTCAATGAATTAGTTCGCCAGGCATAGAAAATCGGCGATTTTCGATTTTTATGGCAAAAAATCGCCGAATCCTGTGACTTAGATTATAAACTAGGGATTCTTCAAAAACTAATTTTGAGGCTACCAATATCAATCTGAACAATCAACACCACCAACATCAAGGTACATATGTGTTTGATTAAATGACAATCCCTTACCCTCATACATGATAGAATCCAGTGGAAACATTGCAATCCCGAATTCTTAAAAACTGTTAAGCCTTTTGAATTTTGAATGGGATAAAAAATTCTACTTTTTGCATTTGAAGTCTGATGAGGTTGGAACCACTCTCAAACATCCTGAAACAAGTAATGGTAATGTTAAAATTTAAGTCAGTGTTCCACGGGGATGCGCCTTCCAGGGTTGGGGGCTCGCCCCCTACGCTTCCCATGCCCTGGGGGATGGGGGGCTCCATGGGAAACGTTTCCCAGTGCCCCCCTTTCTGCGAAATTGGGGAAACGCGGGTCTAGGAGTTTCCCGGATTGGGGGACTCCCACACGCCCCCTCCTGAAAATGGGGGGCTTAGACCAGGCCCCCACTGCCCTCGATTTTTAAAATTTGTTTACTTAAAAAAGAAATGGTTCATCTTAAATTTTAGGCTTTTACACTAAATGGTCATTTTAAAATGAAATAGAAACAAATAAAAAGAAACAAACATCGATATGATATGCTTGGCTATAACGATTACATTAAATTACACTAAACTCTTCGGGAACATAAGCATGTGCTAGTATGCAAATGGTGATGGGATAATGAATTGATATGTTTATATGTTGGGGTTCATATTTTTATTATTTCTCTTTTTTCTTTTTTATAATTTTAGAGACTGAACCCCTATGCTAGGGACCCTGACGCCTCCCTGCCCCCCCCGTCCCCCAAAATACCCCAAAATTTTGGGGTGTCTCTACACGTCCCCAATGTGCGTTTCCCCGCTCCCACGTCCCCGCGTCCCGGAAACTTGGTGGAACACTGATTTAAGTAAAAGAAAATTCTCCTTATCTTTCATTTTCTATCCTTTTACTTTAAGAATTTAATATTACCATTTAATGCTATCGATGATTACTAAGGTTAGGTTTTTTGCTATTAGAGTATGCTTTTCCTCCTTTAAATAGCATTAATATCGGCCTAGGGTTAGTTCCTACCCATCCATCATTAAAAATTTTGTTTTTTTTTAAAGAAAATTTGGAAAATAAAGGTGGGAACGTTTTTCTTTTGCAAGGAAGCGAGCTTCCTGAAAACGCTCCCATACGGGAGCGTTTAGGAAGCGTGCTTCCCTAGCGCTTCCTTTGGAAGCGAGCTTCGGGAGCGGGGCGGAGGGGAGTGGGGCACTCCCATGCAATATATCTACAAGAACCCAAGGATACGGGGGTGGAACCTTAGCATGTTGTTAAGAGAAGTTGCGTGCAATAGCTCTTTCAATAAGTTCCTGTTGGCACCCCAACAACTCCCCTTCATTTTATGCAAAATGAAGGGTCCCCATTAGAATTTTGTAAATTTGTAGCCTTAGTTTTCATTTTATTTTTGTTTGAATTATTTAATGATTTCACAACTTTATTTCTTTTCATCCTTAACTTTTTGGTGCTTTCTCTTTTGGCTTGACTTTCTTGAGATAAGAGATTTGCTAGCTTAACTTATTTTTGTCATTTAAGTCCTTGTGCTTCTTGGTTGATCTTTAACATATCCTACAAGGCTTAAAGGTTTGGTGATCGCTTCACTCTCTTGAATTCTTGGTTACTTAATCAATGCTTGCATGATCTATACTACCTTAGACAATTTGATTTCATGTCTTAGTGCAACAACATTCGATCAAGTTCATATTTTGACAATCTCCCCACTTTTGAGGTTTTGAAAACAATAATAAACATTTTTGGTGAATCTCAATAAATTGATTGATAATTTATATTTGATGATTTTGATCTACATTTTGAAAGAGTTCATGAAATCAAACAATTGGATTTGAATTTAAGTGATTGATCTCTAATATTTCTTTATAATGATGACTAAACATATTAATTATTATTAATTATATAGTCATAATTTCTAAATAGTTAATTAATAATCTCATAGTCAAATATGTTATTATCTTCATGATGTAACAAAAATCCAAAATTAAAAAAGGAAATTTATTAATTTTTGTTTTATACTCATATAAATAAATAACTTTCATTTTTAACTAAGCCATCAAGTTTATTTTAAATACATTCTATATAACTAACTTATGGCAAAGTTAGAATATTTGAATTTTTCCACTTTTTAAGGAGTTATAAACAAATTAACATAATCAATTATCAAAATTAATCTTATATCCAAATATTATATCGATAAAAGTGAATTGTATTTAATCTCTTCAAATGAGTATATATTTTCAATAAAATTTAGCCTTCCAATATGTACTGGATAATTTAAGAGATAAAGTATATTTTTCTCTTTTAATTATCTTTTTCTAATTAAAAAAAATTACATTGTATTTTAAACTCTTTTCTTTTACAAGAATAACTAGAGAAATAAAGAATTCTCCAATCTACTAATTTTATAAAACCATTCAATCCGAGTTTAAGTATGTAAGCTATCAATGAATTTAGATACTTTTACTCGTAATCACCAGTTTACTGATCATATTAAATGGGTGGAGTGAAAGGAGAATTTCTACGCTTTTTTTGTTACTTATCATTCTTTAATATTTTGCCGAAAAACCTTTATCTATCACATCATGTTTCACAATAATTCTTCCGTTTTCTTTCTTTCTTATTTTGGAGGTTCAATAGAGAGAATGGAGTTGCGAGGAACCAGAGATCTCGGGCAATTTAAAATTACGTGGAAGAGAATATATGAGAGTTTAAGCAAAGAAGTTGTGATACAAACCTTTTATGAAAGATGACTCATCAAACAGTGCGCACAGCTCATCTAACAGGAACGAGAATAATGCCGGACATTTTGCTCCAATCGCGCACCTGGGAAAGAGACAAATTTCAGGCTCCATTTGCCACCAAACCGTAAAGAATCTCGCGATTTTGTTCAAAACCCACTTCCCAAATGGGGTATTTTACCTTTAATTGCAGGCCGTTTCCAGAAATTGCCAAAGAGTTGGGAGATTTTCGGGCCTCTTTAGGATGTATTTTTCTAGAAGATTTATGTTGCGCCCAGCTGGAGGAGTAATTTTTGGGAGATTGTTATGATGTCTTCTGTCTATTTAGGCAGAGGTAATTCCACTGAGAAAGGGGTCTACGGAAAATGAAGTGAGTTGGATCCTTCGATTCTATTTCTATTTGTAAATTTTGATGTTTGCAGAATAGAGAGAAGTGGAGGGAGACACTGCCAAGGGGTTGCGCGAGACAAAGCCAAGGAATTTTTTTTTTTTTTTTTTTCTGTTCTGTAAACGCTGTTGCTAGAGAGGGCAGATCGATGGAGATGAAGAACTTTGTTTTCTGAAGACGCTGTTGTGCTTCTCTGCGGGGATGAAGTGGATTGAAGAGAAAGATACTGGAAATACTATTTTGATACTAGTTTTGTCCTGGCTGAAGTTTTATCTTTGGAAATAGGATGTGACTGAAAATTTCCAAGTTGATATGGTGATTGGTATGATTTTGGATACTCATTATATTTCAGTATATAATCTTCTATTTTTAACATTAATGCAGTATACTTGGTTATACTTGTGTTTATCAATCAGTATTTCACTTTTTCAAAACAATATTGTGTTTGAATTAACATGTTGTTATGCTTGAATCAATTAGTGTTTCTACTTAGAATTCAAGATATAATGATATATGTATTCACGTTTGTTTGGTCTCTTTTGTATTTTCGCGAAGATTTCATGTTGAACATCATCTCTTATTCAAATATCTAATATTGGTTATTATTTATTAATTAATCACACATTTCAGAAAATTTGAAGTAATTGTTTATTTCAGTTTCTCTGATAAGTTATTTTATAGCAGAATGATTTAGTTTGTATGGTTTAAATATTTTTGTTTAGATCTTACATCTTATCTTTCTGTTAATCATTATATTAATTAATAATTAATATAATATTCAAAAATCGCTCTCAGCTGAGATAGGATAGTTAAGATAGTTCAGATTAGTATTAGTTTAATATATTTTATATTTAACAGTTGATAAATAGAATTTACGCAATTTTAGAATAATTTTATAGTCTTTTTTATATTTAGGATATTAAATATAAAAATCTCAAAAATCGAAGACTTTCCTTAAGAAAGCAATCGTGGGATAACTTAGGTAGTTAAAACTAATCTTAGGATTTATTTAGACATAAATAACATTAGGATAGATTTTTACTGAATTTTAGTTTCTCCTTAAGAGAAAAATTCAGTTGGTAGCAGGACCATAACCTGCGAGATTTTGCTATTCCAAACACACCGGAAGCTGCTTTAAGCTGATTGTGTGGGCATAATCTTCTTGTTGGCCTAGGTCAGAAAATCGGGCCAACAGTTCCTTAGGAAACAGACCTAGTGCAACATAACAATCTCATAGATGCAGCGTTAAATCATACATTGAAAAGAAAAACTCAAAGATAACCTCCCTTCATCCAAACAGATCTAAAAGTGTGACCAAAGCTTTTCAAAATGAATGAAGTAGGTATGGGAATGGTATTTGATTCTTCCCAAGCATGAGATTTTGTTTAGCTGCCATTATGTCAAGTATTTACATGTAGAATTGGTGAGTGATGGATCTAATCAGGCCCAGGAATGGCTTAGGTACAACAGTACCGACTTTTGGTTCAGAAGTACACAAACTTGTAGTAACAACCTTGACTATATGCCATATTTAGGGTTGCTGTAGGAAGACATACCACTAATTTATACCTTACAACCTTTCCAAACAGAGTAAAATGTGTTTTTTGGGATTGCTACTACTGGAGACAATCATATAGGATTCCTAGAATGCTTGTTTTATGTCTTCTTAGTGCCCATATTTGCTTTAAGGTTGAGAATCTCCCTTTTTTTACCTTCAAATTGAGACTCAGATTTCTCTTTTAGATCTGGAATCCTGGATACCTCTTATATTATGGCTGAACATACCTAGAAGATGTGAGACTTGAATTTGTTGTTGCTCATCTCTCATTCATAGAACCAGCCCAGACTTCATGATTTAGGTCTGCAATATGCCTTATATTACTCAGAAATATCTGAAACATTCCTGGACCAATTAAAAATTGGTAAGAATTCCTTTGACGCATAAGGTGGACAATCCATGCAAATAGGAGGTAACAGTTCCTGGATCAACTAAAAAATAGTAAGAATTCCTCTGACGCATAAGGTGGATACCCCATGCAAATAGGGGGTAACAATTCCTGGATCAACTAAAAAATGGTAATAATTGCTCTGAAGCATAAGATGGACAACCCATGCAAATAGGGGTAACAACTAGGCATCCGCTTGTGCCTTGTCATTTTATTTCTATGTAGTCAGCTTTGTTTCAATTTGTTAAATGGGGCATGAATCATGATGTCTTCTCTCCTTAGTGCCTAGGTAGGTAGGATAACATATTACTTTCATAGTCCAATTTTTTTTTTTTCCCTAGTAAAAATGAGTCTTAAATCACCAAAAAATGTACAAAGTACATAGGTTGGGCTCTGTTATCACATATATAGTAGTCGGGCTACCATATTCAATTTTTCAGATTCAGTACATTATTCAACTAGCTCCCCTACATATGAGATGCTGAGACGAGCATTTATGATGGATCATTATTTTTTTAATGGACTATAGTACTTTCCCATGCCAAGACTGAGTCTTAGGACACTCAGATTTGAGGACCGATGTAGCCATTTAGTCATGTACAGAGTAGTTAGCAGTGCCCAGATTTGCATCAGTGTTTTCTCATTGGACAGATGTTGGTTCAGATGGATTATTTTCATGCTTATGACTTAGCTTATATTATATTGTGTTATGGTTATCATTGCTCTTATACTCATTTTTGTGACAAGTGTTAGCACTTAGTATCATGATCTTGCGGTCATATAAATATGTGGACTTGGATGTATTTGTATTATGTATTGATGTCCCTACTTAGAGTTTGAAGTTCTTGACCTATACTCATTGGTTTTAGCCTCCTTAGGGAGAATAGAGGTGTAGTCATTTCCACTATACTTTGGCTTGCTAGTGTTGGTTTCATTATTCATTATCTCCACCCATCCATTACCTTCCAGTTTTGTTTTAGCCCGACTTACTACTTGACTTGTGGCATGGAGGACCTTTCCCCACTAGAGCTTTTGTTGGACAAGCCTCCCTGTTTATTTGTGTCTCGGCTTTGAGTTGCCTAGGATGTGTTTGCTTACCTGAAACAAGTAGTGTTGTCATCAATACAAGGTATTTGGAAATACAATGAATATCTTATAAAAATCCCATTAATGAAAAGTAGTGTTTTTTAACATTTGTGAATGCAAGGCTAGCCTAATGAAATTGGATCTGAAAAATATTGCAATGAAATATCTTAAACATTCATGAAAAGTAGTGTTTTTCAACATACATGAATGCAAAAAGCCTAAATGATAAAAGTCCGTATAAAAATACGTGGACAAAGGCTATGGAAAATCAAAGTCCCAAAAAGCAATGGTTCCTACAAGTTATATCTAAAAATTGCTGGCCTTACTTGTATTGAGTTGGATTGCGAGCATTTGTCAAGGGGAGTAAGCACCTCTGAAGTAGTTCACCCATTTGTGAGGCACTGCCATCCCCTTTGTTGTTGTTTGTCCTGCATATGGCTATAGTGAGTATTCCCTTTCCATATCCAAAGTGTCACAATGTTGAGTGTGCAATCATTCTTTGGCCTAACCTTATGAATTTTAGCCTTCACCCTTCACTAGCAAATTGACTACAACTATGAAGTGATTATAGTCTTGAAAGTCTGGTCTGAGTTATAATAAATAAAACCCTATATGTGTATTTGGTTGATGTACCGCCAGTGAAGTGATTATTATTTGTTATGATCGTTACTTAAATGATTTGTAGAGCATGTTTTAACCTTTTAAAACTTGCAGCAGATGGATGTCAGCCTGAGTTACATTATTGGTATCTGGTCATTGACATGTTATTATTTTGTCTATTTGATATTGTAGATGATCAGGCAGAGACCTTGAGAGGGTATGAGTATATACCTTAGATGGATTTGGACTTTCTAAGTTCAATGAGACAGCTTGTTTTTAGTTCCAGGCACTTACAGAGATGGACAGGCTCGTTTTACTCTTCTGGCGCAGTTTTGTTTCACTAGAAGTCATGTCTGATCAGGGAGATGTTCTTATTGGATCTCCTAGGGCGTTGTATGGGGCATAGGGGGTCCAACCACTTGATTGTACTATATTACCCCCCTCCCAGAGAGCTTGGTAGGCTCAGTTGGATAACGCAGGCACCATAGGAGGCTGTTTTGGCAGGTTCATGTTTCTCGAGGTAGATTAAAAAATAATTAAATGGCTACTGAAGAATTCTATTTGGGCTACTGAGGCAAGGAAATGGCATGGGATGAGTCATGATGATGAGAGCAATGTCCTCTATACCTTCTCTAGCAGTTGCAGCACTTGATTGGGCCCACACCTATTTTTTTCGGGCATTTTATATTATTTTCTAGAGCTTTTGGGAGGCTCACGATTTCCTCAAGGAGGCACAATTTCACAGTTTAAAAAAATATTATTTTTATTGTGCCATGGGGACACCCAGAGGGAGTTAGTTAACACTCCATAGACCCACCATGTGCTTCATTTATTTCTTGTTGAGTGGGGTCCCCTCTCTTTGGGTGATTTAGTCCACTTTTATATTATATTGTTATATTGATCCATGCATTGTATGTTGAGCTCATCTCAACCATTGATTAGACATTTGTATCTTTTAATCTTAGCCACTCATTTGAAAAGTGGTTAGGATTTTGGTTCTCTTGTTCCTATTTAAAGGAGAGAGCTTCTCATTTGTAAGGGGTCTTTGGCTCTTGGGTCTGAAGAATAGAAATTTTTTTCTTGTGGATATTCTTGGATCTCCTTTGCATTTGGTGTTCTTAGATGGTGATTGGAAAGTCTTTTGCTTCCTATCATTTGAGAAATTGATGTGAGATCTATATCTTTTTTGGGGAATCTTTGTCTTGTCTACATGAGGGTGACTTTAGCTTGGGCGTTTTTGTAGGGGGACCTCAACTTGCTTGGACTGTCTTCGTTTTTATCAGGGGGTTTTCATTAGTGTCATTGCGATCTATGATTTCTTCTTGATATTTTTCTGTAGCATCTAGCTTTCTTTCATGTTGCAGCAAATTTGATATGGTTGACATTTGTTGTGCAGGAGAGAGGGTGCATTGACTCCTTGGGGCAAAACGTTGGACATAGAACTTGCTTAAAGCTTCTCAAATTGATCGGGATAGCAAGGATCATCATCATCAAGGCATCTACAAGGTTTTCCAGGTAAGATCTACAAGTTAGTCCCTTTCTTCCAGATCTCAATCCATTGACATCTGCTTTTCTTCATTTTTATACTGAAAAATCCCATAATAATAAAAAATACTAAAAAATAGACAGCTTGATCTCAAGCCAAACCATTTCTGGGTTTTGTAGATCGGGTCATCCCCTAACCATCTCACCCTCAACGTTGATGTGAAAGTGGCTGGTTTGCCATAGATCTGAGAAACTGACCTCCCAAACCCTAGTGATATCCACCATTTTTCTGACTTTTTTTGCTATCTGATTTTCCCGGCAAAATACCTTTGTGGGTTTGTAGATCGGGTCATCCTCTGACCAAATCACCTTCAACGCTGAGCTAGAAGTTGACAGGTTGCCCTAGATCTGAGAAACTGACCTCCCAAACCCTAGCGCTAGCCATCCTGCTGATGGTTTTTCCCGTGATCTGACTTTTTCGGCCAAATACCTTTTTGGGTTTGTAGATCGGGCTATTTTCTAGGTGGGTTTCCTCCAACACTGGGCAGATAGTGACTCCATTGCCCTGGATCTGACAGGCACTGATCTCCAACCCTAGCGCTACTCCCCTCTTTGGCCTCTTTTTCCTGAAATCTGGTTTTTCCTGGTGACTTGGGCACTGTGACATTGTTATACCATTCCATCAAGTCTATCCATCGGTACTAAATAGCCCCAATCTTGTCCTTGCCCTCCCTGCATTGGTTATGTTTCCCAAGGCAACGAAAATCTTCACCTGTTGCTAGAACCTTAACCCCAGTACCTCATAGGTCACTTGTGTCCCAACTTGGCTTGAATCTCACACTTCCTAAACCCTAATCCAAAGCCTTGGTTCACCTAGTGACATCATCCATAGATAGATCTAGGGTTTCTAATACCTTACACCTTACATCTTATGAAAAAGGTGGTCACTCTCTAAACAAACCAAAGCTTGTTTTGGACAATAATACAATCTTTCTTTCTTGCAGATCATGTTTATTAATGTCATCCCACTTGTCTTTTGCTAGAGGCTTTCAGGATGAGCACTACAATCATCACTTTCATGCATGTCTTTTAGCTTCTTAGACTGTGGGGTGGCTAAATTTAATGTCGGGCATTTAGTTAAGTGTGACAACTAATGTAATCTCTATTGATCTTGCGTGAGCCCTAGAGGAAATTGTGGCTACAAATAAGAGATATGTTTTCTCTATGCTTGCCACATGGCCCTTTTTTTGAACAACTCCTACTACTAAGCCTCCTTATAGGTCCCTTCATCTAGTAAGACTGCCAATAATGCAATGGGCATCACCTTAGTGGTCAATCAAATTTCTAAGGTGGTTGAGTTCCATCTCTACCTTCTCTTCTTGTATTTGGATATACACAACACAATGGGAAACATTGCAAAAACAATCTATATAACTTATTAAAAGATTTTACCGAATTTTTACAATGCATAACAAGACTTTGTTCTATTCAAATAAACTAGAAAGTTTCTATTTTCATAAGCTTTTGTGCAAATTTGAATTGTAGGTCCACCAAAAGTAAATTTTTCTACCAATGCTTCCAAGTAACTAGGACACATGAGATGGGTTTAAACCAATGTTCCACGGAGTTTCAAGGACGGGGGAGTGTGAGAGCAGGGAAATGCATAAGGGGGACTGTGAACTGTAATGTCCCCAATTTTAGGGTTACTTGTCTTGGAGTTGTGATAGCTTCTGAGGCTATAGTTAGTGAAGAAAGGGAGTCACTATTGATGTCACTTAGCCTAAAAAAGTTGTTTATCTCTAGAAAAGTGACTAATAGCATGGTGGATGGTATTGGGTGTTCCAGAGTATTGACTATTGTTTATCTCTAGAAAAGTGACTAATAGCATGGTGGATGGTATGGAGTGTTCCATTGTATTAACCAATGTTCCCCCAAGTTTCTGGGATGTGGGAGTGTGTGGAGACCCACCCCCAAATATTAGGGAAATTCAGGGGGGACGTCGATGTCAAAAGAATTATAAAAAATATAAAAGTTATAAATCCCAGCAATAACAATTCATCCTATGTAAATATAGTTTAAGCTGCTCCCTGTATATTCAATCTAATTCTTCAATGATTTAACAAACTTCAATATTGTGTGAGTTCATGGCATAGATGTTTTAATGGGGAAATGTGACCTAAGGACCCCATTTCTTCATGATTCTAGAGGGCATCACATTATTTAAGGCTTTCAAAGTTCAACATACAATTATGCAAGGGCGAACTATTAGTCCTATACTTGGGTCCCATTCATCAATGACAATAGCACCCTGTACCCCCCTCCTCTAGGATTTTATCCCTTGCCTTTACCTTGAATCTCGAAGTTGATCCTCAAAGGACATTACTCAGCACCTACAATTTTGATGAAACTTCTTAAACTAAGCATTAAAGCAAGGTAGAATTAGAAAAAAATTCCCATGCTTAATAAGTGATTTGCTTGACTAAAGGGTACATTTTGATTAAGGTCATGATTGAGGAGTTCAACAATCAGCACCACCAACATCAAGGTACGTAGAAAGGTTGATGTGCTTGATTAAATGACAATCCCTTAACCTCATGCATGATAAAATCCAGTGGAAACGTTGCAATCTTGAAATCCTAAAAATTGTAAAGTTTGTTGAATTCTGAATGGGATCTAAAACTCTAATTTTTGCATATAAACTCCGATGAGGTTGGATCCACTTTCAAACATTCTGAAACAATTAATGGTAATGTTAAAAATTTAAGTAAAAGTGGTATTTTTCTTATCTTTCATTTTCTATCCTTTTACCTTAAGAATTTAATATTACCATTAGTACTGGAGTGCGTAAGAGCCCCCCACTTATCGATGCACGCTTCAAAACAGGGGACAAGCTCCCCCTTGCGTTTCCTCAAGTTTTGCCAAATTGGAGGCGAGGAGAAACGTTTCGCCAAGAGCCCCCAAGTCCCTAGGACATGGGGAGCGAGGGGGCATGTCTCCAACCTTAGGGAACGTGCTCCCGTGTAACACTGGTATTAACCATGGTATTGGAGTCTAGAGAAAGTTTAAAAGTGGGGCAACACCTCATTGGGAGGACATGTTGATTTGATATTGATTTCTTGTGATCGTTTGGGGGTTTGTCCAGAGTTTTCGTTAGGGTTTGGGAAAACCCTTCCATTGTGGGTTTAGTTTCGGTGGTGAGATATCCACCCTAGCTAGACAAAGAGGAGGATCCATCTAGGGTCTTCAATTGGACTTCATCTTTTGGGCTGGCATCATTTTGGGAGAGTGCTCAGTGACTAGTTAGTAGTAGAAGAGCCATGGCATATTCCTGGTGTTTTTCTTATTGTGTGTTTCCCAGCTGCCATAACAGCTATTAGAGCTTGTAATCTCAGTTCATTCATAATAATAAAAATGCTCATGTTGTTTCTCCATTTCTTGTATGCTTGCAAAGTATTTGATGTAGTGTCTTGATTAGAATGAATGCATAATTATTTGCAAACTGTTTGTTAAAAAGCACGCAATTTGGCCTATAAGCGTATCTAGGAAACGCGGAGGATGTCAGAGTCATAAAAAATGATTTAAAATATAAAAATGATAAATCCCAACAAAAACAATAACTGTGTATAAACTAAAAACTAAATTCATCATTATGGAGTGTGCATCTAAATTGAAATTTCAAATTTGTAAATGGTACTGAATGATTAAATTTGTACATGATATTGAACAGTGAACTATTGCCAAATGTAAAATATCAAATTTGTACATGATATTGAATTATTACCATGTAAAAACTAAAAACTAAATTCATCATTATCATTATGCAATGTATATCTAAATTCAAATTTCAAATTTGTAAAAGATAATGCATTAGATATTGAAGTCTGAAATAGTCAAATAGATACTAACAGTGAACACAAAGAAGTTAGAATAATGAAATAGATTTAAGACTAATAGTAAATTAAAATTTCTTAAAAAATAGTGAAGATTCAAGGACTATCATCAGTATTAGTGAGGTGGCTTTTGGGTGTTCCCTCAAGAGGGGGATTCTAGGCGTACCCCCGCATGGGGGGATGCCCAGAAGCTCCCCCCTGGGGGAGACGTGTTCTATCAATGGGGAAACATTTCCCCATGCATTTCCCCCAAAAAGGTGTGGAAATTGAGCCCAAGTGATAGAACAATTACACTCACAAAATTGCTAATCAAACATGCAAAATTCACACAAAAGGAGATTGAAATTGGAGCATAACACAATCCTGTATTGAATAAGTGTACATCAGCCGACCTCATCAAGTAATAGGTTGTCCAAATATATAATTACATCAAAGATTCGAAAGCATAAGGATGTTATTTGGAGCAACCAAATCCGGTTGGTCCGTCAGTAGTCGAATCCGACAATCATTTTAAATAATGAAATATGAATAATATATTAGATGATGGATAAAATGTACAATAAGCTCGCATTTTATATGGCTTGAGCCAACATAGTGAAGGGTTATACCTTTTCACTAGTAACCTAATAGTCTAATTAATATTGTATTTTATATTTGTTACATTGCCACTCCCTTTAAGGGAGCTTTGTCCTTAAAGATTAAGTATTTTCCTATTGTCGTTCTTCATTCTGACTCGGTGTCGGTATTAGAATCGGACGAGGTCTCTTTTGTAAAGATTTGCACTTCCTTTCCATTAATGATTTTGCACTGTATTGTCTCATTGTTCCTACATTTATGACCAAGGGTCCAATCATCATCGCATCGACGACATATCTTTTTCTTCTTTTTTCTATTATCAGCGTAACTATTAGATGACTTCGATCTATTTTCCATTTCATAGGCATATGACTAAGGTTTGTGGCATTGATGACCGGGTGACCAAGTATCTCCACAATACCTACATTGCGTCTCTTTTTCTTATCGATAATGGTTATCGCCTCTTGTTTTAATTCCTTATAATTTGCGTTCTGCGGCTTTTGCTTTATGTCTTGCTACTTCTATGTTAGGTATGTCATGCAATTTTAACTCTTTTTGGAGGTATGGTTTAAGACCTCCTAAGTAGGTTTCGAGTCTTTGCTTGTCAGACAACCCAAATACTCGTGTCGATAAGGATTCCTACTAATGTGTGAATTCCTCAACGTTTCCGACTTGTCGTAGTCTGGTAAGTTTAGTGAAAAATTCATCTTCTTTGATTCCTTGAAACCTATTAAAAAAATCATTTTTGAACAAGTTCCAGGTGTAGGTAAAATTATCTCTCTTCCACCATAAGTACCAATTATAGGCGTACCCTTCCATATGCATTGACTCATATTTCACCTTCTCCTCGTCAGATTGAATGTTGTAAATGTCGAAGTATTCTTTTGCTTTGTTTAGCCAAGCAATGCATTGGTCTTCACTCCCATTGTATTTCGACAACTCTATTTTTGTCTTTGGTGGGTACACTTTGTAAGGACGACGTTGATTTCCTTTTGCCTTATGGTTTGATGGTGGCTCGGAACTATTGGACGCTGAAAGTGACATATTTGAATTGCTTCGTTGTTGGCGGTGATTTTTAGTTTTTCTTTTCTCTACTATTTTACTTATAGCGTCTATTTTGCTATTTAATCGTGCCTCCATATCTGGCAGTACTTGTGTTTCTATCTCTTGCTTAAGCGTCGCATTGTTAATCTTTATTTCTTTTTGCAATTCTTCTTGATTCTTTACGATTGTTTCCTGGGTGGCAACATGAAATGAGGCATCTAACAAGTGTGGACTGTTGACTTGGCCCTGACTGGGTACGAGCCTTTGTAACATCTCGATTAATGTATTATGGTTCTGCGTCATTGTGCTCATGTTCTGTGTTAAGGTGTTTATGTTTTGCGTCATGGTACTCATTTTGTCATCCACGTCTTTTTGCTTTTCGTTCAGGATGTCAAGTTTGTCGTCGAGCCTTCTTTCTAGTACCAAAACAAGCTCGTCTTTGAATAATGTATTGTTATTTTGCATCTTTTCCTTAAAGCCTTCTTGGTTAGCGACAAGGGACTTTATGTCCTTCTCCATTTTTTCGATCTTCTCTTTCAGTTCCTCCGTGGTCTTGGACCTTGTATACGGAGATGTGTATTTCGACGCTATTTTGGCTTTTGAGGTGAAATTGAATAATAATATATTAATTAATTAATTAATTAATATTATTGTATTAATATTTTTCATAAACTATATTTTGTATATAGTTTTTATATTTTTAAACAGGTTTAAAAGAATAATAATTAATTATATATTAATTATTATATAATAAACCCTTTATATTATTCTTTTGTTTTAAATATAATAAAACAAAATTAAATATTATAATAATTTTATATTATAATATTTAATTTTTTTGTTTTTGTTTGTTTTTTGGTTTGTGCAGGTCATGGAAGTGGAGTGACGGCGGTGGAAGCTGAGGAGCAACTGGCGTGGGAAGAACCCGAGGAGAGGAGGACGCGCAGAGGAAGTCGGGCGGTGGGGGAGGAGCGGATCGGTGGAGGAGAACGACGAGGGCGTGAGGGAAGGCTATTGGTGGCAGAATGTGTACAGAGGGGAGCTTGGGCACACATGTTGGAGTTGGTGAGGGCGTTGATGGAAGATGGAGCAGGTGCAGTGGAGAGTGGAGTTTGATGGCCACGGAGGATGTAGCACTCGGTGGAGCGGGGGAACTGGAATGTGCACTGGAGGAGAAGACTGGAGCAGTGGATGGTGGAGGGCGAGTGCGGAGGATGAAGGTGACGTGGAGTGTGGAGTAGATGGGGAATGGAGGAGGTGATGGTTGGATGAGTGGGTGATAAAGGCGCGAGGGGATGGAGTTAAGGGATAGCGCAAAGGATGGGATGGGTGGAGTGTTTTGAGGTGGAAGAGGGACTGGTAAGAGGAATGTGAATGATGGTGCAGTAAATGAAAAAAAATGGAGAGATGGGTTGTGAGATTCACGTAGAAGCTTGTGACAGGATGATGATGATGAGCGATGTGAGTTCACTGAGGCGAGGTGAGGATGAGCCGAATCCCAGCTTAGGTTGAAGGAGCGAATCCGCTTTGATACCAAATGGAACAACCGAATCCGGTTGGTCCGTTAGTAGTCGAAGCCGACTATTATTTTAAATAATGAAATATGAATAATATATTAGATGATGGATAAAATGTACAATAAGCTCGCCTTTTATATGGCTTGAGCCAACATAGTGAAGGGTTACACCCTTTCACTAGTAACCTAATAGTCTAATTAATATTGTATTTTATATTTGTTACACTATTCGAATTGGTCAAAAAGCAGGCTCACTAAAACTAGTCAAATCCCCCATAGGTGCATAAAACACTTTCCAAATCTATGAAGATGCTCATGAATTGGCTAAATCAGATAGGCCAACTAATTAGTGATGGAAAGAGATCATATCCATGCTTTTGTTTGGATAAAAGGAAAGAGGATGATGTGGGCAAAAAACAAGGCAGTTACTCCTAGACTAGCTTTTCCTTTTTGCCTTAAAATTGCTGTAAAGCAAGACAACTTTTAGAAAAAGCAGAACTACGCTTTTACAAACCAGGAATAAAAGCAGAGTTGCTAAAAATGTTTTCAGGATGATTCCAAAGCGCTCCATGACCCAGTTTTAGTATGTGTTGACTTCTAGGTGCAAGTGGAAGCCAACTAGCATAGTGAGGAATCCAAGAATCTAGGAATAAGACAAAAATGATTTATTAATGTCACTTATGGGTAATTATGGGTTGATGATTCTAACACCCCCCCTTAAGCTTGAGTTTATGAGTATATATCAAAAAACTATAGGGCCTAGCAACAAGGCTTAGTCCATACTGCTTGTCCATACAACCAAGGAAAGAGGCAAAAACCCAGTGGGAAAATCCTCCCTTAAACATGGACATGAAACAAAATTTTGGAAATCTTGTCATCAATCATACTTCACCACATGATTAGCAATCTCCAACAGTGATTTGAGATTACTGAAGGTCTTCTCACAAAACACCTTGGTGAAGATTTCTGCTACTTGCTCTGAAGATGCACAGTAGAGTAGAGCAATGGTACCATCATGCACAAGCTCCTTGATGTAGGGCATATGGATCTCAATGTGCTTGGTTCGCTGTCTTTGAACTGGATCAGTGGAGATTCGAATGGTGCTTTGATTGTCACAATAGATGATAGTAGAAAACTCTAATTTGAACCCACATTATCCAAGTATCCCCTACAACCACAAACATTGAGTAGCTGCATTCACAACTCCTCTATACTCTACTTCTTACTTGACTAGTTGATTGGTCCGTCTGCAAGCATGAACACATATCCTGAAGTAGACTTTCGATCTATGTTGTCACCTACCCAATCACTGTCAGTAAATCCAACTAGCTCTAAGCCAGATTTTGCTTTATAGAAGATCTCATGAGTTCTTGTTCCTTGAACAAAGTTTAGGATCCTCTTGGCTGCTCTCCAATGGATCTCATGAGGTTGATCCATGTATCTTGAAGCCACACTAACTGCATAAGATAAGTCAGGTCGAGTATGTGTAAGATAAAGCAAACACCTAATCAACTGCCTATACAGTGTGTTATTTACCAAAGGAGAAGAACCTACTTCCTCAAGCTTAACTCCTGAGAGGAATGGAGTCTTGCTTGGCTTGCAATCTTTCATGCTGAACTTGTTGAGCAAATCTGAAGCATACTTGTACTGATGAACTTTGATTCCATGTTGGGATTGAGCAATTTCGAGATCCAAGAATTGGCTCAACAATCCCAAATCTGTCATGGAAAATGCATGGTTCATTACATCCTTCAAGGAGGCAATCTCTTTCTTTGAACTTCCTGTAATCAATAGGTCATTCACATATAAAACAATAATCATTAAAGAACCATGAATCAACTTCAAATAGACATTCGAATCAGACTTGCATCGAACAAAATTCAGCGACAGCAGAAAGCCATCAATCTTGGCATACCAAGCCCTGGGGGCTTGCTTGAGCCCATACACTGATTTCTTTAACCTGCACACTAAAGATGGATTAGACACAAACCCTTCAAGTTGCTACATATAAATCTCTTCATTCAGATCTCCCTCTAGAAAAGCACACTTCGCATCCATGTGATTTACTTCTCATTGCCTTGAAGCTGCAATGGCTAGAGCTAGCCTTATGGAGTCCATCTTTGCCACTGGTGCAAAGGTCTCATTGTAATCAATACCATGTACTTGTGAGTAGCCCTTAGCTACCAATCTTGCCTTATATTTCAAAGGTGAACCATCAACAACAAACTTAGTCTTAGAGACCCACTTACACTTTACTAGCTTTCTGCCTGGGGGGAGATCAAATAGTTCCCATGTGTTGTTCTTCTGGAGTGAGCTGAATTCTTCTTTCATGGTTGTTTTCCATCTTGGATCATGTGATGCATTTTCATATGTCTAAGGGTCAGATTCAACCATCAAATAACACTTTTCAGCAAAGAGTGGATCTTTCACACAAAGGGCACTCTCAAATTGAGATCTAGTCCTCTTAGTGTCACTAGGATTCTCAACTAGTTCCCCAGCTGCATGAGTGGTCCTTGCTGCCCATTTTAGTCTTGTAGGACTGTTAGGATCTGCAATTAAATCATCATTATCAGACATATCATAATCAACAAACTCATTAATCTCTTCACTTACAATCAGTGGTTGTGGTGATGAAGAGGACTCTCCAACTTCAATTGCTGCTAAAGGCTCTTCTTCGAACTGAACACTTCTTTCAATGAAAGCTTTGTTTGTGCTCAAGTTGATCAGCAACACCATTTTGTTGTGGTGTGTAAGGAATAGAATGTTGCATCTGGATACTTGCATCTTTACAATAATGGATGAATTCAAACTTGACATACTCACCACCATTGTCAGATCTGAGAATCTTGAGTCTCCTCCCAGACTAGTTCTCAACCAAGGCTCGAAAGACCTTGAAGAGGTCAAAAACTTCAAACTTGTGTTTTAGGAAGTAAACCCAACAATATCTGGAAAAGTCATCTATGAAGGTGAGTGCATATTTGGCTTGACTCATGGACATATGAGGGAATGGACCAGCAATGTCACTATGGATTAACACAAGGGGTGCAGAGGTTCTCTCATGACTAGCTTTCTCATACTTGTGCTCTGGGTGTTTTCCTAGGATGCAACCTTGACAGACTCCCTTAGAAAACTTGATCTGACCATATCTTTATCACTCAAATTAGAAAGATACTTATAGTTAATATGGCCAAATCTTGCTTGCTTCATTAGCATGAGTGAGAAGAGTAGAGGGGTTTGAGTAGGGTAGAAAATGGGAAAACTTGTATACCTTGAAAGTGATCTACAACACCTTTTGCTATGACTTTACCATTCGAAATCTCTGTGATTTCAACTTCATTGGGGGAGAAGATGACTTTCTTTGGAGACCCAGTGTGAGTCATCTTATAGACTGACAAGAGATTAGAGGCAAGACCTGGAACATACAACACATTATTTAAATTACCATGGTCAAGATCAATCCTACCCTTCCCCATACTGTCAGTTAGAGAGTCATCTCCCAAAACAATTGGAGGACTTTCCGAAATGTCAAGGGAGGAGAAAGTCTCCCTTGTCGAAACCATATGTCTGGAAGCTCCGAAATCAATGATGAAGCTAGGTGAGCTTGAGGTGCCAGCAACCAAGGCATGTACTCTCTCCATGTCTTCTAAATTTGATCCTCCTTCCCTCTTCTTTGAGCAATCAGGAAGGGAGACGTTGTTCTTCTCCAGGAGTTGGGTCAACATGTCAATTTGTTTTTTCATACAAGAGATCTCAGGATGATAGCCCTTACTGCAGTATGCGCACTTGCTCATTTCTCCTTTGTTCTTCTTCTTCTAGAAGTTCTTCTTGGAGCCTGAGGGCTCCTCTTGAGACTTTGACTTGTCTCTCTTTTGCTCAGGTGGATTTTTAGCTTTTTTCTTTCTTTTTGAATCCACCTTCGAGTCTCCAACAACCAAATCTTGGTCTTTGGAAGGTTTGATGGTGCCCATCATTACCAATTTGTTTTGCTCCTAGGTGAGGGATTCCATGAACTCAGCAAGCTTAGGCATCTTCCAGGTTTGAGCTGTCAATTTGGTGGCATGGAAGGTTGAAACAAACACCGAGTAGTTAGGACCAAGCTTTGAGAGTATGGTCAAGACTAGTTTCTCTTCCTTCTTTTCGATCCCACACTGTTTTAGCTGCAAAACGAGGGCCTTAAACTTGGAAAAGTAAAGTTGCAATGATTCGAAGCTATTGGGACTCAAGGAGATCAATTCATTCTCGAGTCGATGTCCTCTCATCTCATCTGTCTTTCCAAAATACTCTTCAAGCTTCTCCCAAACCTCATTAGGTGATTTCAATGCATCAAGATGAAAGAGGAGGTCTCTTGAAATGCTCAAGCACAAAAGACCATAGGTCTCATCCCTCCTGTTGTGCCATTTAATTTTCTCTGCAACTGCATTGGGCTCTGGCTCAGTTGCCATGGTAACCCTTTAGAGACCTTTCACTCTCAACAATATCTCCATCTAAACTTTCCATTCGAAGAAGTTGAATGGAGTCAAGATGATCCTTTGAGATTGGTCCATATCTCAGCAACTGTGCCCTCCAGTTAGCAGAATGCGCTCCCAATCAAGATGTCAAACCTGCAATAGCAATATGGAAGGAGAGAAATCGGTCTACAAAGGCTCTGATACCATGTGGAAATTGAACCCAAGTGATAGAACAATTACACTCACAAAATTGCTAATCAAACATGCAAAATTCACACAAAAGGAGACTGAAATTGGAGCATAACACAATCCTGTATTGAATAAGTGTACATCAGCCAACCTCATCAAGTAATAGGTTGTTCAAATATATAATTACATCAGATATTCGAAAGCATAAGGATGCTATTCGAATTGGTGAAAAAGCAAGCTTACTAAAACTAGTCAAATCCCCCATAGGTGCATAAAACACTTTCCAAATCTATGAAGATGCTCACGAATTGGCTAAATCAAATAGGCCAGCTAATAAGTGATGGAAATAGATCAGATCCATGCTTTTGTTTGGATAAAAGGAAGGAGGATGATGTGGGCAAAAAACAAGGAAGTTACTCCTAGACTAGCTTTTCCCTTTTGCCTTAAAACTGCTGTAAAGAAAGGCAGCTTTCAGAAAAAGCTGAGTTGTGCTTTTACAAACCAGGAATAAAAGCAGAGTTGCTAAAAATGTTTCCAGGATGATTTCAAAGCGCTCCATGACCCATTTTTAGCACGTGTTGACTTCTAGGTGCAAGTGGAAGCCAACTAACATAGTGAGAAACCTAGGAATCTAGGAATAAGATAAAAATGATTTTTTAATGTCAAATATGGGTAACTATGGGTTGATTATTCTAACAAAAGGGAATGTGGAGAAACGTTTCCCTAGGAGTTTCCTCATCCCAGAAGCACGAGGGAGCGAGGGGGCACGTTAACCCACCCTGGGGGACACATCCTCGTGGAACATTGGTTTAAACCTAAGTCACCTGACATGGGGACACGGGACACGAAGGACACGAGGATTCGAGGTGTTCGACACGGGCACGATGACCCCGGAATCAGGACACGTAGGATACGTTTTATATACATATATATATTTTTTAAAATATATATTAAAATTTAAAAATATAGACATATAGATCCAAAAATATTTAGAAACTAGAACATTTACAAATATTCAATAGAAATTAGAATAAAAACACATTAATGATCATTGATTAGTATTACTATTAGTAATTAGTAATTACACATTTGCCATTCACAAGTCACGATTCACAACACATTTGTCATTCACAAATCACAATGAGACACATAGATGCATGTCAGAACCATATTTCTCATTAAGTCATCAAAATCAAAATGTATACAATGTACATATATGTCGGAATGCCACTGGGCATTGGCAAATGCCAAAATAGACTAAAGTCTAATAGTAAATACAAAAAGGGGTGGATCAAGATGGGAGAATCCCATATGTCAGTAGTCCTCCTCAATGCCTGAATCAACATCAACATACTCATCACTGCCCTGATCCTCATCCTCCTCCCCCTCGTCCTCCTCTCTGCCCATCTGATGACTTGCATCTCCTGCT
>LPNX011021818.1:231573-267743 GCA_001517045.1 Pseudotsuga menziesii
TATCTTTTTCGGGCGGTTACGTGTCCTGTTTTTTGGGTACGTGTCCGATTTTCGGGACAGGATGGAAATTCGTGTCCGATTCGTGCTTGAGGTCGTGTCCCATATTAGGATTCATCCGAAGATCGAATCCCTCTCGTGTCGGACACGAATAGTGTCCGATTCGTTCCCCACGGGACACGAGGGGGGGGTACAGCGAATCCGGTTTCTTAGGTTTAAACTTTACTCAAATCTAATTCCAATTTCAAATAGCTTTTGGACTTATATACATAACACAATGGGGAGCAATGCGAAATGAATCCATATAACTTAATGAAATTTGAACAAAATTATTATGATGCATGACATGATTTTGTCCTATTCATATAAACTAGAAATTTTATATTTCATAAGCTTATATGCAAATTGGGACTGTGGGTCCATCAAAATTTATCTTCTATTAGTGCTTTCCTGTAAGTAACTAGGGTGCACACATGGGTTTAAACCATTGTAGCATAATTCAGCCGTATTGGCCTTTCGTGTTTGAAATTTGGAACAATTCGAAATTCGTCGAATATTTGTGGTAGGTGTAATATAGATACGAGATCCTATTGGCCGACCATTAAATTTTGATAAAAAAAAAATTAAAAAACCAAATTTTAATTATTTAAGCACTATAAAATATAAATTTCATTCAGTTTTATACTCCACAATTCATTCAAGCATTCACTAATTAATTAATTACATCTAATTAATTAATTACCTAGAGTCGTATGGACATGTACTAAGTCGTCCTAGAGTTTCGTCAATTTCCGAGAAAATAAAATTTTTCCGCAAAATTAAGCCATTTTTTAATGGTTTAATTAGAAAAATTCAAAATGTAATAAAACTCAGATACAGAGTCCGTTTCTCACGTGGGGACACTCGTTTTCACACCTAGAGCGTCCACTTTACCCCAAAAACCACTTTCCACGTCAGTTGGGCAGCCGGAACACCCCGTGAGGCATTTTTCAGCTAAAGATGCATCAGAAAAGCATTTTAATGCTAAATTTAGACATATTGCACTAAAGTCAGTTATTTAAAAGAAGTCAAAAATTAATATTTTAAAGATGTGAAGATGACATGGCATGTGGGCCATATTAAAGTGGGACCCCTATTCCACATAAAGACAAATGACTTTGGGTAAAAAAGGATTGTTATGAATTGTTTTGAAATAAGGTGACAACACCCACATGGGACTCACGCTTACCCAAAGTCATGGTTGCGCTAGCATGAAGTGGGCCCACCTCATATGTACACAAAACTTAAACTTTGGGTAAGTTATGAACCTAGGTCCTCCTCGCTCATGTGATTTAAATCACATGTTGTCATTCGCATGGTAAATGGTGGGTGACATGAGCTTGTAGACTCACGCTAATGTGAGGGTAGCATGAGGTGGATAGAGGGTGAACCCACCTCTTCCCTTCACGCGAGTTCAAACATAGAATTTAAAACGTGGAGTGATCCCAGGTTTGTCTCATGAGCAAATTACTCCACACCCACATTTTTATTGTTATGGGTGAGCATTCAAGTGTGAATCAAATCATGAGATAGAGGAACCGCTACTTCATACGTCGTTAATTGATGGGAGAATCAAATCAATAGATGGGATCGTATGTCATGTGGAGATGTGACTCCATCTATTCAGGTGAACTCCGATGCATCCCTTGAATCACTCCATCAATCCCACAGATCACTCAAGCTCAACTGAGCTTGTTCTTCAGTGTTGGTGAGGACCCCAGGGTCTCATTTTTGCTATTTAAGCAGGGCTCCTTTCGTCATTTCCCATGGTCAGAGGACCGAAGGAATGCTATTGCTTGTATTGTATTGTTTACCATTTGGAATAAAGAAGGCTTTGGAGGCAAGATCTATGGTGTAATGCTTTTCATGTGTGGATGGTGATTGTCAAATGCTTATGAGGTATAATCTGTATTATTGGTCTTTGCTTTTTGTTGGTTGATTGTGGGACTTGAAGGGGAGCTCTCTCCTGGTGGGGTAAGATATTATTCTAGTTTGACTTATGCTCTTACTGTTTGCTTGTTTTAGATCTCTTGGAGTTGCATGTATTTTAAGTTTAATTGCATGCTTTCTAATTGTCTTTTTCCAGCAACACCTATGTTTTAACCATTTGTTTGTGTAAGAACTTCTAAGTTGCAGGTGATCTCACTTGTAGAAGGGGTTGAGCTAGTTTGAATATTCTTCATCTTCAAGATCTTTTTGAGGACATAGTCCCTCGGTGCTCCACCAAAGCAAACTCCATGGCCCAACATTGGCACGCTTCCAGCACTCTTTTTATCTTTCTTTCCTTCATTTTTTAAAGAAAAATTAAATCTTTCTCTGTTACGGTTACTCACATGCTTAAGTAGTTTAGTTTATCTTTCAAGCAATATCTAAAGGCTGATCTATTTAAACATGTATGTAGATCGAGAAACATAAAGTAATATTTTTAAAGTAGATCTAGTTTTTATTAAGTACTTGTGCATATTTCCAATCTTTCATTACTTAAAATTTTTATGTTCTTAACGCTTTATTTGGCACATTTGGTGCATTATAGGTGGCTGGTTTTTCACTTTTATTTCCAAGACAAGGAGAAGTGCTGCCGGAAAATCAAAGATCAAAGTTTTTCAAAGACATCTCGAAGCACCACTCTTGATCTTGTCTTACTCATAAAACCTGCAAGCCTTTGGATTCAGATTTGTAAGGACCATTGGCATCCGTCTCAAGCATTGTAAATACCATTAATAAAAGATATTTCTGAGTAGGCTCTTTCGAGCCCACTCCCCATCCCCCGAGGGGGGAATCGGTGTTTTTTGTTTTTTTCATTTTTTTTCTTTAGTTTAGTTGTTTATTGTAGTAGTGTATACTTTGAATCATCTTTACAAGCATTCCATACTGTTTAAATTCAAAGTAACAATACTACTTACCCCACGTTCTCTCGAGTACCCCGAAATGGTGAAAGAGATTCATGGTAGGATTAGTTAGAAAATATTTCTTTTATCTATTTGTTCTTAATTTTTTAAATCAATCCGACCGTTGCTTTCCCGAGTACCCAAAAGGTGAAAGAGACTCTGCGGTCGTGATCTAAACAACTCATTGTTACGTCTCTAATAAAATAAACCAAGACTCCTTCCCCGTATGCTTTACATTGCTGCAGCTTGTCTGATCTGTTGGCTGTATCAGAAAGGGATACGAGTTACTAGATTTAATAGGAAAATCCAGACAAGTGATTTTTTCGAGAACTCGGGAGGTTGCAAAGGGTAACTACTATAGAGTCAGGGGGCTATTCCAAGCAGGTTCATCTTCACCCTGTTGGTGTTAACTTTTCATATGCTTAGCTAATACATCAGTATTTCATTTCATTTTCATAACAAAAAAGCATATAAGTAGGATCACTGAAAGAAACAGTATCACAAGAACAACACATATTTATCTTGGGAAAACCCTAAAGGGAAAAACCCAGCAAAAGCTTCCTCAATATAAGTGCCCAAAAAGATAAAAGGTAAAACCAACAAGGAGATCAAAGCCTGATCCTCCTCCTTCTCCAGCTGCTTCTCTCTCTCCACTAATGTGCTACACAAGTGAGAGTGTGTGCTCCAAATGAGGAGCGCTACACCTCTATTTATATTCATCCGTTCACTTTAATTAACTCATCCGACATGTAGGATCAAGTTGCACATGTAGGCTCGAGTAACCACACTGGGGTGCTAATGACCCACCTTTACAATTAGAGGGGACTACCTCATGACTCTTATTAGTTCTTCCGATTAGAAGCATCGAGGTACAAAGTAATACAAGTGGTTCTCTCGGTAGGACCATCAGGGACCACAAAAAGATACATATAGAATATTCTTCAAAGTTACAATATTTCAACACTCCCCCTTAACGAGAAGGGTATTCTACAACAACATCAACAACAACAATAACAGAAGAGAGAGAGAGCATCATCAGCATCATCAGGGTAACACATCTATAAATCATTGGAAGCTTTTCAACATCATGTAGTCTTCATCTTCAATCTTCAGTCTTCAACAACATCAACACTTTGACCGCTTCGATCAACAACAATCTTCAGCAACATCATCTTCAGCACTTTGACCTTTCGATCAGCAACAACATCTTCAGCATTTTTACATTTCGATCAGCAACAACATCATCATCATATTCTGATCTTTTGAACAACGACATCATCATCATCATACTCTGATCTTTCAATCAGTACGTCATCATCATCATACTCTGATCTTTCGATCAGTACGTCATCATCATCAGTAATAACCTGCAATCCACAACCCAAAGACAAAAGTCTTCGGATCACTTTTGGACCTAAGTCCAGGGATGATACAATCCTATCACATTCTCGACAACCGAAGTCACCGGATTGATTACGGGATAATCAGTCCCTATCACTTTAGGACTAGGTCCAAGGATGATGCAATCCTACCGCATTCTTGACAACCGAAGTCACCGGATTGATTACGGGATAATCAGTCCCTATAACTTTAGGACTAGGTCCAAGGATGATGCAATCCTACCACATTCTCGGGGACCGAAGCCTCCGGATACCATTCTGGACCGAAGTTCAAGGATGATGCAATCCTGCCACATTCTCGTGGACCGAAGCCTCCGGATACCATTCTGAACCGAAGTTCAAGGATGATGCAATCCTGCCACATTCTTGGGGACCGAAGCCTCCGGATACCATTCTGAACCGAAGTTCAAGGATGATGCAATCCCACTACATTCTCGAAGACCGAGGTCATCGGATCACTTTAGGGCAAATGCCTAGGGATGATACAATCCCACTACATTCTCGAGGACCAAAGTCATCGGATCTATTTTGGACAGATGTCCCAGGATGATACAATCCCTCTTCATTCTCGAGGACCGAGGTCACCGGATCACTTTAGGGCAAGTGCCCAGGATGATACAATCCCTCTTCATTCTCGAGGACCGAGGTCACCGGATCACTTTAGGGCAAGTGCCCAGGGATGATACAATCCCACTGCAACATCACTACTCCCCCTTTCGGGGAAGGTCGTTCCGAACCACACCAAGCTTGTCTTGAAAGTGTTCGAACTTTACTCGAGACAGAGGCTTCGTTAGCACATCAGTAACTTGTTCATCAATACTCACATACTGGAGCTTTATGGCTCCCTTTTGCATCATATCTCGAATATAGAAATACCTGATTTCTATGTGCTTCGATTTATCGTGGAATACTGGGTTCTTTGTCATCTTTATACAACTTTGATTATCACATAGAATCACGGTAGTGTCCAACTCTAGGTTGAATAATCCTGACATCAGCTTCCGAAGCCATATGGCTTCACAACTAGCAGAGCAAGCTGCTATATATTCTGCTTCAGCTGAGCTTAGAGCAACACTAGACTGTTTTCTGCTAAACCATGAAATCATAGCAGATCCCAGACTATAACATCCTCCTGAAGTGCTTTTTCTGTCTGAGATACTTCCAGCCCAATCTGCATCTGTGTAGCCATACAATCTATTCTCATGGCTACCATCATAGTATAGACCAAAGTCTATAGTCCCTTTCAAATATCTCATCACATGTTTTGCAGCTACTAAGGGAACCCGTCTTGGTTGAACAAGAAATTGACTCAAGGTGTTCACAGCAAAACAAATGTCTAGTCTAGTATTTGTCAAATACATCAATGACCCGATGATCTGTCTGTAGTGAGTTACATCCACTAATTTTGATGGGTCATCAGCTAACAATTTCAGTTTGGAGTCCATGGGTGTGGCCATGGCTTTGCATTCCAACATATTGAATCTCTTTAATATCTCTACCGTATACTTTCCTTGGTTGAGAAAGATTCCTTCTGAACTTTGCCATACTTCTAGACCTAGGAAATAATGCATTAACCCAAGGTCTTTCATTTCAAATTCTTCTGCTAGTTTCTTCTTGCTTTCCATAATCTGTTTCTCATTCATTGTCAAGAATAAGTCATCCGCATATAACAATAGGATGACAGGTTCATCTTTTACAACCTTAAGATAAAGGTTAGGATTAGCTTTACTCTTGGTGAATCCCATGCTTGATAAGAAACTGTCTATCCTTCCATACCAAGCTCGAGGAGCTTGTTTTAGGCCATACAAGGCCTTCTTCAACTTGCATACGTGAATATGTCTATCTTCAACTTCAAATCCTTGTGGCTGTTCTATGTATACTTCTTCTTCGATCACAGCATTCAGAAAAGTTTTTTTCACATCCATCTGGTGTAAGTCCCACTTCATCATAGATGCAAGTGCCATGATAGCTCTAATTGAAGTATACCGTGCTACTGGGGCAAATGTTTCTTCATAATCAATTCCCTCTTTCTGAGAGAATCCTCTGGCCACAAATCTTGTTTTATACTTCTCGATACTTCCGTCAGTTGCATGCTTTATTTTGAATATCCATTTGGAGGATACTATACTCTTTCCTTCTGGTTTGGGAACTATATCCCATACATCATTCTTCATTATTGATTGGTATTCTTCAGTCATTGCTTCTACCCATTCTTTCTTCTGTACAGCTTCTTCATGGCTTGTAGGTTCTTGATCTACAAGATCACACATCAAGGCTACATAATTGGAAAAAGTCTTAGGCTTCTTTCTTTCCCTTGTGGAGCCTTCAAGAGCTCCATATCTTTCTGCCTCTCGTATAATTTCTCTTGTCCAAGCAGGTTTTCTCTTTCTTGACATCTCCATCATGGGAGGTTCTTGAGGTTCTGCTAAGTCATGTTCTTCAGGACCTTCATCTTCAGGGAGACATGTAGTTTCTTTATTTATGGGAGATGTCTCTTCTTCATACACTTCTTCATGTTGGCACTTCCTGGATCTCTTGAGGGTTGTCTCTTCATCAAATGTCACATCTCGACTGATTTCCATGTGATGGAATCCAGGAATATAGATTCTGAATGCTTTGGATACTTCACAATATCCAACAAATATCCCCTTCTTTCCGGAAGGGTCTAACTTGGTTCTTTTCTCTTTCGGTATATATGAATATATACTGGACAACCAAATATCTTGAGGTGACTTACCTCAATCTTCTTTCCTGTGAATATCTCTTCTGGAGTCTTGAACCCAAGAGCACTGTGAGATATTCTATTCTGCACATACACAACAGTTCTTGCTGCTTCTATCCATAGATGCATTGGAAGATCTTGATCATATATCATTGTCTTCACTGCCTCCATGATGGTTCTGTTCTTTCTTTCCGCAACCCCATTCTGTTGCAGATTGTAGGGAGTAGTTAGTTCCCTCTTGATTCCGGCATCTTTGCAAAAGGCCTTAAACTCTTTTGAGGTATATTCTCCTCCATTGTCTGATCGGAGTGTCTTTATCTTCTTGTCTGAAAGATTCTCTATCAAGGCTTTGAACTCCTTGAATTTCTCAAACACTTCACCTTTTGCTTTCAAGAAGTATATCCAAGTCTTTCTTGAAAAGTCATCAATGAATGTTATATAATATACAAAGCCACTTAAGGATGTAGAAGACATTGGACCACATACATCTGAATGAATCAATTCCAATGTACCATTTGTTTTAGTTTCTCTCTTCGGAAATGGATTCTTGATGTTCTTTCCCTTCGCACATCCTTTGCAAATGCCTTCATGCTTGATCTTCATATCTGGTAATCCCATCACTACTTTGTTCACATGAGGTAGAGCCTTGTAGTTGATGTGGGCAAGCCTTCTATGCCATAGTTCACTAGGGTCAGTGGACTCATGAACAAAGGCTGTTTTTGAGTGCCCTTTGAGTTTATACAGGCCTCCTTCTTCTTCACCAATGATGATTACATCTTCAATATTCTTTCCTTTGGGCCACATGAGTACTTGGCCATCTATGAAAGCAACTCTGAATCCTTTCTTATCTAAAGCTGAGATAGAAAGTAAGTTCTTCTTTAAACCAGGTACATATAATACATCTTTCATTTTTAGAGGATTACCTGAATCAAGTTTGTAGCTTGCTTCACCAACTCCTTTGATCGGATATTGATAGTCATCTCCTAGGGATACCTTTTGAGGAGAGCTTCTTTCTTCAAGTTTGGACAGAGTTTTCTTTTGTCCCGTCATGTGCTTTGAAGCACTACTATCAATAAGCCAAGTGTCTTCTCTAGGTGTTATAAACCCAGAGAGTGCGGAGAATAGTACATACTCTTCTGCATCTTCTTCTCTTGCTTGCTTGCTTTCTTGGAGGTCCTTCTTCTTCTTCTTCATCTTCATCTTCCGCTAGATGAGCATGATATCTTTTGTTGTTGTTGATCCTCTTCTTAAATTCTTGCTTCTTTATAGGACAATTTCGGGCAATGTGTCCTATCTTATCACAATGAAAACATTGAAAGCCAGAGTAGTCTTTCTCTGGATGATTTTCCCTTCTTCTTTGGATTCTTCTGGGAGGTTGAGACTCTTTGAAGTTTCTTCTCTAGAAGTTAGGTTGACTTCTTATTTTCTTGGTGTGAGTGGCTAGGGCTTGATCATCTTCCTTTAGTAAGGCTTCTCTGTTTGCCACTCTAGTCTCTTCTTGAATGCAGTCTTCCCATACTACTTCAAACATCATGCTTTCTTTTTTGGCACACATCATCTGGATGAAGGATTCCCAGGGTCTAGTGAGACCATTGAGAGCAGTCATAACCAATTCATCTTCATCAAGCTTATCTCCAACAGCTTCTAGTTGCTCTTTGATCTGAGAAACCCTTGTGAAGTAGTCTTGGATGGATTCTCCATGACTCATCTTGGTACTCTTCAGTTGAGCTCTTAGATTCATCTTCCTGTTGATGTTTCTCCCTCATTTGGAGTCTTCTTGGATGACACTTGAGGGATCAAGTGATCCTTGATGGAGTCAGCAACAATCCTTTGTGCTCTAATCATATCCTTTCTGTGCTTCTCCTTGGCTTCAGCTTCTTTAGGTTCTGAGACTTCTTCTTTGACATACTTATCAAGATCATTCTCTTGGAGAAAATTCTCGAAAATTCTCTATGCCTTCTAGCTTGTCCTCAAGCTTAGTGCTTGGGGCCATCTTGTCAGAAAATCACAAAAAATTGAAATTTTGTGGAATGAGAAACCGACCTTACCAGGAGATGCGCTTGAATGAGGTGAGTTGATTGGTGAGCTTGGATTCTGGAGATTTCAATTCTTCACCTTCCAAATCAGACTTGCAAGATTCAACTTCTGCAGTTTTCTGGTTCAGTAGTTTTCTGGTATGGCTATCAAACTAGGGTTTGACTTTTCCAGAGACTCACACATCCAAAAACTGTGATTCCAGGCTCAAAAGATGTGCTCTTGGAGGGCGCAACTTTCCTTGCAATCAGTTTTTCGAAACTCAAAATTTTCCCCGAAACCCTAATTTCTTCCGGGGAGAGAGAGAGGGCTATCTTTCCTTGTGAAGGCTGTCCTATTCAGGGTGGCTCTGATACCATGTTAACTTTTCATATGCTTAGCTAATACATCAGTATTTCATTTCATTTTCATAACAAAAGCATATAAGCAGGATCACTAAAAGAAACAGTATCACAAGAACAACACAGATTTATCCTGGGAAAACCCTAAAGGGAAAAACCCAGCAAAAGCTTCCTCAATATAGATGCCCAAAAAGATAAAAGGTAAAACCAACAAGGAGATCAAAGCCTGATCCTCCTCCTTCTCCAGCTGCTTCTCTCTCTCCACTAATGCGCTACACAAGTGAGAGTGTATGCTCCAAATGAGGAGCGCTACACCTCTATTTATATTCATCCGTTCACTTTAATTAACTCATCCGACATGTAGGCTCGAGTTAATCATGTAGGGTTGAGTTGCACATGTAGGCTCAAGTAACCACACTGGGGTGCTAATGACCCACCTTTACAATTAGAGGGGACTACCTCATGACTCTTATTAGTTCTTCCGATTAGAAGCATCGGGGTACAAAGTAATACAAGTGGTTCTCTCGGTAGGACCATCGGGGACATATAGAGTATTCTTCGAAGTTACAATATTTCAACAGTTGGACACTTGGTATTACCGCTTTAGCACTCAGTTCGAAGGGACTTGAATTGTTGGGCCAAACCCATAATTAACCCATGCCCTTAATTACTCATTAATAATTTTAAAACTGACCAACGAGACAACTGCAATACTTACACGACACAATAAGCACTCCATATTCATTGGCACTGGTTTGTTTTACTTTCATTGCTTAAATGAATTATTGCAAAATGTCGTGAATGGTGCTTACTGCTTACATTGTCATATGTTGTTGATGTGATCTCTTTCTTGCAATAGTCTGTCGTGTTATTTAATCCATTTCATATTAACTTCTAGATTTAGTCTTTTCTTTCGTAGACTAAAAATCATAGATTTTCTTTTGATAGGGTCTACCCCCCTTGGCTTCGTTAGGAGTTGGCCTAAATGCAGGAGTAAAGAACAAGGTGACAACCTTGACTCGAGACCTGCCCCCAAGGACATACCGAGTGGCTTGAATATTTCTGCCACGTCGCCCCGAGGTGTGTGAAAGGCGACAACATTTTCTGGCGCTGTCGGGGATAAATCTTTTCATTTTCGGAGTACGACTTTTGTTTGCTTCTTTTTTGTTTTTGCTTTATTTGATGAATGCTTAGAGTAGATCTTTAGATTTCATTTGGCAACTCCACTGAATTTGTTCAATTTTTATTTTTACAAAGAAAAGCAAAAAATAATTTTTTGTGAAAGATTTATAAATGCATATTTTTCTTTTTCACATGGTGACTCCATTGAAGGGATAAAACCCTACTTTCTCATAATTTTGTTGAGACTTGTTGTGTGTAGATGAGCTCATACGACATAGTAAAACTTTAAATGCTCATTATTTGACAGCTCTGTTTCAATACAAAATACATGGTTGATATATGCTACTGATAAGCCGTTATGGATGATGAAGATTATCATGCTCAAATTTCCAATGCATATCCTCCCATTGATTTCTCAGGCATCCCGGGTTTTCCTAACCATGAACCATATTTCCAGGATAAAGATATGTTCACACTCCAATTTTTGGTGGAAATGGTGATTCAGTTGTCTGTCACATCATATTATTTCTTTCATTTGTGAATAAGCTCAACACGCTTCATAAGGATAATATGATGCGGATTTTTGCTAATTCTTTGGAAAAGAAGGCTTGGATATGGTTTTGTTGTCTTCCTAATAAATGCATTACCTCCCTTGAAGACTTATGTGCTATGTTTTTTGAGAGGTGGCATAATGGTGAGGGAGATATGATATCTGTTGTAGAAAGGGCCCTCACCTACCTAAAGGAGCTAAAGGAGCCCATGACTTCCAGATGAGCATACTCGGGATGATCCTATTGAAAAGCTTCACGAGGAACCCATGATTGAACACGTTGTTGAAGACTCTCCTCATGTCACCATAACTGAAAACATTGAAGAATTGAGGTATTCTCAAGATTGTTGCAATGCTAATATTTTTCCAGAAAACCCTCATGAGGAAACCATTACAGAGATTGACACTTATGAAGAAATTTATGATGTGTATAATGACACTCCTCTATGTTCATCACTTAGGGATGAAGTTTTGGAAAGTTTAACTTCTCGTAATATCTTTGAAACCAAAACTTTGAAGGATGATTATTATGAACAGGAGGAGGGTAGTTATATCTTAGGATGTGATACCAGCAAGGAAGACTCTCTCATATCTGAAATAGATGGGAGTGATGACTATTGGAATTTCATAGATAATCCAACTTGTGAAAATCTTGTTGAGTATCCCATCCATGATATGTCTAGCAAGGGGATTGTCTATTCAGAAATTTGTGGAAGTCCAATCTATGATACATCCATAGACGGGAGCATGGATCTGGATACCTGGGAAAATCTTAGTATGGAAGAGGAGCATTCAGAATTTTCACATGATCATTCAGAGTCATATCATACAGAGCCGCACAAAGTTAACCGTTTTGAATACATTGAGAAGCAGTGTTGTGAAAAGTTAGATATGATGCAGTTAGTGGAATATCATTCTCAGCCATCTTCTTCACATGTGGAGGTTCCTTATGATTTGGAGCTACTTGGGGCTTATGCAACGAGTTATCATTCTATAAGCCCTCATGATCAGTATGATGATGTAGTCAGTCTGTCTCATCTTTCCGATTGGTATATTAGTCCTATCCAGTCATGGATAGAAGCAGCCTACACGAGCACATACCAGTTTGGGAAGAACTTTAATGACTTTATACATGCCTATGATTTCCCATCCAACCAGCCCATTCTGGATCATCACGCAGATTTTCATTTTATGAATAAAGTATCCTTACTTTGGCTGGTGACCAAAGACAAGGCTATTTTTTAATGTTAATAAAATGCTTAGGTGGTTACATTGGATTACTAATTACACTTAACCCTTTTTATATCATGCTTAGAGTAGGAAAATAAGATCCTTAAAAGAGAGCATTTACTTTCTGCATTTTTGTTTTGTACTTTGCTATAATAAAACTTTTCTTTCATTAGTTAGCTACATTTATTTTGTTTAAATAAATCAGCTTAATGGTTCATTTGGATTTTATATAAATCTTGTGCTACTGAGGTTTTCTTGTCAAGTTGAGATGTTTTTACAAGGTATATAAACCAGAAATTCTGGTGTTCTTGTATCCTCTCCTTGCCCTATGACCTGTGTTGCCAACTTATTTGTACCATAGTTGGGTTACCTGAGGAGCCGCCATTTGACAAACATGATAAATGTTTGTTTCCAATGTATCAGATGGTCCGCCTTTGTGCCTAGCTAGTTTTTGTTTTGAATAATCATGACAATGGCCCCACGGGGTTTGTAATAAAATGTGCTAGTAGGGTGTTTTGAGTGGTTCGGTCTCCTAAGACGTAGAATTTCAACTAAGGTATTACAGGGAGTTTTTTGCCCTTGACAATTATGCTTTGCCTATAGCCGAGTATAATTGACGATGTTTTTTTTCGCTTCCTCCAAAGCTGGAATGCTCGATTTTGAATTCTAGGCCTTGGGGGGTTATTAGAGCCCAACTGAGTATGTATAAACCTACTAGACATTATTAGAATAGACTATGGTCATGTCCTAAGTCACTAGGACCCTTAGAAAAAATTTCGAAAATTTTCTACCAGACGCGTCAAATTTTTATTTTTTTTAATATTTTAATTTTTAAATTTTTCCAAAGTTTTTAATTAAATTTTTCCATAATTTAAATGAAAATATTCAATTTGTAATAAGTCAGCCATCTGGGGTCTGTTTTTAGTGATTGAAGGCTCTAACCTTAAGCCAAAAATCATTCATGATCAGCCAGCCAACTAGCACCAAGTTTCAGATCATCCTTCAGCCACATAACTCATAATTTGTCAAAAAAGCCAGTTTTGGGGAAATTATTGATTAAATAATAAAAATGATTATTTTGGAGAAAATCCAAATCTCTCCAAATTAATCCGAATTGAGCGAAATGAAATGCAAAATGACATGGAATTGGGCATTAATGATGATTGGAGTTAACACAACTTGGCTTCAGTCAGCATTCAGTGAGCATTGAGTCCTCATCCACTTGGCCAATTCGCCTCCTTCAGTGATGACCACGCTTGGGTGAGTTGGAGCTTGCTCATTGGCCTGGTGATTTGATCGAGGTTGAAGTGAGACATGTATTGATGAGTTCTAGGTATTGGCTCCTCCATACCTAGCCTCTAGCTCCTCCAAACCTTCACGCTAGCCTTCTTCTCCCTCACGTGTGCTCTTTCCTCATGCCTCACGTCTAGCTTTGGAAGCTCACGCTTATGTTGATGGAGGGCTCATATGGATGGTGGTTGGTTTGATTAGGCTTGGAGTGGGGGCGCCTTGCCTAGGTGGAGGCCTCCCCTCACTCTTAGCTTGTTTATCTTAGGCTTTGGCTCTCTCGCATGGCTAGATCATTTGGTTTTACGCCCTCCCTGCGTGGTGTGGTGTTAGGGTTTTGGGCTTTCTCTCATTGTATAAATAGAGGCTCCTTTAGCTCTATTGGGATTGAACTTTTGTGCTCAAGTTATTCTGTAGAAATTGTATCAAGCTTTGCTTGCATTTGATTAATAAGAATTTCGACTTTGGAGGTCCATGAGCTCTTGCATGTGGTAAATGTTTCGTGGTTGAGGTGATACTGCTTCTAACCCATTACTTTTTTACTTGAATGAGTTCAGTTTATTTGTTAAGCTCAAGAGGGCCACTGTTGGCACGGTAGAGTAATTGTTTGTAGTTTCAAATCAATTATTTATGCAAAGTAGGTTATACTCTTGATGAATATGAGTAGTTAGTTATACGTAATATTGATCTTGGTTGAACTATCTTAGCATACTTTTCATGTGATATGATCTCACTTGTATTTGAGTTTTTCTACTAGCAGGGTTCACAGGTTGAAGAAGGGTGCGAGTTCAGCTACATCTAGCCCAAGCTTCAAGCAACCGGTTGTTTAACACTTTGTGATTGCAGGGCCTACAAGGATCGTGTTTTTCTCATACGAAAGAAAGCTGGAGTCTTCCTCCATCTCTTGTGTTCCATCCACAAGAAACTTCCTTCTCTACCCTTCTCTTTAATCTTTGCATTGCTCAAGAAATAGATCCAAGCTTTCAATACTCATATTCAGATCTATCTTTTAGGGCTTTGTTAGATCTAGTATCATTCATTAGATCTAGGGAAAAATTTGTTCTTTGCATGTAAAATTCTAAAAAAATTTCTAAGTACAAAATTTTTCCAATTTATTTTTTATTTTTTGCATTGTCTTTCCCATCATCTTTTAGTAATATATGCTCGCTGGTTTTTTATTTTTGTGACAGGTACAGCGGAAATGCTGGCGAAATTTTGAAGACTTAAGCTCAAAAAGACTCATAATCCCCCTTTCTTCTTTCCCCTTTTTGCGGTTTGCTCCAAAAGCCTTCTAAAAATAAGAAAAGAAGCAAAAAATGCATGAAAGGAAAGCATTGTAAACAAAATAATAAAGAGCAAGTGGGATTACGGCTCCCACACCCCTCTTCCCCCATTTGGGGGAAGCTTGTATCGTCTCCTTATTTTCATGTTTTGTTTAATAATTTGCTAAAAGTAGAATATGATAGAATAGTTTCAAATTGTTAGAATTTTTCTTTTCATTGAAGTTAGATAGAAAAGTTGATTGGTTCATCTTTCATAAAGTAGAAAAGATAAAAAAAATTCTTGTTTTATTGTTTAGTTAGTTCAAAGTTTTTACCTTTTTGATATAATATTGCAAAACCTAAAAAATACCAAAGTCTCTTGAATCTCACCATAAGGTGGATCAAGAGTGCTCTCTATCAGAGAGTTGCTTTTGTTATCTTTGTTTTGTTTACTTACCCCCATGCTCTCCCGATTAGGGCCTAAAAACCTGAAAAAGACTCTTGGGTAGATTAGTTCTTTAATTTTTCTTAAGTTTAATCAATTAATCGCTAAAGTCTCTTGAACTTGCCGTAATCCAAGTCAAGAGCACTCTCTATCGGAGAGCATAGTTAGACTTGCATTTTTCTTGCATTAGGCATATAGAATAGCCAAGTCTCTTGAACCTTTGTCATAAGACAAGGTCAAGAGTGCTCTCTGTCGGAGAGTTTTAATTAATTCACTTAATAAAATTTTGCAACTCACATTCCCTTGATTAATTTACTTCGTTGATTATCCTTCACCTAGTATCCTCTGTCGACTTTTGAGTTGGGCTCGTACTCAGAATGGTGAACGGACTTGCTAAGTTCACAAAGAAAAACACAATAAAATTTTACCCATAACCAACGTACTGGCGTTGTACAAAATTTCCTAAAGTTTTTCTTAGTAAAGGTGCCGAAACTACCCGCTGTCTAAGATTCTCAACTAGCTGGTCAATCTTCGCGAAACCAGCCTAGGATACTGGGCAGGCTGTCATGTCTCCAACGGATTAACTTGGAACATTTTCCCGGCTATTGAAAACCTTTCGCTGAAACCATAAGCAAGATCACCTAAAATCTTTAAAATTAACCAAGATTAAGCGCAATAAACATTCGCTGTCATCATTTCGAGATTCACATCATCTTTACGCTTGAAGCATCTCTGATAAGTTGACTCCATAGGCACTGGTTCTATCTTTTACGCACTGTTGATAATCTCGTCCATTTGTCCATTGGATGTTTTGATTATAAGTTATATCTCTGAATGATTTATCATTTCGTGAGTTCTAAAATTATTGTCTATCTTTTAATTCTTGTGATATCAATGTAGATTGCTTTGTCTTGTGTTTAGAATTCATAATAAACAAACATATTTCATCATAATAACTCCTAAACAACACCCATCCGCATCTGTAACCATTAAAAACAATTAAACAACTTAAGAGCCATAGAAACTCTTTTGTAAGGACTACCCCCCTTGGCTTCTTTAGGAGTTAGCCTAAACGGAGGAGCTAGGTGTAGGTGACAGTACCTAGCTCTGTGCTCTCCCCCAAGGTCACACCTCTCCCACTTTCCTAAGTGAGGAGACAGCTTTCGGAAAGTTTCTGCTGCTGGTGTGCAATCGGCGGACAACAACCTGATCGAGCACACGTCCCGCAGTTGGAGCCAGATGTTACCACCTAAGTTGTACTTGGTGGTTTTTCTTAAGTGAGCCCGCGAAGTAGAACAAGTACATTTGTTCATGATCAGAGTTCAGAAGTCTGCCATGCTTTTGCAGGAAGGTTGGTCGAATTTTTTTTGTAACACATGTTCATACCCCCTTGGGGAAATTGTTAAAAATGTCCTAGCATTTAATTTTTTTTAAAAGGCTCGACTTCTCGGACTTAAGCATCAAGCCGACTAGCCCAGAGTGTTTTTTCCCTTGGTTATTACTGGTTGTTGAACAAACGACTAATAATTTATGAGTATTTCACTCACACCTCCAAAGTTGGGGTAGTCGTCTTGGTGTTTCAGCGTTAGGAAGTTATTAGAGCCTTCGTGTTAGTGGTGTTCAACATGATAGGCATTGATTTTGAGTCATATGGACATGTACTAGGTCCCCCTAGATTTTCGTTAGTTTCTAAGAAAATAAAAATTTTCCGCAAAATTAGGCCATTATTTAATGGTTTAATTAGAAAAATTCAAAATGTAATATTAGTCCGATACGGAGTCTGTTTCTGACGTGGGGACACTCGTTTTCACACCCAGAGCGTCCACTTTACCCCAAAGACCACTTTCCACATCAGTCGGAAACCTGAAACACCCCGTGAGGCATTTTTCAGCTAAAGATGCATCAGAAAAGCATTTTAATGCTAAATTTGGACATATTGCACTAGAGTCAATTCTTTAAAAGAAGTCAAAAATTAATATTTTAAAGATGTGAAGGTGACATGGCATGTGGGCCATATTGAAGTGCGAACCCTATTCCACATGAAGACAAATGACTTAGGGTAAAAAAGGATTGTTATGAATTGTTCTGAAATAAGGTGATGTCACCCAAATGGGACTCACGCTTACCCAAAGTCATGGTTGTGCTAGCATGAAGTGGACCCCCCTCATATGTACACAAAACTTATACTTTGGGTATGTTATGAACCTAGGTCCTCCTCGCTCACGTCATTTAAATCACATGTTGTCATTCGCATGGTAAATGGTGGGTGATGTGAGCTTGTAGACTCACGCTAATGTGAGGGTAGCGTGAGGTGGATAGAGGGTGAGCCCACCTCTTCCCTTCACGCGAGTTCAGACGTAGAATTTAAAACGCGGAGTGATCGCAGGTTTGTCTCATGAGCAAATTACTCCACGTCCACATTTTTATTGTTATGGGTGAGCATTCAAGTGTGAATCAAATCAGGAGATAGAGGAACCGCTACTTCATGCGTCGTTGATTGATGGGAGAATCAAATCAAGATATGGGATCGTATCTCATGTGGAGATGTGACTCATCTACTCAGGTGAACTCCGATGCATCCCTTGAATCACTCCATCAATCCCACAAATCACTCAAGCTCAACTGAGCTTGTTCTTCACTGTTGGTGAGACCCCCTAGGGTCTCTTTTTTGTTATTTAAGCAGGGCTCCTTTCCTCATTTCCCATGGTCAGAGGACCAAAGGAGTGCTATTTCTTGTATTGTATTGTTTACCATTTGGAATAAAGAAGGCTTTGGAGGCAAGATCTATGGTGTAATGCTTTTCATGTGTGGATGGTGATTGTCAAGTGCTAATGAGGTATAATCTGTATTATTGGTCTTTGCTTTTTGTTGGTTAATTGTGGGCCTTGAAGGGGAGCTCCCTCCCGGTGGGGTAAGAGATTATTTTAGTTTGATTTATTTTCTTACTATTCGCTTGTTTCAGATCTCTTGGAGTTGCATGTATTTTAAGTTTAATTGCATGCTTTCTAATTGTCTTTTTCTAGCAACACCTATGTTTTAACCATCTGTTTGTGCAAGAACTTCTAAGTTGCAGGTGATCTCACTTGTATAAGGGGTTGAGCTAGTTTGAATCTTCTTCATCTTCAAGATATTTTTGAGGACATAGTCCCTCAGTGTTCCACCAAAGCAGACTCCATGGCCCAACATTCCTAGGCTTCCAACACTCTTTCTATCTCTCTTTTCTTCATTTTTTAAAGAAAAATTAAATCTTTCTCGGTTACGGTTACTCACATGCTTAAGTAGTTTAGTTTATATTTCAAGCAATATCTAAAGGCTGATCTATTTAAACATGTATCTAGATCTAGAAACATAAAGTATTATTTTCAAAGTAGATCTAGTTTTTATTAAGTACTTGTGCATATTTCCAATCTTCCAGTGCTTAATATTTTTATGTTCATAACGCTTTATTTGGCACATTTGGTGCATTATAGGTTGCTGGTTTTTCACTTTTATTTCTAGGACAAGGAGAAGTGTTGCCGGAAAATCAAAGATCTAAGTTGTTCAAAGACATCCCGGAGCACCACTCTTGATCTTGTCTTACTCATAAAACCTGTAAGCCTTTGCATCCAGATCTGTAAGGACCATTGGAATCCACCTCAAGTTTGTCTCATACGGAAGGAGACAAAGCATGTGGATGAGGTGGTAAGTTTGTCTCATATGGAAGGAGACTTAGCCTAAAGAATGAAGCATGTGATTTAAGTGACTTGGAGGCTAACGAATCACTCAATCGTTTGGGAAGTGCGCTCCTTCATGGACCCTCACGATTTATGCACATGTGGCATCAAATCGTTGGAATGAGATCTCTCATGGTATGTTAGGTAGCGCATATCTCATCTAAGAGGGTGCATCTCCTCATGGTGGTGCATCTCTCTTCTTTTGTTGGCACTTGATGAAGGGTGGGCGCATCTCTCATAGAGATGTGGCACCCACATCCCATGGATATCTCACCCAAACAACAGTTAACCCAACGCTTCTCCCTAAATCAACTCCATTTGCCCCAGCTCATCACCAACAACCTACCACATTTGTCTCTTGAAACTCAAGATCATGCGGCAGTCAACTCTCACTTGTGGATGCACCCCTTCTTTGGAAATTTGGCTATTTAAGCAAGCCTCTTGCTCATTGTAAAGAATGATCAGAGGACCGAAGGGATGCCCAAGCGTTGTATTGTAGTTGTAATACTCTTTGGAATCATAGAAAGACTTTGGAGGTCTCATGTGGTGTATGGCTCAAGTGTGTGGATGAACATTGCATAATTCATGAGGTAATTTGTATCATTCATTTTTGTTGTATTTGTGTGGTTTGTTGTGGGCCTACAAGGAGAAGTAATCTTAGTAGGGTAAGAAATTTCTTGCTTGATTATTTCTTACCTATCAGTTGCATTAGATCTTTTGGACGTATATGTTATTTTTGTTTAAATGCATGTTTTCTAGGTTCCTTTTGTAGTTAACACCCTTGCGTTTAACCATGTCTTTGTGCAATAATTGATGAATTGAGACAGGTTTCTAGGCTCGAACGTTTGATTGATCTTGTTTGACTCCAATTTTCGAGCACTTCCAAGGAGCATAGTCCCTCCGCTTTACACCAACAAACTCCACGGCTCAAAGGATTCCCAAGCTTGGAGCTATATCCTTTTTTCTCTTTCTTTCACTTTTAAATTAAATCTTTCTTGGTTACGGTTACTCACATGCTTAAGTAGATTAGTGTTTCTTTTGAAATAATATCTAAAGGCTGATTTGTTTAAGCATGTATATAGATCTAGAATCATAAAGTAATATTTTTGAAGTAGATCTAATTTTTATTAATTACTTGTACATACTTCCAATCCTTCAATACTTAAAAATTATTACGTTCTTAACGCTTTATTTGACACATTTGGTGCATTATAGGTGGCTGGTTTTTCACTTTGGTTGAAAGGACAAAGTGAAGTGTTGCCAAAAAATTGAAAATCTAGGCCATCAAAGGCCTCCTGGAACAACCTTCTTCTTTCCTTCTTCATTCCTAAAATATGTAAGCCTTTGGATCCAGATCTTTAAGGACCATTGGCATTCACCTCAAGCATTGTAAATATCGTAATAAAATATTTTGAGTAGGCTCCTTCAGAGCCCACTCTCCATTCCCCCTAGGGGGTTTTGCGTCTGTGCACTTTTTTCATGGTTTTATTTTGTTGGTGTAGTTTTGCTTTATAGATTAATATACTTTGCTATTTTCAAATTTTAGTTTCATTCATTGCAAAGTAATACAAGTACTAACCCCTTGACTTCCCGAGTTACCCGGAAGGGGAAAGAGATGCGTGGTAGGATAAATTAAATAACATTTGTTTGTTTATTTTGTATTGCTTTACTTTTCTAGTAATTTACTCCCTTTACTTTCTCGATTAGGGTTTATAAGATGAAAGAGACACTTGGGGATTTAATAAACAAGCAAACATTGTTAATTTTTTTTTAAAAATTAACAAGGCCTTTGTTGTGTATTCTCTGCACCGCTGCGATTTGAACGATCAGTTGGATGCAGCAAAAGCAACGTGGGTGAATAGTTAATGTAGTCTCACTTTCAAATTAATTTCCCAAGTTGAAAATCCAACGCCTCGATTTAATCCATTGTGGGGAAAGTTCACAGAGGAAGTGGGAACCATTGGATAGTGACCTCGGGATATCGTCAGGCTACACCCTCGTTGGTGTAGTGTTGGACGCATCCCAAAGACTACGATCCAGCTCACATATTCTTTGCGTGGAACCACATTGGATAAGGGTTTTGGACATACTCCTTGTACCGTCAGGTATATGTGGAATCCCCTTCTCCATGTTTAAAACTTTAATACACTCATTAATTCATAAACTTAAAATCGGCCAAGAACAATTACAATACATTCAACACTCCAACAACACTCCATTTTAGACTCCATTTTCAGCATTGGTCTTTTCTTCTATCGTATAAGCAGTTTCTTTTATTCACATTGTGTTGATTAATTATATTCCTCATGTTGTTGTCTCAATCACTATTGCAATCTCTTGTACCATTTTACAAAATCTCCTAAACAACTTACTCAATTACAAACCACCATCTAAAGATTAATCATCCTTAGTAACTCATAGGGTCTACCCCCTTGGCTTTGTTAGGAGTTTTCCTAAACGGAGGAGTCAAGATCAAGTGACAGTGCTTGATTCGAGGCCTGCCCCCAAGGACACACTTAGTGGCTTGAATATTTCTGCCACACCAAGCTAACCTCCCAGGTGCATGAAAGGCGATAGCAGTTATGCCATGTTGAGGATGCGGCGTGTTGGTGAGAAAAAGGGGCGCATCTCTGCAAGAGATAGCGCAACCCCCACTTGGCATAACGTTTTTTTATGGAGAGTAAATCTAGGATGGGGGCGCATCTCTTATGAGAGGTGGCACATTCTCCTTTCAATCACATCTCACCAAATTTCCTTCAATTGCTCAAAGACTCAAGCTCTACTCCAAGTATGGATGCGATCCCCCTCCCTCTTTTTTGGCTATAAAATGAAGCCTCTGCCTCTCTTCCAAGCTAGTTCGAATTGGAGCAGAGACTCGAGAGTGCATGCTATTGTAATTTGTTGATGCTACTGCTATTTTGCTTGAAATAAAGAAAATATTTGGAGGCTAATGGTGTTGTGCTCTTGTGTGTGGGCCAAAATTGTCATATCCCTTTGAGGTAACTTGCTTCTTGTTTTCAATTTTTTGATTTCTCATGGTGTAGATCTTTCCTCGAAGCATTCCTATAAATCAGTAGGAACAGGAATTGTAAGTAAGATTACTTTCATTCCTATTTTCTCATGTATGTTTAGAGATAAAAAATTTACATGTTAAATAAGTTTATTTACATGATATTTTAATCTATTTTTTATGTGTTTTAAGATCGCACGGGTGTTGCAAGTTTGTGATTGACTTTCAGGATACCTAGATTGGAGGAAGTGCGGATATAGCTCGACTCCACTCTACTTCTAACATTTTTAAGGCATAGTCCCTCGGCATTCCACTACAAAGTCTTTTGAGCAAATCTTCCGCAACAACAGACTCTTTTCTCATTCTCTTTCTCTTATTGAAAAATCAATACTCTCCTTTGGTTACCATTCTTGTTTACTTAGATCTATGGCACTAAAAGATAATTTTTATTTTATTTTACATCTAGTTTTCGAGATTCAAAAAGCTCAAATCTAATAGTGCTTTTAAATGATTTATTCATTCAAGTAGATCTAGCTTAGGAAAGCTCCCTTTTCTCAAGTATTGTTAAGTAGATTTTGAGCTTGCTTGAAGTAGTTTTTCTTTGAAGTTTAAAGTTAAATTTGGCATCTAAGTGCTCATCATATTGGCTTCCCAAAAGGAAATCCAAGATCCCATGGAAAGCTTGCTTTTCTTGGTCATTTTTACGCATTCTTATCATAGATTTAACTTAGGATTTTTAAGGAATTTTTTTGTGGATGTTCAAAGACACTCTTAAAGTGTTTTTAAGCATCTTTTAGGAATAATAGCTCGCTGATTTTCCTAGGTTGGACGAAAAAGAAAGGGAAGCTTTGGCCAAATTTCAAGGTTTTGGGCCATTCGGGACTTCCCCAACTTTCGGTTTCACTTTTAGTCAATTTTATGCAATATTGTAAGCCTTTGGATCCTAGATAACAAGGACCAAAGTGTATTTTTCTTTAAGCATTTTGTAACTGTTATCACATATACATTTGCAGTCAGGCTTCCATGATGCAACATGTTGACATGTCTCTTTTTCTATTCCGGGCTACTTTTTACATGGGGTATCAGCATGGATCTTTATAGCTTCAGCCATTCCAGAGCCTTTTTTATCGGATTTTCCTTGCGAGGATTGAGATTCAGGATCCCATTGTTGAATTATTGTAACTTCAAAGAATATTCTATATGTATTTTTTTGTGGTCCCCGATGTTCCTATTGGGAGAATCACTTGTATTTATTTATACCCTGATGTTTCTAATCGGGAGAATTAATAAGAGTCATGAGGAAGTCCCCTCCATTGTAAGTTGGGTCATTAGTACCTCGGTTGTGGTTACTCGAGCCTACATAACTGAATTAAATATTAAGTGAACGAAAGAATATAAATAGAGGTGAAGTGCTTCTCATTTGAACACACTCACACTCACTTGTGTAGCGCATTAGAGAGAGAGAGAGAGAGAGAGAGAGAGAGTTGTAGCTGGAGAAGGAGGAGGATCAGTCTTTTGGTTTTACCTTTTATCTTTTTGGGGCATCTATATTGAGGAAGTTTTTGCTGGGTTTTTCCTTTTAGGGTTTTCCTAGGATAAATTTTTGTTGTTCTTGTGATACTGTTTCTTTCAGTGATCCTGTCTATATGATTTTGTTATGAAATTGAAATTAAATGTTGATAATATAGCTTAGCATATGGAATTTTAACATGGTATCAGAGCTAGCCTGAATAGGAAAGCTTTCACAAGGTGAAAAAGCCCTCTCTCTCTCTCTGGAAGAAATTAAGGTTTCGGAATTTTTTTTTTATTTTCGGAAAACTGCTTGCATAGAAAGTTGCACCCTCCTAGAGCGCATCTATTGAGCTTGGAATCGAGGATTTTGGGTGAGTGAGTCTCCGAGAAAGTCAAACCCTAGTTTGACAGCTGCACCAGAAAACTGCTGAACCAGAAAACAGTTGGAAGCTGTAGAAGATGAATCTTGCAAGTCTGATTTGGAAGGTGAAGACTTGAGATCCCCAGAAACCAAGCACACCAGTCAACTTGCCTCAGTCAAGCGCATATCCTGGTAAGTTCAGTTTCTCATTCTGCAGATTTCAACTTTTTGTGATTTTCTGACAAGATGGCCCCAAACACTAAGCTTGAGGACTAGCTAGAAGGCATAGAGAATTTTCGAGCATGGAAATACATGATTGGTCTCATTCTCCAAGAGAATGATCTTGATAAGTATATCAAAGAGGAAGTTGCAAAACCTGAAGAAGCTGAAGCTAAGGAGAAACACAAGAAGGATATGATTAGGGCACAAAGGATTATTGTTGACTCTATCAAGGATCACTTGATCCCTCAAGTGTCATCCAAGAAGACTCCAAAAGAAATGTATGATGCCCTATCCAAAATCTATGAGGGTAGAAACATCAACAGAAAGATGAATCTAAGAGCTCAACTGAAGAGCACCAAGATGAGTCATGGAGAATCCATCCAGGACTACTTCACAAGGGTTTCTCAGATCAAAGAACAACTAGAAGCCATTGGAGACAAACTTGATGAAGATGAGATGGTTATGACTGCTCTCAATGGTCTCACTAGACCCTGGGAGTCATTCATTCAAATGATGTGTGCCAGGAAGGGAAGCATGAAGTTTGATGTGGTATGGGAAGATGACATTCAAGAGGAGACTAGAGTGGAAAATAGAGAAGCCTTACTAAAGGAGGATGATCAAGCCCTAGCCACTCATACCAAGAGAAGAAGAAATCAACCCAACTTCAAGAAGGGGAACCACAAGGAGCATCAACCTCCCAGAAGATTCCAAAGATAAAGAGAAAGTCTATCAAATAAGGACTACTCAGGCTTTCAATGTTTCCATTGTGACAAGATAGGACACATTGCTAGAAATTGTCCTATGAAGAAACACGAATATAAGAAGAGGGTCAACAACAACAAAAGACACCATGCTCATCTAGCTGAAGATGAGGATGAAGAAGAAGAAGAGGAAGGACCTCCAAGAAAGCAAGCAAGAGAAGAAGATGCAGAAGAGTATGTACTATTCTCTGCTCTCTCTGGGTCTGTAACACCTGGAGAAGACACTTGGCTTATTGATAGTGGTGCTTCAAATCACATGACGGGACAAAAGAAAACTCTGTCCAAACTTGAAGAAAAGAAATCTCCTCAGAAAGTATCCCGAGGAGATGACTATCAATATCCAATCAAAGGAGTTGGTGAAGCAAGCTACAAACTTGATTCAAGAAATCCCCTAAAGATGAAAGATGTATTATATGTACCTAGTCCGAAGAAGAATTTACTTTCTATCTCAGCTTTAGATAAGAAAGGATTTAGAGTTGCCTTCATAGATTGGTTAAGTACTCATGTGGCCCAAAGGGAAGAATATTGAAGATGCAGTTATCATTGGTGAAGAAGGAGGAGGCCTGTATAAACTCAAGGGACATGCAGAAACAACCCTTGTTCATGAGTCCATTGATTCTAGTGAACTCTGGCATAGAAGGCTTGGTCACATGAATTACAAAGCACTACCTCATGTGAACAAAGTAGTGACGGGATTACGAGACATGAAGATCAAACATGAAGGAATTTGCAAAGGATGTGCGAAAGGAAAGAACATCAAGAATCCATTTCCGAAGAGCGAAACAAAAACAAAAGGTACGTTAGAATTGATTCATTCAGATGTGTGTGGTCCAATGTCCTCCACATCTTTAAGTGGTTTCGAATATTATATTACCTTTATTGATGACTATTCAAGAAAGACATGGATCTATTTCTTGAAAGCAAAGAGCGAAGTGTTTGAGAAGTTCAAGGAATCCAAAGCCTTGATAGAGTCTCTCAGACAAAAGAATCAAGACACTCCGATCAGACAATGGCAGAGAGTATACTTCAAAAGAATTTGAAGCCTTTTGTAAAGATGCCAAAATCAAGAGGAAACTAACCACTTCCAACAATCCTCAACAAAATGGTATTACGGAAAGAAAGAACAGAACTATCATGGAGGCGGTGAAGACAATGATATATGATCAAGATCTTCCAATGCATTTATGGCCAGAAGCAGCAATAATTGCTGTCTATGTACATAATAGAATATCTCACAGTGCTCTCGGATTCAAGACTCCAGAAGAGATGTTCAGGGAAGAGAAAGCCTTATTGGGCAAGAGAGATTATACAAGAAGCAGAAAGATATGGAGCTCCTGAAGGCTCCACAAGGGTAAGTAAGAAGCCTAAGACATTTTCCAATTATGTAGCTTTGATGTGTGATTTGGTGGATCAGGAACCTAGAAACTATGAAGAAGCAGTACAGAAGAAAGAATGGGTAGAAGCAATGACTAAAGAATACAAATCAATAATGAAGAATGATGTATGGGATATAGTTCCCAAACCAGAAGGAAAGAGTGATGTATCCTCCAAATGGATCTACAAGATAAAACATGCAGTTGACGGAAGTATCGAGAAGTATAAAGCACGATTTGTGGCCATAGGTTTCTCTCAGAAAGAGGGAATTGATTATGAACAAACTTTTGCTCCAGTAGCACGGTATACTTTGATTAGAACTATCATGGCACTTGCATCCATGATGAAGTGGGACTTACATCAGATGGATGTGAAGACAGCCTTCCTGAATGGTGTGATTGAAGAAGAAGTATACATAGAACAACCACAAGGATTTGAAGTTGAAGACAGAAAGACTCACGTATGCAAACTAAAGAAGGCCCTGTATGGCCTAAAGCAAGCTCCCCAAGCTTGGTATGGAAGGATAGATAGTTTCCTAACGAGCATGGGCTTTACCAAGAGTAAAGCTGATCCTAACCTTTATTTCAAGGCTATAGAAGAAGAACCTGTCATAGTATTACTATGTGCGGATGATTTATTTATGACAGGGAATGAGAAACAGATTATGGAAAGCAAGAAGAAACTCACTGAAGAATTTGAGATGAAAGACCTTGTGTTAATGCATTATTTCCTATGTCTGGAAGTATGGCAAAATTCAGAAGGAATCTTTCTCAACCAGGGAAAGTATGCAGTAGAGATATTGAAAAGATTCGATATGTTGGAATGCAAAGCCATGGCCACACCCATGGATTCCAATTAGAAGTTGTTAGCCGATGACTCATCAGAGTTAGTGGATGTGACTCAATACATACAGATTATTGGGTCGTTGATGTATCTAACCAATACCAGACTAGACATTTGTTTTGCTGTGAACACCTTGAGTCAGTATCTAGTTCAACCTAGACGGGTTCACTTGATAGCTGCAAAGCATGTGATGAGATATCTGAAAGGGACTATAGACTTTGATCTATACTATGATGGAAACCATGATTACAGATTGTATAGCTATACAGATGCAGATTGGGCTAGAAGTGTCTCAGACAGAAGAAGCATATCAAGTGGATATTATTGTCTGGGGTCTGCTATGAGTTCATGGTTTAGTAGGAAACAGTCCAGTGTTGCTCTAGGCACGGCTGAAGAAGAATATATAGCAGCTTGCTCTGCTAGTTGTGAAGCCTATGGCTTCAGAAGCTGATGTCAGGGTTATTCAACCTACAGTTCGATACTACCGTGATTCTATGTGATAACCAAAGTTGTATAAAGATGACAGAGAACCCAGTGTTCCATGACAGATCGAAGCACATAGAAATCCGGTATTTCTACATTCGAGATATGATGTAGAAGGGAGCCATAAAGCTCCAGTATGTGAGTACTGATGAACAAGTTGCTGATGTGTTGACGAAGCCTCTGTCTCGGGTAAAGTTCGAATACGTTCGTGACAAGCTTGGTGTTGTTCAGAAAGACCTTCCTCGAAAGGGGGAGCAGTGATGTAGCAGTGGGATTGTATCATCCCTGGACATTTGTCCTAAAGTGATTCGGTGACTTCGGTCCTCGAGACTGAAGAGGGATTGTATCATCCCAAAACATTTGTCCAGAAATGATTCGGTGACTTCGGTCCTCGAGAATGTGGTGGGATTGCATCATCCCTGAACTTCTGTTCAAAATGTATCCGGAGGCTTTGTTCCTCGTGAATGTGGTGGGATTTCATCATCCCTGAACTTCTATTCAAAATGTATCCGGAGGCTTCGGTCCCCGTGAATGTGGTGGGATTGCATCATCCCTAAACTTCTGTTCAAAATGTATCCGGAGGCAGTCCCCGTGAATGTGGTGGGATTGCATCATCCCTGAACTTCTATTCAAAATGTATCTGGAGGCCTCGGTCCACGTGAATGTGGTGGGATTGCATCATCCCTGAAATTTTGTTCAAAATGTATCCGGAGGCTTCGGTCCCCGTGAATGTGGTAGGATTGCATCATCCCCGAACTTTTGTTCAAAATTGCATCCGCAGAGTTTGGTCCCCATGAATGTGGTAGGATTGCATCATCCTTGGACATAGTCCTAAAGTGATAGGGAGTGATTATCCCGTAATTGTATCCGGTGGCTTCGGCTGTCGAGAATGTGGTAGGATTGTATCATCTTTGGACTCTAATTCCAAAAGTGATCCAAAGACTTTCGTCTTCGTGTTGTGGATTGCAGGTTGTTGCTGATGATGATGATGTTACTGATCGAAAGATCAGAGTGTGATGATGATGATGTTACTGATCACAAGATCGGAGTGTGATGATGATGATGATGCTGATCGAAAGTTCAGAGTATGATGATGCTGATGATGCTGATTGAAAGATCAAAGTGCTGTTGATGATGATGTTGTTGATTGAAAGGTCAAAGTGCTGATGATGATGTTGCTGATCGAAAAGTCAAAGTGCTGATGATGATGTTGTCGATCGAGCGATCAAAGTATTGCTGCTACTGAAGATTGAAGATGAAGGCTATATGTTAAAGATGATGAAAAGCTTCCAATGATTTATAGATGTGTCACCCTGATGATGTCCTCTCTCTCCTACTGTTGTTGTTGTTGATGATGTTGTAGAATACCCTTCTCGTTAAGGGGGAGTGTTGAATTATTATAACTTAGAAGAATATTCTATATGTATCTTTTTGTGGTCCCCGATGTTCCTATCAGGAGAATCACTTGTATTTCTTTATACCCCGATGTTTCTAATCGGGGGAATTAATAAGAGTCATGAGGAAGTCCCCTCTGTTGCACGGAATTAAATATTAAGTGAACAAAAGAATATAAATAAAGGTGAGGAGCTTCTCATTTGAACACACTCACACTCACTTGTGTAGCACATTAGAGAGAGAGAAAGAAAGAGCTGTAGCTGGAGAAGGAGGAGGATCAATCTTTTGGTTTAACCTTTTATCTTTTTGGGGCATCTATATTGAGGAAGCTTTTGTTGGGTTTTTCCTTTTAGGGTTTTCCCAGGATAAATTTGTGTTGTTCTTGTGATACTGTTTCTTTCAGTGATCCTGTCTATATGCTTTTGTTATGAAATTGAAATTAAATGCTGATAATCTAGCTTAGCATATGGAATTTTAACACCCATTGAGATGCTTTCGGTGATGATTTAGTTCATTAGAGCAGAGCAACAGATCATGAGTTGGTACACACAGTTATAGAGGGGCTTACCATATTGGAGAAATGTATACATGGTGAGATCAGGTATATTTCTATGGTTTAGTTTTGCTCTATGATGTATCTCAAATACCTATGCTTTTCATGTTAGGATGATTATCGTGACCTATGCTTATATGTTCTATATTGCTCTAACCTGTGTTATGATTAATTAAGGAATTCAATGTGAAGACTGTTGCCCATGCCATGTTTGAACAAAGTGTAACCCTTAGTGCTAGGTTGGTTCCATGTCATTTGTCCCCGTCCATCTAGTTCATCCACTTTTGTTTTATCCCATGACTTAAACTAATGGAGACTTGTGAGATTGAAGATCCTTTTCCCCATTCTGACCCCTATGCATGATGGATCCCATGTTGTCTTGTGTCTCGGTTCTGAGTTGTGCAACAAAACTTGCCGAAGCCTTGATCCTTCTGGGCCAAGAGAACCCATTGGTGTTAGTTCCTGAGCTTAGGTGAGTTGGGTTTCGAAGCCTTAACCTCTCTGGTCGGTTGCCCTCGATGTTTGGTCCTGACTGTGGATATTCCCTCTAGTTGCCCGAGAAGTTGTTAGCTAAAACTTGAAGCAATATGTCTACCATCATTACATGCATTATGGGTTATATGCTATATGTATTGTGAAATGCAAGCCTGCAAATGAAAGCCCAATTAAAGCAGTAGATAAACAAATGCTAAATCTAAAGACTGTTGGCCATATTATTGAAATGTAATGATTAATTCCTCACGGAGCCTAAGGATTTTGATGTGATATGGAGTAAGAGACAACTAATTCTAAGTGTCCCCTAGGATCTCTTCACTACAGTTTCTTGTGTACTCAACGCAAGGGTCCTGTTACCTCCTCGTTTTTAGGGGTAACTTTCAAACTTTTTTCTAAAGCAAAACAGTAGGCACGTTATAATTGCAGCTGCCAATTCAAAGGATATAAATGATTGGGAAGAAAGTGAGACCAAAAGCAACAGTGAGCTATCCCTCATCTGTTAGTCAAAGGGAGGGATTCAAGACTCTAGTGACATCTCCATATTTCAACCACGACTGGCCCTTTCACAGAAAAGCATCATTGACTGTTCTGAAGATGGATTCATGGTTTTGGCAACACATACAACAACCTATGGTAGTTCTATGGCACATAAATTCATGAAAGTTATTTGCAAGTGTTTGAAAGAATACATTTGTTTAAAGAAGCATTGAGCTTCCCTTGAATTCAAAGACATCGGTTTTTCATGGAGTATCAAAGATAAAAAAATAGAAAATCACGATCTCTTGATGAAGGCCATCTCATCATTTGTAAGTCTCAAACTGGAGATTTGTTTGGTGTTCACCTAACTTTAAATGAGTGAGAGAAGATTTTCACCATGCACAGATCGTGTTGTTTTAAGCCCATCCTCAACGATGGATTGCATGTCGTTGGGCCATACATCGGCATATTTCTTCACAACTTTTTGTATACCATGCTGGTGTTATCACCCGCCTTGTAGTTGCCTGCTTAAGGTGGATCCAGAATGGATGGTAGAGGGGCAAGCGACTAAGGGGTGGAACCACGACTGCGTAGACTCCCAAATGGATGGTTGTCATGCCAATCAAGGCAGCCTTCACTTTAGGTTATCCTAGTCCAGGACAACAATGGGGGAGACCCGGACCTGCTCCCAACAGGAGAGATCGAACCTAGACACCAGAAGAAGATCAGATGGGGCTTTAGGGTACTTAAGGTGCAAGGTGAATGTGAACCCTAGCTCTAGGGTTTAGGTACTAGAAACTGTCTTGGGAAACGTAACTATGACAGGGCGAGCACGAATAGAGTTGGGACTATCCAGTACCTAGAAATCAGACTCAGTAAAAGGTGTTTGAGCTATTAGTGAATGTTGGTAGATGGCAAAGGCTAAGAGCCTAAGGGCAGCGCTAGCTTGGAGATCAGTGCTTTGTATGCATTGGGCAATGGAGTCAGCAGTAAGACAACGTTTTAGGAAGAAACACCTTGATCTACGAAACCAGAAAGCAATTGGTCCAGAAAAGCCAAGGTACAGGAAACCCAGCTCAATAGATAGCTAGCACTAGGGCCTAGGAAGACAAATCTAAAGCTTTAGGGGGTACCGGAAGGCTGATGGCTCAGTGTTGAGGATGAGAAGAGATCAAGGAGACTTGATCTACAAGCCCAAATCAGGAAAACAGCAGGAAAATCAGATCTAGAAAAGTCAAAATTTGATGATGGGGCTAGGAGGCTGAAAACTGATTTTTTCAGATCTAGGGCAAACCAGGATGAATTAGCACAGCGTTGAGGGTGTTCTGGGATACTTGGGACCCGATCTATCAGCCTATCATGTTAGATTTCAGAAAAACCTACTTCCAGAAAAGGCCAATTTTCAGTGAGGGCACTAGGGCAGTTTCAGTCTATTTTTCAAATCCCGGTCAAACTGTTGAGCCTCTTGACAGCGTTGGGGTTGATTTGGACTGCCCAAGACCCGATCTATCCGCCTGTGAAGTCATAAATCAGATAAACTCAAAACCCTAGCAGGGCAATTTTTTCAGTGGGGGGGTTATGTAGTTTTCTACTAAAAAATCAGATCTAGCTTAATTTGTGAGGAATTTGACTAGCGTTCCAGTTTATTTAGTTAGGGGGAGGCCCGATCTATGAAACCCAGAAATGGTTTGGCAAAAGATCGGACGGTTCCTTGATTATTTGATTTTTTAGGTTTTTATGGTTTAGGAGTTTTCAAAAAAATAGTTAAATTTCAGCAAGGTACAATGGAATAAGATCAAAAAAGAAGAACTTACCTATGGATCTTACCTAGATAAGCTTGTAGAAGTCTGTAACAGTGACGATCTTAGCTATCTCGATCAATACTGGAAGATCCCCATGATTTCTATGGCATATGCAAGCTCTGTGCCATCAAAGCGCCCCCTACCCTGCATGAGCAAATGTCAACCATATCAGATTTGCACATACAAAATAAAGAAACTGAATGCTACAAGACAGTAAAATAAAGTAATGATAGATCGCAATGAAACCAATGAAAACCTCCTAATCCAAGACGAAGAGAACCGAGCGAGTTGAGGCCCCCCTACAAAAACGCTCCAGCCAAAATGCCCTCCTGTAGACAAAACAATGATAGCCACGAAAAAAATAGATCTCACGAGAATTTCCACGATGCTAGTAAGCTGAAGACAAGCTAATCACCATCTGAGCACATCGGATGCAAAGCAAATCCAGAAAAAATTCCACAGAAAAACTCTTTCTATTATTCAGATCCAAGAGCCAAAGACCCCTTACAAATGAGAAGCTCTCTCCTTTAAATAAAAATGAGAGGACCTCAATCATAACCAAATTCTAACCACTTTCAAAACGAGTGGCTAAGATTAAAAGATACAATGTTCTAATCAATGGTTGATATGAGCTCAACATACAATACATGGATCAATATAATTATAATTTACCAAAGTGGACTTAAACCACCCAAATACCGGTAATTCACTCAACAAGAAATAAATGAAAGCACATGGTGGGTCCAAGGAGTGTTTGACTAACTCCCTTTGGGTGTCCCCATGGCACAAAAAATACTATAACAATTTAAAATTTTGACTTTTGTGCCTCCTTGAGGAAATCGTGGGTCTCCCAAAAAGCTCCAGAAAATATATAAAATTTGCCCAAAAATAGGTGCGGGCCCCATAAAATGCTGAAACTGCTGGAGAAGGTGTGGAAGACATCACTCTCATCATTGTGACTCACCCCATGCCATTTCTTTGCCTCAGTAGCCCAAATCGATTTCTTCAATAGCCATTTGATCATTTTTTAATCTGCCTTGGGAAACGTGATACGGCTGAAATAGCTTCCTAGGGTGCCTGCATTGTCAAATTGAGCCCTCCAAGCTCTCTAGGATGGGGGTACAATTGTACAAACAAGTGGCTGCACCCCCCTATGCCCATACAACGCACTAGGAGATCCAACTGAAACATCTCCCTGCTCAAACAAATCAATCTGTGAAGAAAAACTGCATCAGAAAAGCAGAATAAACCTGATCACATCTGTAAGTGCCCGGAACTGGAAATAAACTGTCTCATTGGACTCAGAGAGTCCCAATCCATCAAAGGTGTATACTCATACCCCTCATAGGTCTTTGTTTGATCATCAATCATAACCAATAAACAATATAACCATCTGTGAATAATCAGACACCAATAATAACTCAGAATAGATCAATCTGCTACAAGTGTTAAGAGGTTAAGCCATGCTCTACCACTCATTCACGTAACAAAATCAACAAGTAGCATTCATTTCATTGGCGGTACATCAACAAATACTTATAAATATCAGGCTTTATTTATTATTACTTAGACTCAGACTTTCAAGACTATACTCACTTCATAGCTGTAGTCATTTTGCTAGTGAAGGGTGAAAGGTGGAAATGACAAGGCTAAGGCAAAGGATGACCTCCTACTCAACATCATGACACTTTGGACAAGGAAAAGGGCAAACTCACTACAACCAATACTGGACAAACATCAACACAAGGAATGGCAGTGCCTCACAAATGGATGAGTTGTTTAGAGAGTGCTTATTCAACTTAGGCATCATGTCTACATCAATTTTGATCCAAGTTCATTAGGATCACATTTTATTCTGTGGCCTTTTGGCCTATATGAACCCTTTGGGACTTCACCAGTGCTTAAAAGCACGGCTAATCGCAGCTTTCATCCGGGCCATATTTATTTTTAATAAGGTCAGCAATCCTTTGATATAACATTTTTTAACCATCGCTTTTTTGGACCTTTTCTTATACTCTTCAAGGAGTATTTTTTTTAGCATTTCATTGCTCTTGCCCTTTTTGCCTATGTTAAGAAACACAATTTTACAATTTTCATTTTCCATGGGCGCATATTTAATATTTCAATAAAAGTAGTACATGAGCTTTCAGTTTTAGCCAACAACATCTCAAGTGACTAGGGGGAATTCTACACAGTGCCAAACATCGGGACAACCGACCAGAATGATTTAGGCATACTATCCAACTTATCAAAGGCAAGTTTTGTCACCAACTCAGAGCCGAGACACAATGTGAACAGGGAGGCTTGTCCAACAAAGGTTCTAGCGGGGAAGAAGGTCCTCCATGCCACAAGTCAAGAAGTCAGTCAGGTTGAAAATTAAACTGGAAGGTAATGGATGGATGAAGACAATGAAATGATGCAGCCAACACTAGCAAGCCAAAACAATGGTGGAGATGACTACCTCTATTCTCCGTAAGGAGGGTAAAACCAATGAGTATAGATCAAGAACTTCAAAGCCAGAGTAAGGATATCAATACATAGTATAATATACAACCAAGTCCATATAAATATGACCGCCAGATCATAATACCACAAGTCAATATATGTCACAAGAATCAATATAAGAGGAATAATAACCATAACACCATATAAAATACCGAGTCATATCCATGCAATATAATCCATCTGAAACACGATATATCCAATGAGAAAGTACTGATATAATATTGGGCATCCACTACTGCTCTGAAATAAGATAAATGGCTATATCGGTCCTCAAATCTGAGTGTCGTGAGACTCAGTCTTGGCATGGGAGAGTACAAGAGTCCACTAATACAAAAATGATCCATCAGAAATGCTCATCACAGCATTTCATATGTAAGAGATCTCGCTGAAAAATGTACTGTGTCTGAAAAATAGAATATGGTAGCCTGGCTACTATATATGTGATAACATCTGGCTCCAGCTGGGACAAGTGCTTTGCTGAAAAGAGCGCTTGAGAACCTCAAAATCTCTGGTCCTCACACTCTACTTCCCGCATCCTCGATCCGTCCATCCAGCTCTACAACCGCTACCAAAATGTACCTGACTACCTGCAACATGTCCAGAGCTATTCCAAACTTACAGACCGGTCGTCAGAACAATATGTGGGTAATATACAAAATACTGAAAAATAAAAATGCATGAAAGTAGAAAATAAATCTAATCTATTACCATAACTTTCAGTAAAAATTTGATTTTTCTTGTGCAGGAAAACCAAATTATACTAAGAGCTTCAAAAGTGAGCTTCAGACAACTAAGCAAAACTCTATACTACTGTCGGGAAAGGCTTATTCAGGTCCTACCTACTCTACTCTACTAGGCAAAGTGGGATTCATGCAATGGGTGGGAAATAATGCTTTAGCAAGAGCCCTTTTACTGGAAGCTCAAATTCATCCCCGTCCAATGTTTCCAAATAAAGCAATCCCTTTCCAGCTATCTTAGATACTCGATAAGGACCCATCCATATCTTTCCCAATTTTCCATGCTTTCCAGGTTTTTCTTTTACTTTATCCCACAGCAGAACTATGTCTCCTATCCCAAACTTTACATCTCGTGTTCTTTGATCAAAAGTTCCTTTTACTCTCTCCTGCTCAATGACCATCTTGTCAAATGCCATCCTTCTCACTTCATCAAGTTCAACTAACTTGTTGATTCTTGCCTGAAAATCTTATTGATTTGAGGTACACTGTTGTAGCAACTCATATACGAGGATTTGCATATTAATTGGAAGCCTACAATCTTGTTCATAGACAAGCTCAAAAGGGGCTTTGCCTGTGATTCTTTTTACCGTTGTTCGGTCAGCCCATAGTG
>LPNX011021818.1:269163-298435 GCA_001517045.1 Pseudotsuga menziesii
TCGGAATAAATCTTCGGACAAAATTTATTTTCCCAAAGAATGATTGTAGGGAAGCAATATTATGGGGTGCAGCAATAGCATTAATGGCTTGGGCACGCTCAGGATCCAACCTAATACCTTCTTTTGACACAATATGCCCTAATAGCTTTCCTTCATCGATTTCGAATGTGGATTTCTTTGGGTTTAATGATATACCAAATTTTCGGCATCGCTCAAAAACTTTCTTTAGATGTTTCACATGATCATTCCGCTCTTTTGAGAAAATAGTTAAGTCATCTTGATATATAGCGATAATTTTTCCAATAAGATCATCAAATGCCTGGTCCATAGCCCTTTGAAAAGTTGAACCAGCGTTTAATAATCCAAAAGGCATTCTTATGTACTCAAAAGTTCCCCATGGAGTTGTGAAGGTCGTCTTCTCTCTATCTTCCTTCTTTATCCTTACTTGGTTGTACCCTGAGAATCCATCTAACATTGATAGCATACCTGCGCTTGTAACACTTTGCAGCAAGTTCTCCATATTTGGCAAAGGATAATTATGCATAAGAGATGCTTGATTCAGATTTCTAAAATCTATGCATATCCTGATTTCACCGCTCTTCTTTCTCACAATTACCGGGTTAGATACCCAAGTGGTGTGTCGGACTGGTCGGATGATTCCAACAGCTAGCATCTTTTCGAGTTCCTTTTTTATCAATGGAGCCAACTTGGGGTTAATATTTCGCAACTTCTGCCTATAGGGCTTTGCTCCTTCATTCAAAGCAATAGTATGCTCAATGGCGGCAGGATCAAAAGTCTTGAGATCATCACAAGTCCAAGCAAAAACGTCCTTGTATTCCCTAATTAGGTCTTCTATGGCCCTCCTTTCTTTTGGGGAGGCATTCTTTCCAATTTTAATCATTTTAGAAGAAACGGAGCTTCCAATATTCACCTCTAGGATCTCATCTATAGGCTCTGCTCTTTTACCCCTATATTCATCATGTCTACTGAAATTCTTCTCCAACGGGATTGCCAAATTCATAACTTCAACATCCTGCATTGATAAGTCATTCATTTTGTCTTCCAGATTAACATTGCAATTCTGAAAATTATTTGTGTTTTGTAAGAAAGCAATGATTTGGGCATCATTGTCAAAGACCTGCCAATGATCCTGATTATCGGGGACTGATGGTCTAAACAACACTTCGATTTTACATTCCTTTTCTTTGAGGTAATCTGGGACTTCAAAAGTGCATGCTATTACTGATAGCGCATCAGCTAAGGTGTTATCCTCTCTTGGAACTGCTTGGATTGCAAAGGCATCGAACATTTCAATGGTATCCCACACAGCATTTCTATAATCCCTAAGTCTATTGTTTTTGGCCGCAAATTGATTTTTAACCTAGGACACAATTAAATCAGAATCACCTATGACACTCAGGCATTTGATTTTTTGATCTTGGGCAATCTCTAATCCCAAAAGTAAAGCTTCATACTCTGCTACATTATTTGTGGCTTCAAACTCTAAACGGAAAGAGAAACACTTTTCTTCTCCAGAAGGGGAAATAAGGACAATTCCTGCTCCGGCACCTTGTCTAGACTTAGCTCCATCGAAATGCATCTTCCATACTTGGCTGGGGGGGAAAGGATGCTGATGAGGCTCTTCCCAATAGTTTGCCATTAGCATGTAATTTCCAACCTCTTCTGTAGGCCTCATGGCTTCCTCAAAAAGATGTTCAGGTGTTTTGACATGCTCATTCATAGGCTTTTCATTCATTAATCTGTACGATGCGTTTTCTCCAATAGGGATAGTGGCATATGAAAGGTCCATTTGGATGCTTCCTCCTAGCTTAGCAGCCCATTCTCTAGACAACAACATTCCCCATGTATTCGGTATGTCTAAGACTAAGACATTCATGTTTATTTGAATCTCTGGGTATGCTGCCAGTTTCATACTTAAATTTTCAATTACTCCTTTAGACTCAACAGGTTGAGAGTCCATTCCACATATGTTATTGAATTTCCGAGAAGGCCTTAGCTCTAGCTGCTCCATTACCCTAAGTGGCATGATGTTAACTTTTGCTTCTGAGTCTAACATGCAATTGTGAAGTATCAACCGGTTTATTTCTAAGGCTATGAAAAATAAGGGATGATCATCATCACTACTGGATACACTCTGGATCATTACGGGAGAGTACTTTTTGGGTGCTGACCTCTCAAGAGCTTTCATCTTAGGCTTGATCCCTAGAAACTTAGTAGCTTGGCTAAACGAAGAGGGGACCTTCTGCACTTCATTAAGAGGTACGGGAATATTTGGTTTGGACATGTACTGACTCAAATCAATCTTTAGGTCACACAATTTCTCTTGCTCTTTGTCACTTGCCTTCAATCCCATTAACTGCATTACCTGAACTCTGACAGAAGGGATGGTTATGAGGTCTTTCAAGGACATCATAGCTGAAGATCCGAAAAGTTTTTTCAGAATATTCGTATTCAGACTACCCTGTACCACAGGAGGAACTACTTTACTAGGGATGTTTGCTTTGCGGTTAGGTTTAATAAAATTTGGGCTTACTTCCTTCTTGGTTTCTTGAGGGTGCTCATTTCTTTTCAAGATGACCCTGTGAGGACTACTTGATGAAAGATTCTTATTAGCCATACTCCTTTGCTCAGGAGAATTCTTTCTTGTGACAGGCTTATTACTGTCTAAATTCCTTATGCTACTTCTTGTCACGACTTGATTATCAGCAAGTGCCCTAGCTGACATAGTCTGGGAAAAACTATTGGCATACACTCTCTGGGAAAGTTTGTGGAAATGCTCATCCCGTCTCGTGTTCTGTTTCTGTTGATTTAAAACTAAAGTATATAAGCTTTGTATGAGCTTGCTCATTTCAACCATCATTCTCGACATTATATCGTTCTCCAAATCACTTTCATTAGTGTAAGACATGAATTTAGAATTTATACGCTGGGTGCGATCCTTAGTGGAGTTGCGAGGTGGAGTCGCCAAGTGAACCACACAAGTAATTCACCGAAAAAGATATGTCGTATGGAAAGGTGAGGTATGTTGAACCAAGGTAGGCCTCTACCTCCCCAACAACGGCGCCAAAATGTTATCACCCGCCTTGTAGTTGCCTGCTTAAGGTGGATCCAGAATGGATGGTAGAGGGCCAAGTGACTAAGGGGTGGAACCACGACTGCGTAGACTCCCAAATGGATGGTTGTTACTCCAATCAAGGCAGCCTTTACTTTAGGTTATCCTAGTCCGGGACAACAATGGGGGAGACCCGGATCTGCTCTCGACAGGAGAGATCGAACCTAGACACCAGAAGAAGATCAGATGGGGCTTCAGGGTACTTAAGGTGCAAGGTGAATGGGAACCCTAGCTCTAGGGTTTAGGTACTAGCAACTGTCTTGGGAAACGTAACTATGACAGGGCGAGCACGAATAGAGTTGGGACTATCCAGTACCTAGAAATCAGACTCAGTAAAAGGTGTTTGAGCTATCAGTGAATGTTGGGAGACGGCAAAGGCTAAGAGCCTAAGGGCAGCGCTAGCTTGGAGATCAATGCTTTGTATGCATTGGGCAATGGAGTCAGCAGTAAGACAACGTTTCAGGAAATCCACTTGGGAAACACCTTGATCTATGAAACCAGAAAGCAATTGGTCCAGAAAAGCCAAGGTACAGGAAACCCAGCTCAGTAGATAGCTAGCGCTAGGGCCTAGGAAGACAAATCTGAAGCTTTAGGGGGTATCGGAAGGCTGATGGCTCAGCATTGAGGATGAGAAGAGATCAGGGAGACCTGATCTACAAGCCCAAATCAGGAAAACATCAGGAAAATCAGATCTAGAAAAGTCAAAATCTGATGATGGGGCTAGGAGGCTGAAAACTAATTTTTTCAGATCTAGGGCAAACTAGGCTGAATTAGCACAGCATTGAGGGTGTTCTAGGATGCTTGGGACCCGATCTATCAGCCTATCATGTCAGATTTCAGAAAAACCTACTTTCGGAAAAGGCCAATTTTCAGTGAGGGCGCTAGGGCAGTTTCAGTCTATTTTTCAGATCCCGGTCAAACTGTTGAACCTCTTGACAGCGTTGGGGTTGATTTGGATTGCCCAAGACCTGATCTATCCGTCTGTGAAGTCATAAATCAGAAAAACTCATAACACTAGCAGGTCAATTTTTTCAGTGGGGGGTTATGCAGTATTCTACTGAAAAATCAGATCTAGGTCAATGTATGAGGAATTTGACCGGAGTTCTAGTTGATTTAGTTAGGGGGAGGCCCGATCTATGAAACCCAGAAATGATTTAGCAAAAGATCAGACGGTTCCCTGATTATTTGATTTTTTAGGTTTTTATGGTTTAGGAGTTTTCAGAAAAATAGTTAAATTTCAGCAAGGTACAATGGAATAAGATCATAAAAGAAGAACTTACCTGTGACCCTTACCTAGATAATCTTGTAGAAGTCTGTAAAAATGACAATCTTAGCTATCCCGATCAATCCTGGAAGATCCCTGTGATTTCTGTGGCATATGCAAGCTCCGAGCCGTCAAAGCGCCCCCTACCCTGCATGAGCAAAAGTCAACCATATCATATTTGCACATAGAAAATAAAGAAACTGAATGCTACAAGATAGTAAAATGAAGTAATCACAGATCGCAATGAAACTAATGAAAACCCCCTGATCCAAGACGAAGAGAACCGAGCGAGTTGAGGCCCCCCTACAAAAACGCTCCAGCCAAAATGCCCTCATGTAGACAAAACAGTGATAGCCACGAAAAAAATAGATCTCACGAGAATTTCCACGATGCTAGTAAGCTGAAGACAAGCTAATCACCATTTGAGCACATCAGATGCAAAGCAAATCCAGAAAAATTTCCACAGAAAAAGTCTTTCTATTATTAAGATCCAAGAGCCAAAGACCCCTTACAAATGAGAAGCTCTCTCCTTTAAATAAAAATGAGAAATCTTCAATCATAACCAAATCCTAACCACTTTCAAAACGAGTGGCTAAGATTAAAAGATACAATGTTCTAATCAATGGTTGAGATGAGGTCAACATACAATACATGGATCAATATAATTATAATTTACCAAAGTGGACATAAACCACCCAAATAAAGGTAACTCACTCAACAAGAAATAAATGAAAGCACATGGTGGGTCCAAGGAGTGTTTGACTAACTCCCTTTGGGTGTCCCCATGGCACAATAAATAATATAACAATTTAAAATTTTGACTTTTGTGCCTCCTTGAGGAAATCGTGGGTCTCCCAAAAAGCTCCAGAAAATATATAAAATTTGCCCAAAGATAGGTGCGGGCCCCATAAAATGATGAAACTGTTGGAGAAGGTGTGGAAGACATCACTCTCATCATTGTGACTCACCCCATGCCATTTCTTTGCCTCAGTAGCCCAGATTGATTTCTTCAATAGCCATTTGATCATTTTTAATCTGCCTCGGGAAACGTGATACTGCTAAAACAGCCTCCTAGTGTGCCTGCGTTGTCAAATTGAGCCCTCCAAGCTCTCTGGGATGGGGGTACAATGGTACAAACAAGTGGCTGCACCCCCCTATGCCCATACAACGCACTAGGAGATCCAACTGAAACATCTCCCTGCTCAAACAAATCAATCTGTGAAGAAAAACTGCATCAGAAAAGCAGAATAAGCCTGATCACATCTGTAAGTGCCCAGAACTGGAAATAAACTGTCTCAATGGACTCAGAGAGTCCCAATCCATCAAAGGTGTATACTCATACCCCTCATAGGTCTTTGTTTGATCATCAATCATAACCAATAAACAATATAACCATATGTGAATAATCAGACACCAATAATAACTCAGAATAGATCAATCTGCTGCAAGTGTTATGGGGTTAAACCATGCTCTACCACTCATTCACGTAACAAAATCAACAAGTAGCATTCATTTCACTGGCGGTACATCAACAAATACTTAAAAATATCAGGCTTTATTTATTATTACTTAGACTTAGACTTTCAAGACTATACTCACTTCATAGCTGTAGTTATTTTGCTAGTGAAGGGTGAAAGGTGGAAATGACAAGGCTAAGGCAAAGGATGACCTCCTACTCAACATCATGACACTTTGGACAAGGAAAAGGGCAAACTCACTACAACCAATATTGGACAAACATCAACACAAGGAATGGCAGTGCCTCATAGATGGATGAGTTGTTTAGAGAGTGCTTATTCAACTTAGGCATCATGTCTACATCAATTTTGATCCAAGTTCATTAGGATCACATTTTTTTCTGTGGCCTTTTGGCCTATATGAACCCTTTGGGACTTCACCAGTGCTTAAAAGCACGGCTAATCGCAGCTTTCATCCGGGCCATATTTATTTTTAATAAGGTCAGTAATCCTTCGATATAACATTTTTTAATCATTGCTTTTTTGGACCTTTTCTTATACTCTTCAAGGAGTATTTTTTTTAGCATTTCATTGCTCTTGCCCTTTTTTCCTATGTTAAGAAACACAGTTTTACACTTTTCATTTTCCATGGGCGCATATTTAATATTTCAATAAAAGTAGTACATGAGCTTTCAGTTTTAGCCAACAACATCTCAAGTGACTAGGGGGAATTCTGCACAGTGCCAAACATCGGGACAAAAGACCAGAATGATTTAGACATACTATCCAACTTACCAAAGGCAAGTTTTGTCACCAACTCAGAGCCAAGACACAATGTAAACAGGGAGGCTTGTCCAACAAAGGTCCTAGCGGGGAAAAAGGTCCTCCATGCCACAAGTCAAGAATATGTGTCACAATACCACAAGTCAATATATGTCACAAGAATCAATATAAGAGCATAAATAACCATAACACCATATAAAATACTGAGTCATATCCATGCAATATAATCCATCTGAAACACCATATATCCAATGAGAAAGTACTGATATAACATTGGGCATCCACTACTGCTTTGAAATAACAAAAATGGCTATATCGATTCTCAAATCTGAGTGTCCTGAGACTCAGTCCTGGCATGGGAGAGTACAAGAGTCCACTAATACAAAAATGATCCCTCAAAAATGCTCATCTCAGCATCTCATATGTAAGAGATCTGGTTGAAAAATGTACTGTGTCTGAGAAATAGAATATGGTAGCCTGGCTACTATATATGTGATTACAGCTGGTATAGATATTTATGCGGCTATCACGAGCTGATTAAGTCGGCGTGCACCTGTCGACGGACATAATCTTGGAATTCACAGTCTTTTCCCACATCTGTCGCCTAGTCGATGAAGTGCACCTCCTCACATTGAGCTTGGGAACCCATGCTTTTTACAAATTGTTTGATTGGATAACATCATCATCACGTGGCATTCGAGTTCAGCTACAGACGAGTCATTGGCGTCTTTATGGTGGCCATCTATTGGAGTAGCAACATATCAAGCTTTTTTTTGAAACCGATGTTGGATTCGATGCTGGGGAGTGCAGTTTATGAGGATTTGTGTTCTGGTTTTTGTTAGCAGCTGAAGAGTATCATCGTGTCTTGTTAGGTTTTGGAGTAGCTAAGCTATGGACCACTGTATAAATCTCCATTTGCAGCCAGCGCGACCATATTTTGTCATGCGCCACGCATTTTTTACAACATTTTCCTTGACAGTCGAATCGTGGAGTTTGGTTGGGCATTTGGTTACAAAATAAAGTTTCACGAGCTAAGTAACCACTCGACAATACTTATTTTGTTACGTGTAGCATTGGAGGAAACTCGTGAGCAATTTGTGGTGTGGTCGCTTCCCTACAGCATGAGGAATAGTTAGCATGGTAGTCACATTCATTGGTGGCCCAACAATATCTCATTTGATTGATGAGAATCAAAATTGATGCATCATAACGCATCTCTCCATGATGTGGTGTCCCTGCACTTCTCCACCTACCGATTCACGTGTCATTGGTTGGGGCAGTTTATATGCGAGAGTTATGGGCGTTTGCATACGCGCTCAGCGATCAATCAAATGAGAAATCTATCACAGGCATCTAGTTGGGACATGCTTTGCGATTCTTTTTTTCTTTGGAATGGTTGAACCATTCAATAGTTCGGTTGCCACGTTTAAACTTTGGAGCAGCCGATTGCCACCTCTATCTATCATCTTTAGTGGTGGGCGAATGCTTGGAGTTCACTCCATATGAGGCGCATTTATTTTCTCCATCACTCACCCATGTCGCAGCCCTACGCTCCTCATGAGAAGCCAATTCACCAAATCACGGGCATCTATGTCTCTGTGGCAACATGGAATGGGAGTAGCGCATCCTTTTGGGCCCATCATCTAGAGTGGCAGACCATAAAGTAGATGTTCTTGAATTATGTGATAGTGAAGAGCCAACTCTATAAGGCTTCGCAGATACACCTTATTGTTGGTGGGATAGTCTTTGGGCTAGAACATTTAGTTTAGTGGGATCTCTCTTAATAAAGTGTTAGTGGCCTTTTTAGATTTTAGTGGAGAGAAAAGTAGATCTCAATCGACTCTATCTTTATGTTTATTATTTTATTTTCTTTGTTTTATTTTATGAGAATGACTTTTTTGAGTCTATAAAGAGGCCAGTCTTCCCCATTGTAAAGGATGGAAAAATTGGGAGGATTTTTCCCCAGGGTTGAATAGAAAAAATATTTCATTTGGATTTTATGATTGTTCAGTTGAGTACCCTCTATGGTGTGTGGCACAAAATTGTGTGAATGAACGATTGTTGTTAGAGGCCTTCTTTCCTTTCTATGTTTGCGTTGGAGACCATAAACAGATGCTACCATCTTATTGGAAGGTGGAAATACTAGCAGTTGCTATCCTTTTCCCTTTGTGAGCGTGCATACACGGGTATTGATGTTTACACTTAATCAAGTTTGATTGTGTACTATCTCCCTTGTTTCCATAGCGCATCTTCCGCAATTAGGAGGAAGAAAATCTAGTAGTTGCACCATTGGCACAAGGCCCTCGTGGATCCTCCTTTGACTCCATTTCTCCCTTTAGGTATACCGACACTGGTCCATTAGTGAGATTTGATCTTTACCTCCTTCCATCAACCATTCAATTTACCTTTTATACTACAACAATATCTCTAAGGCAGTCTCTTCTATTCACCTTGTCCGCCATTGTTTCCTGGCTTAGTGATCTTAACAATAGGGACGCCCCCCTTGAATTGGAGAAGAGCCAACCTGAAGCGAGGAAGAGAGCAGTGTGGTGACAGTGGCTGCTTTTTCAATTGCCATCGGGCCGATGTGACTAATTTTGGGCTTTGACAGACGCATGCCGGTCAGGAGCGGCAACAGGTCCTAGAAAACATCCTCACAGAGCTTGTTCTTTAGCTTGGATGTGAGTCATAGACATGATTGTTAAGGTTGAATGAACACTTTTCAGATTAGTTCATCCACTTGTGAGACACCACCATTCCCTATTGTTCATCCATCATGTATATGTCACCTTGGTAGAGTGTATTGGTTATCATTCAAATAGATCACTGAGTCAAAGTCAGCCAAAATTCATCTCCTCTTTCCTTAACCTGGTTCTTCCATCCTCACCTATCTGTAGCACATCTTTTACACTTTGTAAGTATGGCATGAACAAGCATACTTCCAGAAAATTCTAAGATTTTTCGGAAGCAAAGGTACATCTTACTATTATTATTATTATTATTTGTCACCATGATTATGAATAATTGATTTAAGTTGGGTTTTGATATACATTATTGGAGCATCTCTTACCTTGGTTGGTTGCAGGATCATATTGATGTAGTATCTCACTTTGATTTTGGGTACTTTGACTTGGTCAACCCAATTGACTAAGTCAATCACGGTTCGCAAGGCAATGACTCAAAAATACAACATGGTCTATATTTGTTCCAGACATGCCTAGGACCAATACTGCGGTTTTAGTTTTGAGAGTTTGGCCTCGGTTCTCCAGAAAAGTGATTAATATCACTTAATTATTGGCCAAATGATCAAATTTTATTCTAGATAGCAGTATGATTGGTTCTCCTAGAGCAGAGAAGTGTTCTAGGGGGTATGAGTAGTCACTTATACCATTCTTCTATGTCTCCAGATCGTCCAAATCAGTCAGTTTTCCCCAGTTTTCATCCTAGACAGAATTATGGTGGATTTATCAGTTTCCAAATATTGTACCAGCAAAAAATGAACTAGCAAATCATTGAAAAAAGTGATTTGGCCTCTTGAGTCAACGAAATGGCTTGGAAATTTGACAGATGATGTTTCTCAGCATCTAGGACAGCCCTTTAGTAGTTTTTCAGCGAGCAGATGTGCAGATTATTTATTTATGGCTCAGCGAGCGAGGAAAGCCCCCCAAGGGGCGCCCCCTCTAATTGGCTATTCATGTATCTCACTATTATATCATCTGAATTGAAATTGTGAAAGGGCCTAGGGTGAATTAAGCCCCTCAGTGACCCCCTTAGTGTATTATTGTATCATACTTTATGTTATATTTTGAGTTTGGCTTAGGATAGGCATCCTTGAGCAAAGTGCGCCCCCTTTGTTGACTTAGTCACTTGATCCATGTAATAAGTTATGTATTTTTTATCTCCACCGTTGGATGATAAAGTGAGTTAGGGTTTATGTCTCTCTAAAACTATTTAAGAGAGGTGACCCCCCCATTGTAATTCATGAGCATTGGCACCGAAATTGGAATTGTTGTCCGCCGATTACACACTAGCAGCAAAAATCTTCCGAAAGTTGTCTCCTCACTTGAGAAAGTGGGAAAGATGTGACCTCGGGGGCAAGCACAGAGCCGGGTATTGTCTTCTACTCCTAACTCCTCCGTTTAGGCTAACTCCTAACGAAGCCAAGGGGGGTAGTCCCTAACAAAGAGTTTCTAAGGCTCAATGTGTTTAAGTAAGTTTTATGAAGGTGAAGCGGATGGGTGTTGTTTAGGAGTTTGTTATGATGAAAGAAGATTATAATTCTAATAAAAAATAAATATAAGAAGAAAAGCAATCCACGTTGCTACACTAGATTAAAAGATGAACAATATGACAAGAACTTGTGAAATAAACTAGCATTCACAGATAAAGATTTTATAAACCAAAGGACAAATGCTTTAGATTAATAGTGATGCATGAAATGACAAACCAGTGCCTTATGGAGTCAAATTTTTGAGATGCTTGAAAAATAATGAAAGTACAAGTCTCGTAATAGTGCTAGTGAAAGTGTCCTGCAATTGCTCTTGGTTTATTTTAAAGATTTTTAATGGTCTTGTTTATTATGGCTTGTCAAATGTATCAAAGACCAACCGGGAAAGTGTTCAAAGCTATTCCGTTCAAGACATGTCGGCCCGTCCAGTATCCCAGGCTGGTGTCCGGTGGATTGACCAACTAGCGGGGACTTTAAGACAACGGGGAGTTCCGGCGCCCTTACTGAGAATTGACTTTGAATGCTTTCTACAACGCCGGTGCGTTGGTTATGGGGTAAAATTTTATTATGTTGTTATTTGCGAGATTAACAGGTCCATTCACCGTTCTAAGTACGAGCCCAATTATGAAATTCGGCAGAGCATTCTAGGTGAGGGGTAGCAACGAAGTGAATTAATTAAAGGGGAATGTGAGTTGCAAAATTTTATTAGAAGAAATAATTAAACCCTCGGACAGAGAACGCTCTTGACTTTGTCTTATGACAAAAGTTCAAGAGTCTTAGCGATTCTATATGCCTAAATGTAAGGATGATGCAAACATACTAATATGCTCTCCAATAGAGAGTGCTCTTGACTTGGATTCTGGTAAGTTCAAGAGACTTAGAATTAAGTTAATAAATCACAAAATAAAAAGTACATGAAATAAATGAAAACAAACAAACCCTTGGATAGAGAGCACTCTTGATCCACCTTATGGTGAGATTCAAGAGATTTTAGTTCTTTTTACTTTTTTGCAAAATTATATCAAATGAAAGCAAAAGACCAATTTAAAACTAAGTAAAAGAAACAAGAAACTTTTCCTTTCTAGCTTTTATGAAAGCAAAACTTTTCAGAAATGAAACCATCTTTCCCTATTCTATTCTAAGCATTTACTCTACAAGCATGCAAACATAAAAATGGACGATACAAGCTTCCCCCAAATGGGGGAAGAGGGGTGTGGGAGCCTTTATCCCATTTGCTTTTTATTAACTCTTTACAATGCTTTTTTGATGTTTTTGCCTCTTCTTGAATGAGCAAGGTGAGAAAGGGAAAGAGCGAAGAGGGTGGTGTTTTTATCTTTTTTGCTTTTTGCTTGCTTCCTTGCTTGCTTTTAGCCTTTGGGCTTTTCTTGATTTCCTGAAAATAAGAGCTTTTATCACTGAATTGTTATATGTTAGTCAAAAATAAAATGAAACAAATCTACAAACTAACATTAAAAAGAAAGTAAATTTCTATAGTGAAAACGGAGGAAAGAAAAAAGGAGGAGCTGCGAAACGGAAGAGGAAAAGGGCAAAAAGAGGGCTTCCCAAAAGTGTAAAAGAGGGCTGCAAACTAAGTAAAAGAGGGCTGCAAACTAAATGAAGAAAGGACAAAAGAGGGCAGAGAAAAAGAGAAGAGGATGAGCAATCCAAACAAGGCAAGAAAGGGGAAGCCAAACGATGGATTAATGGAGCTTAGGGCTTCTAGGGAAAAGTGCCCCCCTTGGGGAAAGTGGCATTTTTCACAAACCGCAAACTGAGTATTGTTGGTTTCATTTCCATTCCGCTTAATCTTACACCCAACAACTATTTTGAGTATCCAATTTCAATAATTTTCACCATTTTTCCTTGGATCTAATTTTTCTGCTTAAAACCCTAGGGCAAAATTATGGTTTTTCACTTGGACACTCTGAATCTCTTGGTTTTTGTTTTAAACTCTAATTAACTATCCTACTAAGAGATTCCACCAAGTTTCCCTCGACTACTTTTTCGTTTTCCTTGTTTTAGGGTTGCTTGGTCATAAGGCCGCCCTTGGGCCTTTGTTCTCACTGGTCTAAAGTGCCAGTATCCTTGGCTAAACTGACATCCAAGTTGTTTTGGAAGTCTTGGATATTGCAGGTCACGAATTTGGTTGCCTTTCCTCTATCGTCTTGAATAGGATCATCTCATGGGGCAACTACAAGATTCGTGATAAGATTTTTGGCGCCGTTGCTGGGGAGGTTGAGGCTTACCTTGATTCATTATACATACCTCCGGTGTTTGTGAATGCATTTACCTTTACAAATAATTCATATAACATCCGGTTTAAATCCAGTGATCATATTTCAATTTCTTAATTTAACACTATCACTGTATTGTTTCTATCTCTCTTACGACATTATAGTTTGGTGAACACGACAATTCGTTCACCTGGCGACTCAACAACGCGACTCCCCTGAGAGACCTGCCCACGAGTATAACCTTCGAAGTTGAAAAATTCCTGAAACTTCATTGAAATATATTCGAAATCATAATAAAAATATTAAAGGTCAATCCTCGAGCTTTTATTGGAGGGTGATCAATTCACCTTGGAAAATCTTAAATAACTCTCCAGAATCTTTTCAAAAGTCTCGTTTTTATTCAACCCAATTCTCCAACAAATAGTTTGAATTTTGCCACTCCTCCGAGTAGTCCTCCCAGAGTAAGTTCTCCCATGGCTCACACCAATCCTCCCACAGGACCTAAACAATTTGGAAGCCGAGCCAAGCCTTCTCCTTTCGATTTTTCAATGATCCATGGTGCTCCTCATGATTTGCCTGAGAAGTACTTTGAGAAGCTTCCCAGATTCAATGGTTTGTTAGCAATTCCTATCGAAGAACACATTGAATTAGTATGGAACTACATGGATGCCTGTGGGGATGAAGCTGAAGATGTTTATATGGTCGCCCTTAAAGCATCCTTAGAAGGAGATGCCAGGAGTTGGTTTGATGGATTGCCCCCAGGATCTGTAGATGGTATGATACTTTCACCTGAAATCTTATAGAAGATTGGTCCGCCAAGCCAGACAATAGGTTCCTTTTAAATCAATTATTTGAGGTTAAAAAGAAAGAAAATGAGATTGTTCACGAGTTCAATATAAGATTTGACAAGCTTGTCTCAAACATTCCTCAAGATTTAAGACCAACTGCTCAAGCAATCCTGATACTTTATTTGAATTCTTTTGATGGTTGGTTCGGTCTAAATCTTAAAAAAAAGAACCCAAATGACCTTAAAATTGCTTAGACCTGGGCAAAGAAAGTGGAAGCTAACATAGCCTCTGTGGGAAAGAAAACTTTCTAGATGTTTATGCTCCTTCGTCTTCCCGTAGTGATCCAAAACCCAGAAGAGCTAAGGAACCTGTCACATAGGAGAAACCCAATTTAGAGGCAATGCTTGAAATGATAAAAGGCCTTACATTGTTCACAAAGGACATAGTAAGAACTAGGGATCATGAAAGAAACATAAATACTTACGGCCCGAGACTTTATTGGAACAACCAAAGAGGGCCCGTAGATGAAAATAGACAAAACCCTAGAAGAAATGAGCCAGCTGAGGGCAAGAATGTGAACATATGTGAGGAACCTGAAGAAGAGCCCAAAATTTTTGAATCTGAGGATCAAGGCATGAACCTAGTTGAATATTTTATTGAAGAAGAAAATTTTGGCAGAATCTTACTAGAAGATGATGATTGGGAAGAAGAAGAATAATTAGTGTGTGCAACAACACAACCTACCACACAGGTTTACCAACACAGAAATAAAGAGCAAGACATAACACCTTTCCTGGATAAGCATAAAACTGTAGAAGAGGAAGAATGGGAAGAACAAGATCTTTGTGACTATGACCTAGGGATAGACATAGAACAAGATTGCATAAGGTTATGCAAAATGTGTCCCTTGGTGATTAGCAAAACTACCATTTGCCAAGGATCAAGTTCAACAATTTTTCGATAATATCTCGGTGGCCAATGCTCCCAAGGGGTGCTCCCTCTAATTGGCTATTCATGTATCTCATTGTTATATCTTATGATTTGAAGTTGTAAAAGTGCCTAGGGTGAATTAAGCCTTTAAATGACCCCCTTAGTGTATTATTGTATCATACTTTATGTTATATTTTGAGTTTGACCTAGGATAGGCGTCCTTGAGCAAAGTGCTCCCCTTTGTTGACTTAGTCACTTGATCCATGTAATAAGTTATGTATTTTTTATCTCCACCGTTGATGATGTTTTAATCTCAACCGTTGGATGATAAAGTGAGTTAGGGTTTATGTTTCTCTAAAACTATTTAAGAGAGGTGACCCCCCCATTGTAATTCATGAGCATTGGCACCAGAATTGGAATAAAGAGATTTTTGTCTGGGACTACTCTTTGTGTATTTTGTGGATTTGATCTGATGTTTTGATGACTAATATTTCTACTCTTCTATATTGAGCATTGCTCTGGACATATCTTTCTTTTTTCCTTTACCCATATGTCTGTAGATTGAAGAGGCGCACTAGGGAGGATGCAGTTGTCGGGAAACTCACCCGTCTCCGCTCTCGGGTGTCTGGTTCAGGGAGTAAGTCTTTCTTTTGAACTTTTACTTCCTTTTCCTTTCTTTATCTTACAGACCTTGTTCATTTGCCTTACCATTTTTCTTTCTCTGGTTTGTCAGATAGAAGGGGGCGCTAGGGTGACTGGCTGGAGCTCAACTCTAGAAAGATTTGTTCCAGAAATGTTCATTTTGTCCGAGAAGTGGCATTCCTCATCATTTCACAGGAATTCTACAAAATCCAAGACGTTTCACAGGTAATTTCTTGTTTTATTTTCTGTCTGCATTGTCCATCATTCCACTTACATTAAAACCCTCGTTTCGTAGATCCCATCATTTTGCCTTAAATCCCATATTTTTGCTTAAAACCCTAGGGAAAAATTGGGGTTTTTCACCTGGATGCTCTGAATTTCTCGGTTTTCATTTTAAAATCTAATTAACCATCCTACTAAGAGATTCCACCAAGTTTCCCTCGGCTACTCATTTGTTTTCCTTGTTTTAGGGTTTCTTGGTCATAGGGACGCCCCCTGGGCCTATGTTCTCACTGGTCTAAAGTGCCAGTATCCTTGACTGAAGTGGCATCCGAGTTCTTTCGAAAGTCTTGGATATCGTAGGTCATGACTTTAGTGTCCTTTCCTCTATCGTCCTGAATAGGATCATCTCATGGGGCAACTACAAGATTCGTGTTAACAGTAACAAGCTAATAATAAGTTTTCGAGTAGGCTCGTTAGAGCCCACTCCCCATCCCCCCTGGGGAGATTGCTGTCAGTGTCATTTTTCGTGATTTTTGTGTGTTGTTTAGTTTAGTTCCTTTTGCAGATCTATATATTTTGATAAGTTTATATTCGCTACATCTTTCTTTTTCAAAGCAATACAAATACTAACGCACTGTGCTATACCGATTACCAGAAGGGAAAATATTTTCGCAGTGTAGTAATTTGAAATCCTTTCATTTTTTGCAATTTTACTTCTAAAATAAATCCCCTTACTTTCTCGAGTACGGTTCAAGGACAAGGGCTTGCCCGAGTACCGGACCTGGAAAGAGATTCTTGGGTTTTCCTTTATAACTAAGAAAAAATTGCTTATAAACTCTTAAAATTTTACCAAGGCTCTGTTGTGTATGCTTTGCACCTCTGTGGTTCGATCGACCAATTGGATGCATGAAAAGCAACAGGAGTGACTAGTTTAATTAACCTTCACACTTTCAATTAACCTCCCAACAACGAAAATCCAATGTTGTGTTTTGCTTTGTGTGGGGAAATTGTACAAATGAAGCAGGAACAACTGAAAAGAGATTGTGAGGTCCTGTCAGGCTACATCCTAGTTGGTGTAGTGTTGGAAATCCCCCCATGACTCCATTCAACCCATATTTCCTCTTGTGCTACCACACTTAGTGAATTTGGACATATTCCCTGTACCTTCATGCTATATTGAGAATCCGCCTCCCTTATTAATCCACAATAGTTCAAATGAGAAAATATAGGAAAAATCAAATATAATTCAGATGAATGATTGTTGTAGTGGTTTTTGATCTTTTATTCCAGCTTCTATAAGAAATTACAGAGCTTCATAATCCGCGCAGAAATCTTGTGGACAGAACCTTCGTACATTATTCCTTGAAAGAAATTTACAAAAGATTGCAGAGAATAAAACATTGATTCTTGGGTATGAAGGTCTTTCCTTGGCAGCGTCTCCTCAATTCTAAAAGAGAAATCTATACAGCTCTGTCGAGTGCTTCCACCCCCTTCCCTTATAGAAGGCAGGTATTTATACAAAGAAAATTACAGGAAAAGATAAGATCCATTCCCCCAATAGCTGAGCTAACTAGCTGAGTTGTTTCATCTGCTAGATCCATTTATGAGAAGAATTTGGGAAATTCTGTTTTGAAAAACCAGTCGGATCTCTTAAATGAAGAATTGTCCGCGGATCCCACCTTTTGACAGATTAATTGGGCTTCTTCTGCACAAAACCCATGTCTCGGATTTTCCAGATTCATCTCCATCACTCTGGAAATCACGTCCAAAGATCATTGCTTTCCACTTGGTACGTTTTGATCACTTCAAAGTTGGGATATAAATTGTTCAATTTGATTCCTCAAAACCCAAATCCACACCTGTTCAATTCAAAAGAGAAATTAAAATATGATTCAAAATCTAAAGAAATAAATCTAAGTTAATAAAAATCCATTCGCAAACCAAAATATAATAAAAATAAGCAAATCTCATGCAAATCTGAAATTGATTGTTCACACAAATTTTCGGGGTGTTTAAGCTATTCAATTTGACAAAACAATCTCCCCAAATCATTCCTCATCCTTCCAACTTTCCAACGAGCTATCTCAGGCTTGATTTGGATTCATAAATCTCAAGATATTGCTCTTGGAAGTTAAGACTCAGCAACCGTTGATTTTCCATGGGTCAAATTCAGGCCGTATGATTAAAGAAATAAACGGTCGGGGTCAAATCTTGTAGGATACGAAATCAAGTCGCGAGATTTGAATTTTATTCACTTTCCCGCAATTTGCTATCCGCAATTGCGAGTTGCGGGATGCAGGTTCAAAAACAAACTAACATGCATGAGAGTTCCCGCAATTCGCAATCCGCAATTGCAGGTTGCGCGATGCGGGAATACAAAATATTTAAAATTTTATTTAACCTTTTCTGCAATCCGCAAATTGCGGTTTGCGGGTTGCAGAAACACATAATAGAAATTATAAATCAAACTACTTCCCGCAATCCGCAATTGCAAGTTGCGGGTTGCGGGTTGCGGAAACACATAACATAAATTATAAATCAAACTACTTCCCGCAATCCGCAATTGCAGGATGCGGGATGACAAACTGCAATTATTAAAAATATTTTCGTACCCGCAATCCACATTGCGGGTTGCAGGACCTAAAAGTCGCAAAAATTAAACCAAGCTCCCGCAATCCGCATTGCGTGTTGCGGGAAAAACACATTTTTTGAAAAAAATAGTCTTTTCCGCAACTCACCAAAAACACACAAAACATTCCTAAATTTCAAAAAGTTAACTAAGTCAAATCATAGAAACCATGAATAGACATTATGGGAACCCCAAAATGACCGAGGAATTTGAATATTACCTTTGCATATAAAAATTGGGGCTCCCATGTTTCGGATAAAACATGGGATCTGTTGTAGCTACAACAAATGGTTGCGGGTTGCGGGACTGAAAAGTCGCAAACATTAAACCAAGCTCCCGCATTCTGCATTGCGGGTTGCAGCAAAGACACATTTTTTGAAAAAAATTGTCTTTTCTGCAACTCACCAAAAATACACAAAACATGTATAAATTTCAAAAAGTCAACTAAGTCAAATCATAGAAACCATGAATAGACATTATGGGAACCCCAAAATGACTGAGGAATTTGAATATTACCTTTGCAGATAAAAATTGGGTCTCCCATGTTTTGGATAAAACATGGGATCTGTTGTAGCTACAACAAATGGCGACTAGCTAGGAAGAATCAGTTATCTTTGACTTACAGTATTGAAATTTATAAAAATTAAGAATGAAAATAAAATGCTTTCACATGCTACATCTCAAATAATCTGAATAGCTTTATCATTGAATGATGTAGTATGGGTCGGACTTCAAAACTTCTAAAACATCCAATTCATTCCCGTCATTATCCAAAAACTTTTCTAAAGATAAACTTAGTTTTTTTAAAAATAAATTACTCATAAAATGTAGAAATCAACAACTTTACCATGAATTAACCTCGGGAAATCAAGCTAATCTTATAAGACATAGTATTAAGAAATGACTCCAATACCATAGGAAGGACCCTACTGCCAGTTAGCGTTTATAGTTGCGACAGGGATACCTTTTAACCTCACCTCCAAGCGCTCTGGTCCCAATTTACTGATTTAGATGCATAGTTATACAGTGATTCAATTTACTAATAGGTAAGCAACATCAAATGACTCTCTACGAGTGTGGGATGACAAAGGATTCTTAAATATTTATATATATAATATTTATTATTCGGAATCCCAAAACCAGAGACGGAGCCACTGCAGCCCGTAGGCATCCATAGCCTCGACAGGGACGTCTTTTAACCCGTTTTGCCTGATGGATTATATCCCAAATAACAATTTTAAATAAATCTGCAAACTATGTGTAATGTGCTAATCTCAATTTGAAATTGCCTAGTAAATGGGGGAGCAGACCTAGAAACTCCTTAAGAGTAAGGATGGCATAAGGAATCTATAGATTACTAATATTTACAGATTGAAACTACTTTCCCGAAACTGATTCCTCTAAAAGTAATTAAATTCAAACTTATATGTTTATGTTGAGTTAAAGATAAAGTTCTAGGATAATGATGGAAAGATTCAAATGGAATTATCAGCATAGTCTGTTTTTTTATTTTTCACAATCAGAGATTAACTAATCAAAACTTTTGATTTCCAGCAAGCAAAAAACATTTATAAAGATTTCCTTAATAGATAAGACTTAAAAACTGTAAAAAAGTGATAAGCTCATTTATTTTAAAAGTGAAAATCATAAAAAACTCAAAACAAACCAACAACAAAAGAAAATGCAAGAATAATAAAATCAAACATATATACAAGTGGAACCAAAGCCAATTGAAATCTCGCAACCGTATCACTAACTAAAATAAAAATAAGCGATTAAGAATTTTGTTTTTAATAGATCGTGAGATATCAGATTTAATGAGGTCTTTATTACAAACTAAAGAAGCCTAAATTAAAATGTAAAATAATTGCAAAAATAAGCCTTAAGAAATTGTCCCATGCGAAAAGAAAGATTTGTTTGTTGTGTTTGTTAAATTGAAGGATTTTTTATTGTAAAGAGAATAATTATATCAATTCACATATGAAAATGTATTGAATCTGTAAATTGAATTGATTATAATTAAACTCTTAAAATAAATTTATTCTCTTTCAGTGGATCAACATTTGTTGCTTTGCATAAAGTTGTTTAGGACAATAAGGCCTCCTTTATTAAAAATTATTTACAGAAAGAAATAAAATGAAATAATACTAAACTAAATTATGCGCAATTCACGACAAAGATATGTAAAAACCTCTTTTTGCATATCCAGGAAAGATCAAAATTCGTGAGTAATGAAGATGTTCTGATTTTAATTACTTTATCTTCTACCAAAATATTCTTGCTTTTAAAACTGGGAAAGAATTAATTCAAAACATTTCATGAAAAGATCAGTATAATTTAAAACTAAAGACATAAATCAAACATGAATGCTCTGAACCAATAAAATAATCGGCAAAGGCATAAATAATAGAAAGTGGAAGAGAATAAAAATACTTCCCTGAATGCATCCGGAGAAGCGTCGTTTCCAACTTGCAATTGGCTTGTTGTCGCAAATCATTTTATTTTTATTGAAGAAAACCAAAAGAGTAATATAATTATTAAAGCAATGATCAAAAACTATTCTATTCTACACCTACTCCTACTCCTACACTAGTCCAAAAACAAAACAAAACTAGGTATGATCGAATTTCCAATGCAACCATGAAAGCATATGGAATCCTGCAAAAATGAAGAAGTGAATAGTCAGAAAGCATGATACAAATGCTTGCAAATAAAAATGAAAAAAGAATGCATTAAAGCAAGTAAGCTTAAATTTATGTACAAATAAAGAGAATGGAACCTTACCATCTTTATATACAAATAAGGAAAACTGAGTTTTACCATAATGATGAAATCTTGCTAAGAAAGATTTCTCAAGCCAATCAGCAACCCAATCATGGTATCTACAATGAAAATCAAAAGAATGTCATAAAGAGTTCGAAAGATTTATGCAATGAAATGGATTATTTGAAAGAGAATCAACATCAGCATTATAAGAATCCAAATCTTCTTTTTGAACAATTATCTCCTTAGGAACGTTTTCTTGAATAAGATCAACAAAATCACATCCAATTTGTTTCAACTTATTATCGTAAAAATCATCATAAATTGGTTGATTAAATTGAAAATTCTCAAAGAGATCAAATTGCCTTTGAGTATTTACTTGAGGAGAACTAAAGATATGAGATGCGATAGATATAGAGCTAGTATCATTAACATCTTGGGAAGAATCTTCTGCATTAAGAAAATGATTGTAAGAAGAAAATGTTTCTTCATTGTATGTTGAATCATGGAAGGAAGAATTCTGAAATTAATCATTAGAAACAATATTCATTTCCTGCAAAGAAGAATGGCAAGAAGACATGGATTGATGACAAGGATAAGAATCTTCTTGGTCTTCCTCATGCATTTCATAATTAACTTGTACCTCTTTAAGACTTAACAATGGAGAATTAGAAGATGAAATATATGGTTGAATTTCATTGCTATCAAATAGATCATGGTACATAGAGAAATATGAAGAGGAAATAAGTGCATGAAATTCATCTCTTTGTAGAATATTTTCAGATCAAGATTCCTTAAGAGGGGTTTTCTCTTCAAAAAAGATATATATGAAAGGTTTGAAATCAGAATCTGTTTCTTATTGTAATGCAGTATCATCATTTTGTGAAATATGCTCTCCTACAAAATTACTTAGGTTAGAAAATGGTAATTGAGAAAACATATCACAAATTTTAGAACAATTAGTTGATTCAAGATCTATTAAAGTATTAACAGAAAAATAAATATCAGGATCTTGAAGCTCTTTACTTATACTAAAATAAGATGGTTCAATATTATGATTAGAACTATCCTCTTGTACTTTAGAATCTTCTATAGAAAAATGATCTCCTTCATGATCAGTTAGAAGTTCATGTGAAATGGACATGGGAATATCAACATTTAATTCATCGGAATCATGTTGATTATGATCCATTTCTAAGAAAGAGAAGGAAGCCATTTCTACAATTTTAAAATCTTCAGATTCTTCATGCAAATCTAAACCAAGAGGTGAATGATTATCAATGTATAATTCAAATTTATCATCTACTAATTGATCAGATTCATGCAAAACAGAACTAGTGTGTTGAAACCATTTATGTATCATTGGACGATCTGTTAGAGGGAATATACAATAGAGATTAAAAATTCTAATTGCAAAATCTTCTAATGATTCACCCTTCTTTATAGTGAGTTGTTTCCATTCATTACATAATTTAACAAAGTCATAATGTCCCAAAGAATGCATAAAAAGATCTACAAAATGTTCAAAGGAGTGGACAGAGGCAAAAGGTAAGGTTACAAACCATTCTTTGACTCGTCCTTCGAATGTGAAGTCTAACAATCTGCACAAAACATCTTGATCCAAAATTTTGTTAACAAAACAATTATAGGTAAATTGGAGAACATGTTCTTGTGCTAACATTTCTCCCTCACCATCGAATTTTACTTTTATCAGTTGCTTCAACAAATCTGTTTGAAAATGAAAACTAATTTGCCTAGAAAAACAACTAAATACATATTCATGAGAAGAAAATGAACTATATACATATTTTCGGGCTGGAGCCATTTTAAGATAATCTGATTAAGATAGCTCAAATGACCTTACATGTCCAATGGTCCTCCTTTTAGCGCCATTTGTTGATGCCTCAATTGTGTAGGTGCTGGAAAGGTGTCCAAGACAAACAACATGGGATGAAAACCCAGTCAAAGGCTTCAGGTAATCCTACGCAAGTATTACCCTATCCTCGAGTTGTTTGGTGTGGTTAACACCCATGGATATTCGGCCTCCGTTGGCATTCTTTGAGTCAGTGAGTTTGCTCCTCGAAAGGGAGACTTTGAATTTTAGATCTGAAACTAATCCTAAATATAATTTGAAAGCAATCTAAAATTAATAATTAATTCTTAAACTATTAGAAGAAATTCTATAGTTACAGAAATACATATTAGAATTAAAATACTGAACTATCTAATAATATTTCCCGGGAGCAAAATATTTAAATGGAAATTTAACGCATATAAAAGATAATTAGTGCATTTCTTAAAGAAATTCAAACAACTCAGCAATTAATAGGCACATCAGTTTTTATACCAAAATGAACAATAAGAAATTATTGTAGTTTGGAAAATATTGGTTATACGTTAAACCTCCAATCATTTATCATAATCAAATTAAACAGACCTGCCACAAAACAATGCAGTAAAACATTAGCTACAAATGTTGCACAGAGAATGTTCAAATATAATTATTAATTCAAATGAGAAAATATAGGAAAAATCCAATATAATTTAGTTGAATGATTGTTGTAGTGGTTTCTGATCTTTTATTCCAGCTTCTATAAGAAATTACAGAGCTTCATAATCTGCCTAGAAATTCTGTGGACAGAACCTTCGTAAATTATCCCTTGAAAGAAATTTACAACAGATTGCAGAGAAGAAAACATTGATTCTCTGGTATGAAGGTCTCTCCCTGGCAACGTCTCCTCAATTCTGAAAGAGAAATATATACAGCTCTGTCGAGTGCTTCCCCCCCTTCCCTCACAGAAGGTAGGTATTTATACAGAGAAAATTACAGAAAAAGATAAGATCCATTCTCCCAATAGTTTGAGCTAACTAACTGAGTTGTTTCATCTTACGTTGTGGGATTCTTAGCGGTTTGTCCGGGTGATGATATTGGTGCCATGCTAGAATATGATATTCAAACATATTTTAGTGAAGATGATATCTTATTTATATCAGAATTTGAAGGAAGGAGTACTACTATGTTGTTTCAATTTGTTGAACATTTAGTAATTGTTGCTAATAAAACTAATATTAGAACAGTTTACTTCCATAGCTTCTCTCGATTCGATGGTATTCTCTTTCTTAATTATTTTACCACTCATGGGGAGAAGTACACCATCAAACCTTTAATGAGGAATTTCCAGCTTTACGAGTTAAAAGTGTTACTGGGCCAGATCCGTCTATGAGAAAAATCTGGGAAATTTCGTTTTGAAAAACCAGTCGGAACTCTTAAATAAATAATTGTCCGTGGATTCCACTTGATGAAAAACTAATTGGGCATCTTTTGCACAAAACCCATGTCTCGGATTTTTCAAATTCATCTCCATCGCTCCGGAAATCACATCCAAAGATCTCTGCTTTCCACTTGGTACATTTTGATCACTTCAAGTTGGGATATAAACTGTTCAATTTGATTCCTCAAAACCCAAATCCACACCTGTTCAATTCAAAAGAGAAATTAAAATATGATTCCAAATCTAAAGAAATAAATCTAAGTTAATAAAAATCCATTCGCAAACAAAAATATAATAAAAATAAGCAAATCTCATGCAAATCTGAAATCGACTGTTCAGACAAATTTTCAATTTGACAAAACAACCTCCCCAAATCATTTCTCATCCTTCCAGATTTCCAACAAGCTATCTCGGGCTTGATTTGGATTCATAAATCTCAAGATATTGTTCTTGGAAGTTAAGGCTCAGCAACCGTTGATTTTCCGCGGGTCAAATTCAGGCCGTAGGATTAAAGAAATAGACGGCCGAGATCAAATCTTGCGGGATATGTAATCAAGTTGCGAGATTTGAATTTTATTCACTTTCTCGCAATTCGCAATCCGCAATTGCGGATTGCGGGATGCGGGTTGAAAAACAAACTAATGTGCATGAGAGTTCCCGCAATCCACAATCCACAATTGCGGGTTGCGCGATGCGAGAATACAAAATCTTTAAAATTTTATTTAACCTTTTCCGTAATCCGCAAATTGCGAGTTGCAGGTTGCGGAAACACAAAACAGAAATTATAAATCAAACTACTTCCTACAATCCGCAATTGCGGGATGCGGGTTGTGGGATGACAAACTGCAATTATTAAAAATATTTCTGTACCCGCAATCTGCATTGTGGGTTGCGGAACTGAAAAGTCGCAAACATTAAACCCAGGTCCCGCAATCCGCATTGCTGGTTGCGGGAAAAACACATTTTTTGAAAAAAATAGTATTTTCCGCAACTCACCAAAAACACACAAAACATGCATAAATTTCAAAAAGTTAACTAAGTCAAATCATAGAAACCATAAATAGACATTATGGGAACCCAAAAATGATTGAGGAATTTGAATATTACCTTTGTAGATAAAAATTGGGGCTCCCATGTTTTGGATAAAACATGGGATCTGTTGTAGGTACAACAGGGCATCAGCTGCAACTGTTGCAGATCTAGGGTTTTGTCCCTTCAGGTTCATCCACTTGGATCTAAACTCATTCTGTACCTCTTCTATATTTATTTGTTTTCTCTGGGCTCAAGAAAGTAGAAAGCCCCACAGTTTGCTGGTTTTCCCCATTGGGGTTTCCAGGGTAAAATTCTGTGTCTTATGTGATTCCCTGTTTGAGTAAGGATCTTCATGTGCTACAAGTTCTAAATATATTTGAAGTATAGTTCATATTTGTTTAGTGAATATTGTTTCCAGATTGATTATCCTGATTTCTCAGAGCGAGTGGAGACCTCTGAGAAAAACTAATACTGGTGATTCCACTATCAAATAACCCTTCAAGGCATTCCACGAGAAGAAATCCAAAGGGTTTGCTTAGATTCATTCTGTTATCCACTAAAGTTTCACTTGAGTGGATTTCGAATGAGCCGTCGAAGTGATAAACAAGCCAATTGTTCATTATCAGGGCTCAAAGATTCAGAAGACCTTTCAACCCTAGAAGGTTATTAAAGTTTACGTGTCAATGTATATAAGAATGCTAGACATTGTTTTTAGTCATTATGAACATGTACTAGGTCCCCTTAGGGTTTTTTTTAAATCTCGAAAAAACAAATTCCCGCAAAATTAGGCAATTTTTTAATAGTTTAAATAGAAAATTTCAAATTGTAATAAAACTATGGTACGAAGTCTGTTTTTGGCGTGGGGATGCTCGTTTTCACACTCAGAGCGTCCTCTTTAACCTAGGACCCACATTTCATATGCTTTGGGTGATTAAATTATCTTGTATGGCATTTTTTCTCTAAGGGAGCAATAAAATGATAAATAAATGCTAAGAAAGCAACAAATGACAAAAAGACAAAAGTCAAAAGTAAAAAAATATCTCATTTGTCTCATGTGGAAAGGGTGGCGATCTCTTCCATGAGTGAAAGGCGAATTAATTTATGGCATAAAGTGTCACATTTGGAGTTGCCTTGGAATGTGGCGAATCAACCAATGATTTAGAGTGCGCCATCCTTCTTATGGTCATGTCATGTGCAATGTGGCCATTCTTAAATGGCTGGTTGAAGCATATGGATAGGGAGTTCACTTTTGAACCGACGATATGCACCGATCGGACGACCGGCTGCGCGTGACCGGTCACGTTCGACGCGGCCGGTCGTCCGATCGGTGCATATCGTCGGGCAAATAGGTCCCGGCTATGGATAGGGGCGCATCTCTCATGGGAGAGGTGCCGTATCCCATTTGAGACCAAATCATACCAATCCCTCAATCAAACCATTTATATCTCAAGAAGGATCACATCACCCTTCACTTAACTCAAGTTTTGGATGTGTGGCAGATCTGAATGGTTTGGTAGAGCATCTTTTGAGGGCACATCTCCTTATGGAGATGTGGCGCCTCTCCATTGCACTCCACTTCAAATCCAATCACTCCCATGAATTTCTCATCGAACTCAAGTTAACGCTCTCTCCATCTCAAGTTGGATGCATCCTCCCTGGGGCTTGTAAAATCTATAGAAGCAAGTGTTTCCTCTTGTATTTGATATGATGGGTCTAAGGACCGAAAGGCTGGGCTATGCTCTTGTATTTTGTAATGTTTCTTTCTTTTGAATAAAATTTGAAGACTTTGGAGGTCCATTTGGTGCAATAATCTTTTGTGTATGTTTTGTTGTTGCTAGGTGATATCTTGCCTGCTTCTTTCAATTTTGCATTAATTCTGTAGCTTATCTAGCTTGGAAGGCCTTTTAGTGCATGTAGGATAAACATTCATAGTTTTGACTTGTTTATTTATATTTTGTTTTCAGATATATTGGAGTAGCATGACGTATTCAGTTGTACTTAGTTTCTTTTAATAGAGATATACTAGTAAACAAGGCCATTGTGGGTTTCTTTGATACCAAGATGATATAGAGTACTCCATCTGTTGGAACTTTGCAGCATAAAAAACAGTAAACATGGCTACCAAGGAAATAACAAAAAAAAAAGAGAAGTCACACTTCAAATATCATGCTTATATTAATAGGATTTAAATAGAATCCAAATCCATCTTAGTAATCAGACGGAGATGGACATGCAGGCCCCACAGTCTCTTCAAAGTGCGCTCGCAAGCCTCCTTCACACACACCCTCTACTCAGAATTGGCCTACTAAAACATAATCAAACGCAGATACAGCCTATTACTCATATGAAGATGGGGCACATAGGCCTCACTGCTTATTCCCTAAGTGGGCACGCAGGCCTCAGGGATCTATTTTATTCAATATTGGTTGACTTCCTTGTTTCTGACAAAAACTAAAAAAATGCTACGATAAGCTACTCACAGAAGCTACGCCAGTCTAATTGATGGGAACCCAGGCCTCAAAGATGGGTTGCAGCCCTTGTCCTCTTCCTTCAAGCTTATTGGCACACAGGCCAAACCAAGACACCAAGTATTTTCCCTATCACATAATTGTTTTCGCTGTCTTCTTTTCTAGATCATAATAAGGAACGTGTCCCTTTAAAAGCATGCAAGGCCACCACGTTTCAACTCTTGTCACAGCTTGAAGATGATGTGGTGAAGTGGAGGTGAGGGTTACGGATGCTCTACATCAGTATAGAGATATATAAATGTGCAATTTCATCAGTGAAATGCCTCCAACCCTCCTAGGGTTTAACTGCATCCCAAATAGATGGCTGACGTCACCCTATTTTAGAATCTAGTTAGGGCTGACGTTACCCTATTTTACGACAAAATCAAGCTACAACATGCAATTTTTTATATTTTGACATTTTATGGATTTTCCAATAAATTAAATAACCTGGAAATATATAAATAACAATACTCTTTTCTGTAAAATAACAACAAATATATAACATCAGTAAATATTTTTGGATTTTTTCAAAATATTTGAATTTCCAGGCTTTTCTTACATATTTGATTTTTTTGTATTTTTTAAATATAAGATATAGGGTTTTGTAATTTTGATGAAGAAGAGGGAATTAGACCTTAGTATTATCCCTAGGGCAATGAGAAAAAATGGGGTCAACATCCTCTAAAAAATTGACTATTCAATGCTTGATGAACTTGGGCAAGGCCTAGAAACCCTAGTTTATATACGACCTTGATTTAATTAGGACAAAAAAAGATGCCAAGGCCCAAAAGTCAAAACAAGAGGGATTCTCCAAGAGAATCACCTCACCAACAAGACTAAATTAATGTGGATGAAACCCTAAAATACTCTTAACTTGGATACACCGATAATAAAAGGCAAGCTAATCAAGATCTTACCACATTTAATGGAGAAAAAGATAATAGAACCAAACCCTATAACCCTTCCTCCTTAAATTAGCCTTGAAACTTTGCAAAGAAGCCTTAAACACTAAGAATTATCCTTGAAAATCCTATAAGATGGCAAGAAGAGAGGTGCACGCCACTTCAAAGTCTCATATACCATTGAAGAAATAAAATTTCAGTCATATTGATCTCATGATCTTGGTTACAAATGAGAGGAGGCCCTATATTTATACTAAACTTTCTAGCTATTTTCCCTTCTCTACGTCGACCTCTTAAAATAATATAACATTCAAATTTTGGTTTTGTCACCCACAATCCGGGGACTAAACCTCATAAAACATAAAAATAATGACAAATAAGTGATTGGAAAAAGGACCCCCCTCCTTGGCACATCTGGTAAGATGCATTCCAGAGAATCTCGGGCGTAATACAGTGCAACATGGCTTTGTGGTAGTGGCCCCT